>JAQJVL010000215.1:56564-656564 GCA_035578905.1 Stictocephala bisonia | reverse complement strand
CTGAAGGAATACTTACTTTGACATCGGGATTGTACGTGAAGTTTGCCGAGTTTCCATTCACTTCCACCTTAGTGACAGTCTGGTTCACTCCCAACACTCTGACTTCATCCAGCTGAAGGACTGTGTTGTATTTCCACTGCTGGACATTACTTGTTAGATTTCCTGCCGCTGCTGTGAAGGTTATATAATTGTATATACCTTCTTCATGATCTGAAAAATACAATAATATCCTTGGACATTATTCTTTCACTGCCTTCCCAAACCTAACTTAGTACAGGTTTGGGTGAGCCGGTGGCTGAGCAGTCCAAGGCGTCAGGACTTTGAGCTTGGGTTAGAGATAGCGCTGGTTCGAATCCGGCCTAGACTGGAAGATTTATCAGTAATATTCACCTTGTACTGTACTGGTTCACCGCCTTACTCTGTCTGAATAAGTTCCTCGCACAGATCAATAGTCTATGAGGAATGGGCAGAGTAAGGTTAAGAAGATCGGCCTCTCCTTTTATATATATAAAAAAATGTACAGTTAGGTTAATTTTTACTTACATTTCTACCAGAAAGTATTGAGGTGTTTTCTCATACTTTTAATGTTTAAATAATAAATAAATAAAAATCTTTATTGCCATTTGACTACTAAAGCATTGACAATGTCATATTTAAACACAGACATGTGTTTTGTCAAAATAAAGATATAAAATATACAAATCTATGTTACAATAAAAATAGCTATGTCTAACACAATTTAAAATATTGCTGGACTGCAGGGCTATAAATAATGATATTAAAACAATTTATTATTAAAATAAATATTCATATAATTCACATATAAAAATGTATATAAATAATTTTAATAAATTTAAATATCACAATGTCACAAGCAAAATCTTTAAAAAGAAATAGTTTTGAGGGTAAACAATTCTTCTACAGAATAAAAGAGATTCTTAATTAACCAGTTAATGGAATCAGATGTTAGATACCATTGAAAACTTTTAGAGCCATTACAGTATGGCTGTTTTGAGTTTTAAAGAAAAAACAAAATTTGGTCCATATATGAAGTGTAAAAAAAATGTTAAAACAATATATGTAGAACATAAAAAAAGAACAATCCATCGTATGCTAAAATAAAACTATAATACTTCCTAAACTCTTACATAACACCTAAAAACGTTATTCTGGTAACTTAAAGTTATTGATTTTTACACATCGATTCTTAACACCTTCAATTCAATTCAATTCAAACATTCACCTTCATACTTAAACTTGATTCTCACACTTGAGTTGGGTCAAGAATAGTTTGTATCTTGATATTGTGGCATGTATTAGGACAGCATGTTCTCACAATGAGGTTTGAAGGGGACGAACAAAGTGTAAACTTACTTGATCTGTCCACTCTCACAGTATTTAATATGTGTTGACTCTCCAAGATGATCCAGCAAGTAGCTATTCAATATTACTTCTGGTTCTCACTTTAGCTGTTGTTTACTGAAGGGAACTTTCAAAACAGAGACGTCAACGTAATTTGTTAAATTTTATAATTGAATGTAATGTAGTACAATTTAATATTGTACAAGACAATGTGTCTGTTTACTCAATAATGCAGTGCTATAAACAAATGCTAAGCGTGAAAGATTTATGGTTATAACCACAAGTACTACTGACCTAAAGAGTCACCGTCATCCCAGTAGAGATCTCCATGAGCTTTACCCATCGGACATAGTGACAATAACAGGCCCATGGGATTCTTACGGCTGGAATAGAAAAAGAAAAATTCATTAACCCTTTGAAAGCCGAAAATCCTATTACAAAATCTTTTATTAAAGCAGTCCTAGTCATAAAATCTAAACAAATTGAATGTTTAATACCCAATGTCGTTTTATTTTTTATTTTGCACAATAAAAAGTAATAAACAGCAAGTATTCTATTTATTACTTTATAAGCCCAGACATTTACAAACGTAGATTTATGTTCTAGCCATTTTACTCCAAAGCTATCTTGGACATCAGGTTCCCTACCAGAACCAGGATTTTGACAAGTGATACATCACGGAAGTAGTAAGGTCCCTTCCAACCTGTCTCATACAAACCTTCTTAATCTAAATGATATCAGGTACTAACCGCTCGTTGATTATCAGCAAACTCATACACATACTTGTGTCTGTCCTGACTTACCCTTCTCACCCACTCGATTTCAATTATAGCCTTACTTGAAAGGTTCTTGTTTAATTCCTATGGCAACTGTCAGCCTCTAAAATCATTTAGTATTATCCAGTACTTTTCAACTACTAGATGAAGACGTCAGTAACTCTGAAATGTGTGATGAGCACTAATCAAGCACTCAGTCGCCCAAGAAAAATTAGTGAAGTTCTCACTTCCCTATTAAGCAATATTATAGTCATTTGGTTTTTAAAAAATTTTTATCTTGTGTTATAGTTTATGGTACCTCTCTTTTAAAATGGCATAAGTAATGACACAACTTTCATTGATGATAGGAAGGCACTTAAGAAAAATGAATAGCTTATTTTGTTTAAAAAACAACTAATAAATGTTAAAGGCAACATTTTTGTGAATAATTTTGTCATAAAGCAATATTCGTTGACTCAGAAGTATTTTTACTTTTGGACGAAACATTTTGTCAAGACTGTGCTTATTATTAATAAAATAGCTAACTCTCAGCATATATAATTAAATATAGTAACCACTTACTAAGTAATACTTGGTACTACTATAGTAACAAACCTAAGAGTTGTAGTTGTGCTCGGGTGTTGGAAAGGAATGATGTGTCCCCCTCTAAGAAATAGGGAGACATCACCAGTCATGACATATCGTGAGCCCTTGCTGTCAACGGGTTTGTAAGTGTGGAAGTCATACCACCTACCGTTAGGTAGATACACTGATAAATACAGCTTATCCTGTAAACATAAATTCATATTTGATGGACACGACTAGAAACATCTCCACCAACCTATCAATAATAAACAAATTAAAAATGTACATTAACCCTTTCGCTCCCGCGGTCCGATATATCGGTCAGCCGAAAATATTAAAAATAAAAAATGTTAATATGCATTAAAATTTCATATAACTTATACCACTGTATTCAGAACGAATCAGAGTATCCATAACAACAAGTTTAAACAACTTGGGATTTGTATATTGTAGATTAATCATCTTTGAAATTACACTTTTATTTTACAACTAGCATAGTTGCCGTCCTTCGTACAGCATTTAAGTCAAATGGGCAAAATGGAAAACATAAACACAAAAAACTGTTTTAACTGGTATAATTAAAATTCCAGATGTTAAGTGATAAATAACTTGCTTACTATTCAGCTGAATGCTTCTATGTAATTGGTATATTTAGTTACCAGTATTTACTAGAATAAACGAATCAGCTGATGTCGCCCATGTGATGTCACAGTCTACTGTGCAGCCTCGTTGCGATACATATCGTATTTTCTAGTTACCGTGCTGGACAAGTTGTTTGTGAAATAAGAAAATGCATTATGAAATGACTTTTGGTGACTTACGAGACTTTTGGTGACTCATATATGAATATTTAGTGCTATAACAGTACAAGGGGTGCAAAAATATGGTTTTTAACTGTCACAAGAAAAGGACCAATATCTTGACAATTATCAAGTTAAGACACTAAACACTTGTACGCATGCTATCCACTTGTATGAAATAAAATTACTTTGGTAGGGCTAAGATTTTTTTTCTATGCTGCAGATAGTTTAAAAAATGAAATTTCAAAAAAGTATTAATATTAAAAAATATTAAATCATTATTTAAAACCGGTTAAAATTGACACAGCAAATCATGGCAAAAAACACACCAAGAAGTTTAAAGATATGTTGATAAATAAAGAAATTATGGCAAAATAAACAAATCTATGCAATATTGCAAAAATCATGCCTTAAGAGTCTTCGCACACCAAGGTAGAAAATGTATGGGAGCGAAAGGGTTAAAAGTTTATTATAATGAGTAGGGATGTGTTGATTTTGCATAGTTTAACCAAATACAGATTCTAAATTTTTCTTGATACCCAATTCCAGGACTTACTAAATAAGGTTAAAAGGTCTAGCCTCAATTGAAAAATTTCTATGATAGATCTAAATAGAAGAACTGAATTACACTTCATGTTCCAAGTCTAATATATATTTTTAAAAACATGAATTATTTTAAGTAAAACTATTGTGTTTACAATCCTATTCAAGGTATTGAAAATTCTATTTCCAAATCCAATTTTTATTGGCCTGTAATTATTAACAAAAACAATCATATTTATGAAATGTTCAAGAATATGTAGGCTATTTAAATTAATATGGAAACAACAATCCACATGTTTTGTTTTTTAACTCCTCAGTGTTTAATAACATGTATCCACATACGATTGGTATTTTTACAGCCGAAATAAAAACAAAGCTAAATTGTTGTGACCCTTTCTTATTTCTATTTCACACCTATATTGACATAACTTTTAAAAATTAAGTATAAAATATCTTTTGCACAAATATTGTGTCTTTAAAGACTAAATTTTTATTTATTTCACAAAAAATATGAAAATTTAAAACTTATTTACTGATATAACTATAACTAAAAAATGTACAAAGTACAAATAGAAATCTTGAGCAAAGTAGACAATGAACCAATGGGTTAAAAAAGTTCTCTTCTGAACTTATATCAAAACATTTTTTCCTGGTAATATACTTTAAAGATCAATGAAAGAAAATCATAATATATTGTAAAGTTACAAATGACAATTAATTGTAATCCATATAAATGAAAGTTTGCCAATACAACTTTCAATAAATGAAGCCTCGGTATTTAGAATTACTTGACACAGTGAATTTGTATTAGTCCCCATTAGGTTTGATTTATCAAGGTTCGACTATATTTTTACCAAAATGCTGTAAATATGTTAACATTCTCCTAGACATTTTTTTCCTAGACTGCAAACCTCTTTTCATTAATTGGCATATTCAAACAGTAGTAAATTTATTTATTTTTGATCTCATTAATTATATTCTAAAAAATCCAGAATATTTAAAATTTAACAGACATGATCACAACACTTGATTTAAAAACAATGCAATTATAGAATCTTACCGTCTTAGTAAAACCAGTAATAGTCATATTATTTTATCAGTAAAAATATACAATGTTCTAAAAGAGTCCACCAATGCTTATCCTGAAAAAAAAATTTATTTTTGTTCTATAATTGGCTACTTGAGAACCCTTTTTATAACCTGGATGACTTTCTTAACACTGGAAATGTATTGTTATAATAGGATTTTTTCTTTTATTTTATTTTTTTCCTCTCTCTTATTTTTTGTTTGTTTACTGAGCCCTGCTGCTTTTAATTGTAACTTTAATTATCACAACCTATGTATCTGAATTGTATCTTTGTATCTTAGTTTTTGTTAGAAAAGTTCTCTTTTTTAGAAATAGGAGTCTTTCACAAGGTTTTTGTTACTGCTATTTTGACATTGTTAATGATATGTAATGTATTCTTACGACAAATAATGATTTATTATTATTATTCATTGTTAACATTGGCATTACACATTACAGAAGTCTAAAGTAACCATGTTCGGAGGTGGCCAGGGTTTGAATGTTGTGCAGGGGAGAGAACTGAGTATCAGGATTGTCAGTCAGTTGAAAATCAGACCAAAACTATGTGGTTCAGATCCCAAAATAAGCTATAATCAATAAATATTAATCTCTATAAGAAGTGCAAACCCCATGTTAAAAATTAAGCCTTGAGGGGAGCAGTTTTTTTCGCAAAAATTCTAGATAGTTTGTGCTGATTCCTTCAAGCCACTGTATGAGAGAGAGCACATCAACTATACCTATCTTTTTCTCACTGCACTGTCTTCTGACTATCTTTCTCTCTTTCACACCATCTGTATTCAGAGCAGAAAACTCTCTTGGTAACTTATTAAACCTAAATAAAACAACAAGACTTTTTGCCATATGGTCTGATATTCGTATACAGATTATTCATTATCAGAGGACCCTATGAGGGTTGGAGATCAACTGACCTTAGTTAGTAACAAAGACTACACTTGTACATCTTTTATCCATAATACTCATTCGCAACCCATGTTTCTACATATTTTAAATATCTGTGTCTTAAAGATAAATAAACACTGTGTATTAAGGTTGCATTGTGTGTTCTATGAGTATAAACACTCTGGAGAAGATAATGTACAACAAAAATATAGTCACAAACCTGAGTCAACAAAGGAGCAATGAGTAGACCTGAACCCCACAAAAACTGATGATATAGAGGCAATGTCTTGTCATCAGTAGGAAACCTGTCAATACACAATTATTAGATGGCAGAATTGAACAGCACAGTGCGATATTATCATAACCACAAATTATTTTGGAAAACGTGAAGTTTTTAGTTTGCACAGTTAATTTAGTTTAAAGGATCTTCAAATATCATTAAAAAATCAACCATATAATTTGACATCTATTAACCCAATCTTGGCTCATACAATCACTTCTTGAATTACGTCCATGCTTCAAAAATACATAATTATGAAAAAAAATTAACTAAATCAATTTAAAGCAATATTATAGTAAACCAATCATTTTTAGATGTATATAATAGCATTATTTTAAGAAAAGCTTAATATTTTTAATGTTTCATTTTAATATTCATTAATGCAAACAATGGATTAATAAGAAAGAAAATACAGAAATAATGGAAAAAGAAGAAATATGTCCCAAACCCTTGAAAGAATATAATAACTTTTAACAAATATTTGTCCGAACGCCAAAATACAGCTGGGCACTGCAGTTTACATTTGATTAAAATTGAAACTACTTAACTGCAATCGTTATACATATGTAAACAAACTAAAATACAGGTTGATGATACAAAATAATTATACTCTGAAAATAAATAACTATTTTGGACATAGAATATACTTTTTTGCACTTCAGTTCTTGGAGACATTCTCCTCCCTTTTTACACTTAAAGTTTGATCCATATTCATATCTTTTTAAATTAATGAATCAATCAAATTATTGGAATTAATTATAATTATAACAATAATTATTATTGGAATGTTCATTCCATATCCAAATATTTTATGTTTAAAAATGTCCATAACTAATCAAAACCATCACTAACGAATATTGCCATCACAATGTATGTTAAAAAGAACTATTTATCTCAATAAAATCAACACATCTTCATTAGTATGAAAACTTCAAACTAAAAACCATTACTTCAAGTATCAGTTTAAGAGATTGCTTTGTATGAACTGGGTCTTTAATTGAATTACCAAGCAAGCTGTTCAAAATTATTATCAATAGTTTTTCAATTAGCATAATATATGTTGGTACATATACAGTACAAGTAAACGTCACACAACACAAATATATTACAATATAAGCACAAAATGCACAAATAGTATGGTGATCGATTTTGGTGAACCACACTCAGCTTCCTCAGACCAGAGGGATTCACAAAAGAATGGAAAATGGTGTTCAACAACTCAATTAATAGGCCATTGATCTCGTAACCCTATTGGCTGGAATTGTCAAAATGGCGACTGCTGTGATATTATTGGCTAATCCCTATTGGCTGTTACTTCTGTTCTTTTAATCGTTGAAAATACATTATTAAAGACTATTTCAGAATCAAAATTAACCTGTTCATTCATTAGTTTATTTATTTACTTGAAAATGCTACATAACAGAATTTTCCTAATTACAATATACAGTACAAGTAAACGTCACACAACACAAATTTATTACAATATATGCACAAATATATTACAATAAAAGTACAAAATGCACAAATATTATGGTATTGTATTGGAATATATTTGTGGTATTATAATATATATTATATACCATACTTGTATTGTAATATATTTGTGCATTTTGTGCTTATATTGAAATATATTTGTGTTGTGTGACGTTTACTTGTATTGTATATGTACCAACACGTATTATGCTAATTAAAAAACTAATTACAATATAGCATTAAGTTTTAAATATATGCATGATTAATAATCAGTTCAGCTTCAATAATTCTTCATAACCAAACAATAACTTGTCACAAAATCAACATACCCAAATATTCACCAGGTAGACTTTATTAAATCTTAAATAACTCAGCCAATAAGTTAAGACATAATAGTTAACAAACAACAATAAATTAATAAACAAGACAAGAGAACAATAAATAGAAAATAATAAACTCAACAAAACAACAATAAATTAATAAACAATACAAGATAAGAATAATAGACAATAATAAACTACAACAAGCTTATGCTAGTACCTATTCAATAAAAATACAAATACATTTCTCAACCAATATAATAATACAAAACATATATAACAAGACCACTACTGAAGTACAAATAGACAAGTAAACGACAAATATTCATTATCAAGTTATATTCAATAAGTATTATTATTCAATTGTATGTTCCTACATAATGTTTCTTTTGAATCAAAAAATATGTCTACATTAGAAAAAGAACATTGGTTGTAAAGCCTCATCATCCTATTTATTGGCAAGTTTATGCCAAGATTAGTGCAAGAGAAATGGGGAGAGAACAACAGCTGTGACCTTTAACCGTGACGAGGAACAGTAAAGGTTATAAGAGATAAGAGAGTCATGTGGTCCAGTTCTCCTCTAACCAAGCCCTTCAAATAAACCAACATAGCCACTCTTTGCCTGCTAAACAGTGATTCTAACTTGTACATTTCAAATAGCTCTCAGTACGGAACATGGTATGTGAAGTGGCCAAAAGACTTGGACTATAAAAATCTAAAAAATGTTGTCTGAATATTTTCAAAAGAAAAAACAAAGAACTAACATGTGGACTCTAGTACTCCAATCTTTATCTAATAAATGAACAATAACGTTTTTAACACGCTGATATTTTTTTAAAAATTAGCTGACCTTCGAATGAAACCCAAAAGTGAAAAGGCAGTTTTACTTATTGACAAAATATGATCATTGAATTTAAATTTGGTATCGAAAAAAATGCCAAGGTCTTTAATAAATGAGTTTTTTTATTGTTTCTCTACCCATACTGTAATTAAAATTAATTGTGTTGCTAAACTATTTTTTTGTGTATGATAAAGTTGCACACTTGTTTATATTAAATTTGACTCCAAAGGCAAAGACGTTCGATATCCTCTTGAATTGCAAGACAATCCAATCTGCTGGTAACATTCTTAAAAATCTTTAAATCATCAGCTTGCAGAAGATAATTAGAATTCAAAATACAAGATGGAATGTCATCAATAAATAAGGTAAACAATAGTGGACCAAGATTTGAACCTTGGGACATTCCAAACAGTACTGAAAATTTTGAAGAAGAGAAGGTCTGATAAGAAACAAACTGTTTGCGCCCTCTTAAATATGAGCTGAAAAATCTTATAAGAGGATTTGACAAACCAAAGTAATTTAATTTCGAAAGAAGTTTTAAATGACTGACTCTGTCAAATGCCTTTTCAATGTCTGTGTAGACGACATCAACCTGACCACCAGAATCAATATGAGGTATGGGATATTTGGAAAAGTTAAGTAGATTTGAATTGATTGATCTCTTGGGGTAAAAACCATGCTGTTGTGGACTGATAAAATATTGGATGTGATTAAACATTTTTTTATGGAGAATCGACTCAAAGATCTTCGCAGGTACTGATAAAATATATATAGGGCGATAATATTTTATATCTTCCTTCTCGCCTTTCTTGAAAACAGGAACAACCTTGGCAGATTTCCAAGTGTCCGGAAAACTACAACTTTGAAGAGAAAGATTAAATATGTGAGATAACGGACAGACAAAGTGTTCCGAACACGCCTTAAAAACATATGGGGGTATACCATCAGGACCAACAGATAGTTTTGGCTTGAGCTTTGTTAGGGCAGATAGTATTTCCTGAGATGTTATAGAAGACAGTGTGAGGCTACAAACATTGTGCATAATGGGTATCTGGAGTGCCCGGTCACAGAGCTCACTACTACTCATGTCACATGGTACATACATACACAGAACTAAAGTATTGGGCAAACTTATCGCAATAGCTGTTCCCCCATCCACCTCCTACTCATCAATTGTTATTACAGATGTGCTTTCTTTAACAACTCTAAACCTTTTCATAAAATTCCAAAAACAAGTTGGCTCTACACTGATTTTATTTTCAAAGTAATTTACATGTACATTAAAAGATCGGTTTATTTCAACTTTTATTAAATTTCTTAATTGACCATATTCCTGACATAAACTAGCCATCTTATAGTTTTTAACTTTCGTCTAAGTTTTTCTTTACGTTTTATATGTATCAAATCTGGATATCTTGACTTAAACTTTTTATAAAGTGGAACACACTGTTCTATGATACTATTCACCTTACTATAAAAAAATCAACAGCAATATTTACATCTACAATACTGTTTAAGGTATTCCTATCAACTTCCCTTAACATATTATAAAGAAGTAAAAGATCGGCCTTCTTATAACTATAACAACATGTTGCAGATTCTTTATGAGTTATATTCCCTATAAAATTCAAAGTAATTGCTAAAGTTAGGAAGATGATGCTTATCTACTTTAACTACAGGACAACATTCCTCATGCACTTCTGTTATTAATATCAGATAACACAAGGTCAAGAGCCTTTCCTAAATTAATTTAACACGTCCTTCATTGATCTTAATTTATACATTTCCTTAAAATATAAAAATTATTTACAAATATTACATCCTAGTCGAAAGTTGAAATTAGATCCCATAATTTGCAAATTAAAGTCGCCTAGTATTATAATCTTTTCTTTCTTAAAAACATACAAATCTAATTTATCAAAGAAATTAGAATATACATGCAACGGTGTAAACGGAGAGAAATAAACTATACAAATAATTATAGATAATTTATTAAAAAATTCACGTTTGAGCCACAAATGTTCCCCATAAGTTTCCAAATTAGAAAGTCTTAGCGCCTTTATATTATTGTTTACTGACAATAAAACTCCGCCCCCCTTGAAAGCCATGTGCGCTGCTCACATCTATCTCGCCTAAACACTTGGTAGTTAGGTGTAAAGAGTTCAGCGCTTGACACGTTCTCGTTTAACCAGGTTTTGGTCAAAGCTACAATATCCCTACTTTCAATTATACCCAATCGAAACTGTGTTGTCTTGGACTTCAATCCTCGAACATTCTGATAATAAATATTTACAATATTACTCATGATTTATTAAAGTTTTAAAAGGGTAAACTCATTTGCCAATTAAAAAACAAAATTATAGAAAGAAGTGCTATTACATTCTAAGTGTACATGCAACCAAAATTTTGATATCAATAAACATAAATATGTAATTAATGTCTTAATATTAAATTTTCTTTTTTAAGTGTTGTTCGTTTAACATCTCGAATTTTATTTTCTTTTTTATTCTACTTCCAATTTCATCAATGCTTGAATCCTTGTATCCAATCGCAAAAGCTATTGATTTTATTACATTTATTTCCTGTTTTCTATCTGCAACACTTAATGGTATTGAATACGCCCTATATAACATACTTCTGAAGCTAACTGTTTTGTGAGACGGGGGATGGACAGAACTATTATTTATTGAACAATTGATTTGAGTAGGTTTCCTGAAAATTCTATATGAAAGTTGTATCCATAATAATATTAATGGATACAAGGCATCAATCATTGATGAAATTGGAAGTAGAATAAAAAAGAAAATATAAAATAACATTCGAGACGATAAAAGAACAACACTTTAAAAAAATTCAATAAAGAACAAAATAAGTATGTATCCCTCCATTACAACAGACTGTTTATGCTAAGAGTTGGTAATAGATTTAAGAAATTCAATTTATCAGTAGCTTTTAAGACTTGTAATACTATATCCAACATTTTACACCCAAATATTGAAATTGAAGATAAATTCAATAATTCAGGAATATATATATATAGGATTAACTGTAATGATTGTAATATGTTTTACATAGGTCAGACAGTAAATTTTAACAAAAGATATAAAAAAACCATATCTCTGCTTTTGAAAATAAGAAACATGTAAGATCTAATGTAGCTAAACACCTTCTGAACTGTACCTACAGTTTAAAAAAAAAGGATAAAAAATGTAGATATTCTAAAAGTTTGTAAGAAGGGTAGGATTATGAATGCTTGGGAAGAGTTATTTATTTTTAAAGACAAATGTAAGGATCGTGATAAACTAATAAATGAACAGGTTAATTTTGATTTCGAAATAGTTTTTAATAATTTATTTTCGGCGATTAAAAGAACAGAAGTAACAGCCAATAATATCACAGCAATCGCCATTTTAACGATTCCAGCCAATGGGGTCACGTGATCAATGGCCTATAAATTGAGTTGTAGAACACCATTTTCCATACTTTTGAGAATCCTTCTGGTCTGAGGAAGGTGAGCGTGGTTCACCGAAATCGATCACCATACTATTTGTGCATTTTATACTTGTATTGTAGTATATTTGTGTTGTGTAACGTTTACTTGTACTGTAAATTATTACCATAACAATAAGTATTGTTTTGTAACAGTCTGAGTTACTTATTAATACTTATATTTTTACAGTTTTAATTTGCCCTCAAAGAAACATGGCAAAATTATAGTTTTTATCCTGAAATAATTATTTCATCTGAGGTTTTTTTAAGAAACTTTACATGCCAGTTCACATGGGCTTACAAGTCTGTAAGTGAACTTTATTTAACAAGTGAAGTACCAACCGTTAACTCAGTTGGTGATTTAAACCTTGGACCTTGTTCTCTGCAGTCTGAAGCCTTAACCACTGAAACACCACGACGGCAATATTGAATTGTAGACAACATTGCTTGTAAAATATGTCAGTTTAAAAACATTGATGAAAAATAAGAAGCTCCATGTATTAGTAATGTCCCTGAAAAACAGCAGGAGGAAGACAAATTAAAGGATATGGGAAGTTTAAAATCGTATTATCACTTACTCGACAAACATGGGCCTGGCTACTGTGTCACCGTAAGTGTGTGCTCGCCAGAACAATGTGTACAGATAAGGGAGTAAAGAGTAACGAACGAGGAGAGATGAGCGCGCAGCCTCTACCACTTTTGGTCCCAGAGCCACCGGATCCTGATCCTGTACATAATAATATTAAAATTAAATAGATATAATTTACAAAGAAAATGTTGTGATAGATATCTTTGTAAATTATATAGATATTCTTGTATACTGAAAAAATACAGGGAACAACACCTATTATTGACCCACCCGCCACCCATACACATACCGTGGTATTGAACCACCCGCCCACCCATACACATACAGTAGTATTGATTGACCCACTCGCCAACACATACACATACAATGGTATTGACTCACCCGCCAACACATACACATACAGTGGTATTGACCAACCCGCCAACACATACACATACAGTGGTATTGACCCACCCGCCAACACATACAGTGGTATTGACTCACCCGCCAACAGATACACATACAGTGGTATTGATCCACCTGCCAACACATACGCACACAGTGGTATTGACTCACCTGCCAACACATACACATACAGAGGTATTGACCCACCCGCCAACACATACAGTGGTATTGACCCATCCGCCAACACATACAGTGGTATTGACTCACCCGCCTACTCATACACATACAGTATGTGCCGGCAGTATGAGCCGTTGGCCAAGAGTTCTGAGCATATCTAACTTAAGCCAGAGTAAGAAAGCAGGTTTGAATCCTGGCCTTGTCTGTTAGTTCACCTTGTACTGTACTGGTTCTTCCCCTTACTCTGTCTCGATCAATAGACTTCGATGGGCAGAATACGGTTAAATAATTCTCTTTTTTCTAAAAAAAAGGAGATTTTCACTACTACTCATAGTGAATAGATGGCCTCTTTTATATGTATAAATAATTTCATTCCATATAACAAATATCCAAGTTTTAGGTCATCTATGTGAGTGAGAGAAATGTTATTACATTTCATTTTATTATTCACGTATGGGCACAATTGAACCATTCAAAGTAAATCAACGGTATTTTGATGAGTTGGCCTTTCTTTGTGTTGACACTTTATTAGAATACTATGAGCCCTATTCCTTTCAATAGACAGAACATACAAAATCACAAAAATGTTGATCCGATAACAATCTTTTTTTAAGTTATATGATTATAGGTCCAAGATATACGATTCAAAGTTTAATTTTCTATTATAAGTATGATTAGTTTCGACCAATGCATGATCTAAAAATTGTTAAATGTACGTAACGATTTCTAAAATGTTGCGGCCATCACTGTTAATATATTTACTGTAAAAAAAGGTTTGGCCGAGTCCTCTCTTTAACGTTTGAGTAAAATATTTTTTAAATTTGTTGTTGTTTCTCTTTATATTTATTGTTTGTTATATAAAAATGTATTTATAAAAAAACTTGCAAACAATAGCATAAAGCTAGCAAAAGAAATTAGCAAACACAGGAAAGGGGAGTTATCAAATAAGAAATAAACTATTTCTTCACTAATGTAACCAGCATAACCTATCAGATAATTTAAAAGCTCACAAAGAACATAAAATAATTATTCTATTTGACAAAAAAATCAAAATATGTTACTTCTATTTGTATCACTATAATAAAAACACTGTATAATCCTCTTTACTACTGTATAATAAGAACGGTTAGAGTGCAGAAAGATGGGGAAAGAATTATGAAAAACAATTGTTGATGTGTTTGGTGCATTGCTTTAGGTAAATTTTAACAGATTTTCAACAACAAAAAATCACATGAAAAATGTTATAAAGTACAAGATCGATTATGGTAAGCAAAATACTTACAAAATTCTCGATGGAGTTGTGGTTACGAGCAAATGGATAGAAAGCGCCAACCTTACTCCAGCGTTCACACAGGTCTACTGTTGTGTTTTGATTGAATCCACAAATGTCAGCTCCAGACATTGGAATACCAAACAAACTGAAGCTTAACACATCTGGAAGAAATATACAGAATATTAAGAATGTGTGTACACAACATTAGGTGTGCTACCTCAAGAAGGCAAGTGTTTCTTCAGCCCTCAATGATTGTACAACACATAGGGTTAATTTTCCGTAGATTCAAAACTTAAAATAAAAATAAGCATACAGGATGATTCATGACGTTCTCCCCCCCCCCCCTTCTACAGCACATTCTACTCATAAAAATTAAGAAAAACTGTTATATAAACATGGGTCTGAAAACACTTTGTTAGCAAATTACAGCCAGTGAAACATTTCAGTAAGATTCATCGATAAAAAGAGAGAAATAACATTGTACTCAACTTATGGAAAGATAAATTAGGATGGAAATGTCATGTTTCCCTACGTCATTTGACATGGGAAAGCTAAAAAAATAAGTTTCAGAACTGTATCTTAAGTAGTTTTTAAGTACTTTGGGATTAAATGCAATGGAATTGAGGCAAATAATTATGTTTCTTACGTTTAGTTTACAATAACTTTAAATAGGTAATAAAATCATAAAAATGCTGTATAATTAATTCATAGAGAGAATTTGATTATGAGAAGATTGATGTTAGCTAAGCAAAAAACAACACATAAATAAGTGCAAAAGTTTAACTTTAATTAGGATAATAAATAAGTAATTTAATGGAAAAACTTTGGTTTTTTTTGTTTTAAAACAAAAAATTTTTGGTTTAACCCATTAAAGCCCATAACATTTTTGGCTAAATTAAAACAAAAAACTTTATTATTTGTTTAAACTAATGTCAAAACAAAAGTTAATGGTGTCATTTAGTTTTTATTTGTTACATTTAATGACTTTAAATGTGGGGTGGGTCATTAACGACCCGTTGTGATCCAACCAAGGAATCATACATTAAACTTGCGTTGTATATTTATTGATATTACAAATTAGAAAAATTGTTTAGATATCTTTGAAAATAAGTAATTATCATTCTTCTAAATAAATGCGTTCTCGTGAATGTTCATTGACGTTTTACTTCTGATGAAAGGGCTCAAAACATGATTGATGAAGTGTCACCTCACACCTTTTACATTTTTGTTCTTACAAACTACACGTCTTCTTTTCTGAACCGTAATGATCAAGTGGCCACCACGACTTTCACGTAAAGGATGCTTTAGAAAGGAGGCGTGAAGATCCGGGAGACAGTGCTGGCTGACCATACATTTGAAGAAGAGCTTTCACAATTGCTATTCGAAAACCTAAACTATCGACAGTTAGTTACGGGATCGAGCCAAAAACCAGGCATTGTTCATTGCAACATCAATAAAGCCAAAATATAATTTGAATATACTATTTTTATCCTCTTACACCAATTCTATAATTTTAAATGTTATTATCTATTAGGTCAAATCCATGTTTCAATTATAATGACCAATCAAGCTTGGTTGTGGAATGCCAACTTTGCTTTTTTTTACAGACGAATACCGTTTTGCTTCTCCAAGAGGTTTAACACCATGTTCATTGGACAATATTCTAACAACACTGTTGTCTTTCCATATAACAGCTACGGTATTGTTCTCTTGGTCAATGAAGCTTTCATAAGAACTTATTTCCCTTGTCATCATTGTTTTCTGATCAGGAAGAGGGCATCTGTCAAGCCAGTTAGGGCGCACTGTACCTATTGCTTTCATCCCAAGATCTCCCAAGTTTAGTGACTAGTTTGGCACTGGTAAAAATGTTATTTATAATAAAATTGAAGATTGTTGATGGGGAATGTTCATCCAGTGTTTTACAGAATCCCAAAACCACCCTCTCACCCAAATCTAAATTCTTATCTCTCACATCTGTTTTTTCTTGATAAATGTCTGCTTGAAGGCAGTACCCAGTCCGTGCAGCAAGAACCCACTCCTTGTACCCATATGTAAAGGGCTTACCACAAATAAAATGCTTGCAAATGTGTCGGCCAAAATATGGTATCATCGATTTATCTACTGCCATTTGGTTTTCTGCTGGAGCGTATTGTAAATATGTAGCATTCAAAGCGTCTAAAATGGGCCTTATATTGCCCATTCTATCTCCTTCAGGTAAGTTGTCACTATCACGAAAGTGAAAGTATCTCAGGATTTCATCAAACCTGTTATTTTTTATACTGTTTCTTCTCATACTGTATCTTCATATTATGGACATCGTCCGAGTTTTCCCATTATAAGCGTTCTCTAGGTAGAGGGACATAGCCTGTCAAATAAAGAATTCCTAAAATTGTAAAACATTCTGAGACATCCAACTCAGACCTACTAGGCTGGCTTTTTTTAGTTCAATAAATAACTGAATACTTTACTATTTCTTCAGACAAATCTTCCGTCATTAAGTATTTCAAAACGTCCACAGGGTGAGATTCTTTTCCTAGAGATGTTATAGGAAACTGCTTGGAATTTTCATTGTTTGTAGTTAGTAAATCCCCCTTGCCCAAGTTCTCCTAGTTTCTTTTTTTTACTTTCAGGCTCATTTTTGTTGGATTTTGTGGCTTTAGTATACCCAATGACCCACAATGTAGCCTGGCCTACTTTCTTGATTGTGTCCCAATGGGTCGTTAGTGACCCACCTTAAATATTTTTGGAAAAAAAATTATAATTATCTACACATCTATCTAACTATCTAACTAAACCATTCTTTGTAAACTACATATATTCAACTACACATTTCAATAACACTTAAAAAAAAAAAACTTAGGAATATGATACAACTAACCTGCGAACAGGAGTAGCCATAATGACATAATGAACTTCCATTCATTGACTTTGACTGACCGTGACATACACAGAATGTACTGACTATGTCAGGTGACCTGATGTTTGTCTAGTCTGTCTAGAGAAGGTTTATTGTGACTGGACTTAGACAAGAAATTTATGTATAGTGAAACTAATAATTATTTGTATGGGTCGCTAACGACCCGTTGGGCTTTAATGGGTTAATCTAACTTTACACAATTTTTATAATTAATGTTCAAAAATGGGGACATAAATATTAATGCATTTTAAAGCTTGTTTGTGCACTGCATTGCTTGTGCCACTTTCCTTAACTAATTCTTAGATCTTGGTGGTCAAGACTAAAGCCCTCCATGACCAATCAATGTTTTAGGGAATTTAGCGGTGAGGGCTCAAGAAAAGTGGGTTGGTGAACTTGTCTTTTAAGGTAAGTTTGCTGATGTCCTATTTCTCCAATATACTAATTGTATTTGTTGAGTAGCTCTATCGCTTTCATATCAAATATTTTAACCAATCTCCGTCTGCCCTACATTTTCTACGAATATCCTAAACTTTTTTATGATATTTATTTTCATTTAAAAATTGTAATTGGGGCAGGAACACACATAATGAGGTCTAAGTTTAATATATTTCTTTGTTCTCATATTTAATATGTACTAAATGATTTTATTACAGCTCTAGAAACAATGCATTAAAATCATAGTGTCAGATAAGTGATTCCCTTTACCAAGTTTCAGATTATTTCCTTCATACATAATTTTATATGAAAAATATAACAATTTATTTATAATAATTAATTCAGTTTTTATTTGCCATTACATTTGTTATAAAACACTAAGAATTAATACATTCAGTGCTAAAGCTGTATTTTCTTATTACCATGTGTGGCTGCTTACATAAATTAAAAACTTACCCTAATGGCTGAACATTTTTTTTCAAAAATTCATTTGTGTAATTAAGTAGTATCAATTTATAACTGTCAGAAGTAGTGTGTATATATGGAAGGCTCAAAAAAATTAATTTTTATGTATGGCCGTCTAGTTGGCCCTGGTGACCGACTGCAAAAAAATTAATGTCCAAGATTTTTTTACACTAATTTATTTTGTAATTAACTAGTTAGTAACACAAGGAATTAAGTAATGAATTAAGAAATGGAAAAGATTCAAAACTACTATTACCAGGTCCATTACTAACTTTTTTCACCATTGGTCTAATCCGAGATAAATTTTTCAAAGCATGCTACAGAACACAATTCAGGTTGGTCAGGGCGTTTGTAGAACATAAATACAGTATTTTAATTTTTTCTTCTTCGAAGTAAATCCTACATATCTTTTGTTAAATTTTATTGTTAATTTCTCAAAAAAAATCAAATTAAAAACAATAATAGAAACTCCAAAAATAACCGTAAACGGAAACTGAAAACCACGTCCTACTCGTTGGATACAGCTGAAAAGCAGGACCTACTAGCAAGCGAACCTGGTAAAGGCTGGGCAAAGACTAATTTAAAAATGTGAGTGAGGTAGTAAGGCCGACTACATGGCCATCAGCCACTACCAATGACAACCGCTTGGCCGACTAGACAGCAGCGTCTACTGGCGGTCGGACGTCATGGACGACTTACAGCCACATAGCACTGAATGTGTTAACTATAATAAATTAGTATACATAGAAAAACAAACCAGATAAGGAATGGACCATGTCGTCCCAAGAGGAGGAAATGTCACCAGTCCAAACACCAGCATAATGGCCATGGCCAGGGAATGATGCTCGGGATATTATAAATGGCCTCTTATTGCGTACATCCTTCAGAACTCTGTAACAAACCCATGTATATACAATGGTTATTTGCTACCCATCTTGTGGCAGAATTGTTTATCAGCTTTCAGGGTTTAAATTATTTCTGAATAAATGTAGGCTATATAATAGTACAAACTTAGAAGCATCAATAACCTTTAAAAGTACAATTAATTATTTCATATTTTCTTCTAAAGAAATGAAAAACTATATATGCCCCAATTAGATAAGCCTTGGCCACCAAAGTCCACTACTTAATGTTTACAGTCCAGACTTCGTAAGTTGACCATAGTCCTAGGTGAACTACTTCTCAGTTGGCTGAGTTAGTTGATTAAAAACATTGCCTTCTGTTTGCTATTTGGTGCTGCCAGTTCAGTGTGAATTTTTCAACCATTCCAAGTCACGTTGCAACTAATCTTAGGCGAATGACAGTGCAGACATTGTGCATTCGTTAATTTTTTTCTTTATGCTAAATTGACTGTTGTGCTTGTTAAATTTTACTAAGTTTATAACCAATTGGACTGTATATCTATTAATTGAGAACTTTAACAAGTCAGTAAAGTGTTACATTGTTCGTCATTACACACCGTGCTAGAGTATATTTAGGTACGTAAGCTACTGATCTAAAACAATATTATCTGCCTATGCTTCTTTACACTGTCACGTGAAAATGACTGATATTATAGCTAATAGTTGACTAAAAAGTAAAACCATTAATTTAGAGAAAAACTACAGTAATTTTGAAAGTAAATGATTTCATATATGAAATACGTGTATAAAGATATGAAAAATGCTCATAGCTACAAGCTAAAACTTTAATAGTTTAGCTATGAAAAATTTGTAACAAATAGACTAGTTATATTTCTTGGAAGGGAAAGAGGTGCTAAATCAATTAAAAGTCTCCATGTTTTGGGTATGCATATCTTAGTAATAAAGTTAATATTTACCTTCATTATGTAGAATTACAAGGACAAATATATGCTTCTTTCAAATTTATACGTCTATGAATAATTTTAAAGGAACCCCTTTTGTTACTAAAATCTGAGAGTTTCAGATTTTCCAATATGATTTTTAAAAATATTATTATATTTCATAGTTCACGTGTTTTTTTTTAATGTGTGTACAAGAGTTCACATCATAATAATTTTAAAAAGCAAGCAAAAACTCTGTTTATTTAATCCTTCAAATTTTGATTAATTTTGATTTTAACATATTGCTTCATTAGTTCAGCATAAAAAATTGATATATTAAGAGAGATAGGACATCAGCAAACTTACCTTAAAAGACAAGTTCACTAACATCAGAGTAGTAGTCACAAACACAAAATACACAAAAGCTCACAAATTTTCAACACCACTGGCATTTTCTTCAGGTGAGTAGCATTCATTCCTACTCACCTGAAGAAAATGCCAGTGGTGTTGAAAATTTGTGAGCTTTTGTGTATTTTGTGTTTGTGACTACTACTCTGATGTTAGTGAACTTGTCTTTTAAGGTAAGTTTGCTGATGTCCTATCTCTCTTAATATACTAATTCCTGGCCTAGTGCCCTTTAACCTAGCATAAAAAATTGATAATTTGCAAAAGTCAACTCATATAAATTAATGGCTTCCTGCACTCGCTAGCTCTGCCCTCAAACCCCCATTAAAGCATTAGCTTGTGAACTACAAAATATCGGATACCTTTTAATTCTGGCTGCTTTAAACGCAATAGTTCTAGTTTAATAAATAATTATTTGTGCATCTATAAGATATGTAGTCTATTATTTGCATGAATGATCTTTTATACTAAAAATGGATACCTATGTGTATTACAGCTGACTGAGCAAGTTGATAAGTGACTACCCAATCTGATCATAGATAGCTAACAAAGTTGATAATGGATTGATATTTAAGTGAATCAATGGTTCTCAACTATGCAGCATGGAAAACAGAATTTTCATACCATACTCGTAAATTTGTTAAGGGATAAAAATTAAAAATGTTAAGTTTACAGAAATGTTTGATCTGATAGAAAGTAAAAGCAACAAGTATACCAAATTTCAAGTTTCATTTTATTTTAATAATTTTTAACTGTTCAGAAAAATCTGAAAAATATAAAGTTTTTGACAGAAACTTAAATTTAGTTCTCTTTGGTACAACAAAGATGATAAAAACAACAGCTTTTTTATAAAACTTGTAACTGTCTTTCAAATTATTTGGTTTGCTCTTAAGTACACATTGCTACTCTCTAACTTTCCAATCATTTGAGAATACCGACCCAGCACCCAAACCAAAGTGTCCACCATTTCCATTTTTTAGTACGTTATAAATGAAAAAATACAAATTTAGCCATTATCACAAAAAAGAACATCTGTGCATAGTTAAAGTTTCTAGTGTTATTTAATTATGCTCAAATACAAGGAAGTTCCTAAAATCACATTGTTGAGGAATAGTGATAGGAATAGTGATTAGTTCCTTAGGTTAGTATATAACGACGTCTATACAAACATTGTAATTCTGTATGTATTGTTAAATGACAATAAAAATTTGAATTTTGAATTTGAATACTAAAATTTAATGACTTTTTCTGCAGAATATATAAAATAAATAACAAAAATGTATTAACTACATTTGTAGGCAATTTACGTGTAAATATGTCATTCGATGTATCCTAATTATATTTTGTACTAGAGTAAAACCTCAACAATGTATTTACATGGATATTTTTTATCTGCCATTATGATACTTTTATAGGCTATAAAAGGCATAACAAATCAGTGTTATTAAAAGAGTAATAACGATAAGTAGTGGGAAGGTCCTTACATTATCTTTAAAAGGCATAAAGATATAAAAAAACCTAGTAAAAATAGAATTCAACAATTGTTTGTATGATTACTTTAAGAAATCAACTATGTAAAGGATTTTTTAAAAGTATCTTTCTAAAAAATTAAATATGATTAAATTAGGAGGCTAAATTGACCATAGATTTTTTCTACAGATGGACTACAGATTTTTTCTACAGGTACCCAAATTGACTACAGATGGATTCACAAGTAGGTCGGTAGCCACCCTAGCTTATCAAGGGTGACAGTATACTAATGTTGATCTTGTGCCTTTGGCGCTGCGATCCAGAGGGCACCGCAGTGTGTACAAAAATATGTATTTTATGCGTTTATAGTCTAGTTCTACTTATAAGCACTTAGACGACTGTATTGATCTCTGTGTTATACAATGGATACATGACTGAGTGCACACAAATTCTCTCTTCAATATGTAATGTACTGGAGTAAACTGTGTATACAGAGTAGCGCTGTGTATATCTGAGTAGGATCGTGCATATTTAGCTTGATGAGCTAGTTTTGAAAGAGCTGACTTGAGTATTCTAAAGAAGACTATGTTTACCCAAAAAATAAAGAAAATCGTCAGTAAAAAACACAAATAGTAAAGATACTAACAATACCCGTAACAGTTGCTAGTGCCGAATGTATCCTTAGTTAAAAACTTATTTGCACTCTAAAATGGCACAGGAAAGCCTGAATGCTCTTGCTATTCTAGCAATAGAAAATTACATTGCAAAAAACTGGAGAAACCAGGCCATTCTTTCTTTAAAGTTTGTATATAGACGACAAAAAAGAACACCAAACACAAGAACAAAAAAATGAAAAATAAAAAACTGTATCTTAGTATAGATATATTAAATATGTAATGGAGGGTGGGTGGTCTGTGATGCTGTTATTCCAATAGCTGCCGGATTTCCAATATGGAACCTGGCAGATACATAGGTGGTTGATAATGGGGTGGCTCTAAGGAGCTAGGGTATCATCCCCAAACCAAAACAACTGGAACAAAAATATAAGTTTTATGGGATGATTGAAGCCTTGCCTTGGACACCTAAAAACCACACAACGGCCCAGCATGGCTAAACAAATTGATCACAGGTGACTATGCAAGTTGATCACAAGTAGCTGCCCAAGTGAATATGCAAGTTGATCATGGGCTGCTACCCCAGTAGGTTAGCTACTTAAATTGATCATGGTATATCCAATTAACACCCAAATATTATCCTCAAATTGCAGTTTTCATCAAACCAACATTAACACAATAAACTCAAATATGTCATTAGACAAAGCCTATATAACTCAGAACTTATTCTACCAACTCAATTACACTATAACATCAGCAATAATTCAAAATCTTTATATTCTTTAATGTCTAGCAGAAATTAACACAAGAAAAACAGCCATCCTTAATGTATCCTGCAATATATGTATATTGATTAGTGTTACCGGTTGATTAACGATTCTACTATCTGACACAGTGCATTCAGAGTTAATGTACGTGCACAGTGAATCAAACTGAAGCGACTAACCAATATCAGTTTGATCAGACTGAAGCGACTAACCAATATCAGTTTGACTATACTTATTTTATAGTTACATGATCATTGACATCTGAAGAAAACACAGTAAACAATTTTATTCACTAACTTTCTCTGATTCTACTGGAATACATAGATAATGAAGGATTATGTTAGCTATTGCATTTTAGCAATACAATACTGATTGATGAATACAATCATCAATGGTGCAAAACCGCTGAAGTTTATGTTTGTTAAATATGGTTATAAGGGAAATAGCAGCATTACTGACTCATTTGTTAAAATAGCCTCCTGACTGGCATAAATATTGTGTACGTGATAATGAGCAACATTGAAGTGTCTGGCAGACATGCAGATTGTGCGGGAACAAAGCTTTCCCCCCTGCACAGCTGGCAAGTACGGAGGGTTGTCTAAATTGTTAGGTGGGCAGCCTATTCTACCTCCGTCCCACTCTGTTGATGGCTCGTTCATGTCCTAAACAACATATAGTAAACAAATTAGGTGATATAACATAATACATATATTTTTTAATTGAAATCTACTGCATCCAAACATTACAAAATAACAATTTTGAAACTCGATTTTTTATCCTTACATTTTCATTAATATTCTGAAAGGAAAATAAAATT
Source organism: Stictocephala bisonia (assembly GCA_035578905.1). NCBI lineage: Eukaryota > Metazoa > Arthropoda > Insecta > Hemiptera > Membracidae > Stictocephala > Stictocephala bisonia. Next base: position 632,054 of record JAQJVL010000215.1, on the reverse strand, counting down.
CTTCTCACAAACAAACTCACACTTTGTCAGTATGTGAAATTTTGAAATTAAAAAGAGAAAATTTTGAACTTTGATCTTAGAGAAGTTTCTGCAAGTTTTATATGAGAAGTTATAGTTTAATTTTCCCAAACGAATTCAACTTAACACAAATAACAAAAGCATACACTGTAAAATTAGAAAGTTAATATCTTTTAGAGTGTGCTTCCTAACGTAGTTTAATATAGCTATAGAAGTCATCCTAAGAAGGGTGAAAAGCATAGTAGGGGATAGAGTCAAAGTGATGAAGTACCTGACTTCATCACTATGAGGATCATTATGAGGATGAGGGTATAATGAAAGCGAGTTACACAAACGATTAAGTTGCTGAGCTGTGAAAATGAAAGTAAGAGACTATACATTAGAGAAGAGCGAGGGAATCATAGTTGGAAGCAATGTAAATTTGGGTGATGAAATAAAGAATGAAGGAATAGAACTTAAATTGGAGGACCAGTTTACATACTTTGGGACAATGATGACGAGTGATGGTACATCTGACCAGGAGATTGCTATTGGGTTGGGGAAAGGAGCTAGATTTTACCAAAGTGTGAAACACCTGTTCGGGATAATAGAGTGCCAAGGAAATCTAAATTAATAACGTATAAAACTTATTATGCCCCTACAGTATACAGGTGGGGGAAATGAGTTTTTTTATATCAATTAACGGTAAGACAAAAAGGGATAGAATTAGAAATTTAGAAATGAGGAAAAATATTAGACTTGCCTGAGAAAAATAATTGAAAAATCAAGAATTGGGTGTTGTGGGCATGTTGTGATAACAGGAAAGGACAGAATACTAAGAAAAATATGAGAGGTAGGAATTATAGGAAGAAGACAAAGGTGAAAACAAAGAAATAGATGGATTAATGATATAAGAATAGATGTGGAGAAGAGCGGTGTATAGGGGGAGCTGTGGAGAGACAGAGATAGAAGGCGGGGGCTAGTGAATACGTAGACCTAGGAACAAATTGGCGGTAGCAGATATGTATGTATAGATGATATTAAGAATAAAGAAAATATAAATGGAAAACTTACTATCCAGAGGCCATCAAAACTAATAGTGTCATGTAATCTTTTTATCTGATTATGCCAGTAAGGTTTAGTCTTAGGGTTGAAGAAATCTGGCAGAACTGTGCTTTTGCTGTTCCACACCTGAAACAAATTGGTACACATTTTTGACAAACATAATATTTTTGTGTCTTACTTCTTCTATCTTTTTCATTTTAAATATATTACTATGTTTTATTATAGTAGAATATTTACTAATTAACAAGCACTAAAACTCAAGAGTAATGTGTAATCCAGTACTTAACACACTTTGTGCGAGTCGAGTGCCGGCGGGGGGTAGCGTGCCTGCGTGCGCAGCGGATCTAGCGCCGGCTGTCGACGGAGCAATGCTGGCTTGTAGGCTTCAGTGTGGCCTAGCCACTTGCCTTAGAAGGGTCGGATTTGCACCGCATTATAGCCTGTTTCTCGCATCACGTTTCTGTGTTTTTCGTTCGTGGATCGCATTATTTTGAGCCAGTTGGCTTGCATCGGAGTTTTACCATTTTATTTTTGTGTATAATAGTGAAACATTAGTTTTGTGTTGTAAATATTTGTGTTATATTGTAAATATATTTGTATAGTGCGTTTTATTCTTTTCTACAATGCTTCAACCAACTCCTGGGCCATCTTCGGCTCCTGACTTTGTCAGTGAACCTGCCGACAGTGATGGTGAAGTTGATGACCCAATCCAACGTCAGATGATGGGAAATGCTTCAGATGATTCTGATTCGTATGAGTCTGATGATTCTGATATCGGAAATGACTTATTATTGCGAAACCTGCCCTGATAAGCCAGGATTGTGCTTTGGGGAGTGTTTTGATAAATCACGATGATAACTAAAAGATAATGTGTACTGGATGGATGGATGGGCTGTAAATATATATGTAAATAGAGTGTGTGTGTATAATTGTGATGTATCGAGTAGTGTTTATAACTATTGTCACTGTTCTAATGGCGGCAGGCGTCTTGCGGCGCGCATGGGTTTCGTTGCGATGTGCGGCTCGATCACCGGCGGACGATCACTTCGGAAGCCCCGATCCACCAGAATTGAGGCCATAAACTGGATTTGGTGTATCAACCCTGTTTCCTGACTATATAAGGTATTGTTTTGGTACAAAATATTATTTTAGCATCTGACATGTTTTTAACTTACGAGGGTCGTCCAGAAAGTAAAGAACGATTGCGCATCACGGACGGCGCAGTTCCCCCACCACCGCGGGAGTGGGCTTATTCATTAGTCCAAACCTTCCGCTTCAGTTTGAGCTGTGTAGCGGTGCCGTGAAATCACGTTTGCGTCTCTTGTGGAAGTTCAAAATGGCGGCGCCAATTGAAAATCCGGCCAAGTGTGAAGTCCGTAGTGTGATTCGGTTTCTGAATGCGCAGCATGTTCGACCCATAAAAATGTATAGGCAAATTAAGGCAGTGTACGGTGACAATGCGATGAACCAGTCATCGGTGAGAAAATGGTGCATTCAATTTAATGAAGGCAGAACTAGTGTGCACGACGAGGAACGAAGCGGAAGGCCGTCACTCGTTACTGACGAGTTGACAGCGAAAGTTGACGAGAAAATTCAAGAAAACCGGCGTTTCACTTTGAGCAGTAGTTCTCAAAGTTCAACAAATTCAACAAAAAATGCCAGTCACCGTACACTGCCTTAATTTGCCTATAAATTTTTATGGGTCGAACATGCTGCGCATTCAGAAACCGAATCACACTACGGACTTCACACTTGGCGGGATTTTAAATTGGCGCCGCCATTTTGAACTTCCACAAGAGACGCAAACGTGACTTCACGGCACCGCTACACAGCTCAAACTGAAGCGGAAGGTTTGGACTAAAGAATAAGCTCACTCCCGCGGTGGTGGGGGAACTGCGTCGTCCGTGATGCGCAATCGTTCTTTACTTTCTGGACGACCCTCGTATTTTTTCAGCATCGAATGTGTTAAGAAGTAATATACTGAGGAGAATGGAGATCAAATTAACTCAACTCCACTCTCAACGTTAAAAATGTTGGGAATAGGTTCTATGCTCGGTTTACTTAATACTGACACGGCGTCCACTCAATGGTTGCCGTAGACACTACTAGAGAAGTCTGGGGTGTCCATGTTGGATGGTTGTCAGGTTCGGATTCCACGTAAAGCTAAAAAGTCCCTTAATTTCCCTGGATATCGGGCTATTAATAAATTGCCCTTTCTGAGGCACAGTTGAACTCAGTTAGTAACCAGACCACACTCATATCATCAATTCATATTCATTTTAAAATATGCACAATGTTGTGTCGGCGTCTCATTAGCAAGAATAAGAATAACAGATACATGATTATTAGAATTTCTGGAAATTAATCAATCATTATTTAATTTTTGTATGAATCTAAATTATATAATCCTATATTAGGCTATTTTTTAGGTAAATATAAAGTCATTAAGCCACCAAAAGTCCAAAATCTTACAAACAATTACATAATTAATGAAAGAAAAGAAAAGCAGCATACCTGGTAAACTGTATATAAGAACACATTCACATCACAAAGTGTACCATATTTTATTTTATTTTATTAAACGTACATAAGTTTTTTATTTAACATAATACAGTAGTAATAATAAATCACATTTCTTCGGTATGGTTAAAGTGAGCGACTCGAGTGGCCTTGAACACACTCCCCTCCTTCCGATTACAGCTGGATTGTTTTCTCCGTTCAAGCCTAGTTTTCATGTCAAAATTAAGTTTCCTGTCCACTTTGGTTTTTGGTCAGTTCCACACGACTTCACTCCAGCGAAGGAACGTCGCTCCCTTTGTTATAAAGGTAGGAGTTAAATAACTTTGATTATTTGTTTTTTATAATTTGTCTATTTTTTTAAAAATAATTGTTATTAAATAGGTATAGGTAAATTTAAACTCACCTGAAATAATAGGGAATTTTATGTCTTCAATCCATGGCCAATTTAAATAAATTCTGTTTTAAAAGATGTTAAAAACTAAACAAATCCGTTCTGGTTTGTTTAGGGCTGACGTTAGACGAGTTGCCTTCCGAAGTAAATCAGAGAACTCGAGAAAAATCCTTTTTCTTCCACTCCTTTTAAAAAAATTCCCTTGTTTGTTGTTTGTATACGTTACATTTAAATAGGTAGTATTTTGAATATAGATGAATTTTAAGAACGGGCTGATGCTAATAAATTATTCATTAAGTGAATTATTTGGATGTCAAATTATTCTAAATTTAATCCACAATAAAAGTAGTTTTGAAATAAGAAAACAACTGTGTTCCTGTTTTACAATTATACCACCCTGTAAATATATTTTTAAATAATCTAAAATTATAAGTATAATCCACTCATGGGTACAAAATATGCACCACTCTGCTATTAGAACTCCTGAACACAGCTGTTCCCTCTTGAAGTTTATGAAATGAGATTGAATTATAATATAGTTTAAATAAAAAAAAAAATAAACAGCATTTGTGTTGATTTGTTACTAAAGCATGAGCTAATTTATGAACTAAGAGTTAGAGGCATTGCTGTAACGGAAAATGAAACAGTTTATCGCTTAAGAAGATCATTAAGAAAATGTTTAACGGATAATGAGTCAATAAATGTGCAAAATTTAAGTAGTTACATAAAACCGGCTGAGGAAGTAACTTTAATTAGTGATAAATTAAAAGAGTATGTAGATAGCGTAAGTAATTTAAAAGATAGTTGTAAGCCCCTTGATTTTGTCAGATTATGTACTAAGATTGAACATTATGGAAATAGACTAAGTAATTTGCAACGGTATAAGTTAACCGATAATCTCTCTCAGACTTGTATAGACCTTGGTAATCAATTAAAGTCAATAAAAGAAAGACTAATCCAAGTAAACATGAATCCAGATGTATTAAATAAAACTATTAGGGAAATAAGTCAATCAAACATTGAAGAAGAACAATTAGAGGATAGTTTTAATGAAAACCAAGCCTTATCTGAATCTACCAAAGCAGACTTAGGGCAAGTTGATGTTGTAAAGATAGAAAGTAATCCTGTTACAAGACAGATCAAAGAGGAGTGTGCTAGCCTAGATATAAGTTTGTATCAAAAGTTGTCAAATCCAATTAAGTCACTTTTAAGAAATATACAAACTTGTAATGGTCTGGTAATTAATGAATTAATCAATTTTATAAGCACAATGATTAAAATAAAGAGTCAGAACTATCGGATAGGAGATTATTAGATCTATTGTTACATAGAACGAGTGAGCCTTTGTATAGTAAAATGCTAGACTTAAAAAAAGAAAGTTTAAATATTGTTCAAACAAACATAATTAATTACTTTACATCTTTGAATGTAAGAGAGCAATTGATAAGAGATCATGTAAATAGACCGCAAAAGGTAAATGAACCTTTATCAATGTACATAGAAAATGTTAAACTACATGTAGAAATATTTTGTTGTACTTATTCAGAAACTGAGCTTGTGAATATCATATGTATGGGGTTAGAACCCAGTGTAAGAGCATACCTAGTATTTACCAGTAAACCAAATACATTTAAGGAGTTGTATGAAGTTGTAATCTACCATAATAATGTAGCATACACAAATTATTGTCGTAGCAATAATAATGACAGTAAAGTACAATACAGGTTAATATCTGGGGAACGTCAAAATAATGTAAGACCGTCCCGTAATAATAGCCACAGTGTGAAAAGATGTTATAACTGTAACACTTTGGGACACATTGCAAAATTCTGTAAAAATGTTAAAGTGACAAAAAACGTATAAGCAGGGAAGGGCTTATGAGTTGTGTAAATAATGTGCATTTAAGAAAAAATAAACAAATGAGTCTTTCCCTTAATAAAATTAAGCCTAATTTGTACAATAACAGTATTCAAAGAGAAACATATACTCGTAAGGAAAAATTGAAAGCAAAAAGACAACAAAGTAGAATTATTAAGAAATTAGCTAAGCTTAAGGCTAAATTTATCAATGTAAACAGCAATACTGAAGTAGATAATGTACCACTAATAGATGTTAATCTATCTAATGATCTAGTAATACCATCATTGTTAGATACTGGTTCCAGTATTAATGCCATAAGTAAAGAGATGTTAAATCAAGTTTTAAAACTTAAGTTAGTAAAACAAATTAACAGTAATAAACTAGCTTGTTATGCAGCCAATAGTTCAAAAATAGATGTTACTGGTTGTTGTGTAATTAAAGTGAGAATACAAAGATTTACTTGGAATGTGAAATTTTATATAATTCCAAAGCTGGAATTTCCATTGTTATTGGGTAGTTGTTTCATGAAGGAAACCCAATTAAGTTTAAATTTAACAGAAAACCAGTTTTACTTTAATTTTAACCCTCAGATAAAATTAAAATTAAGTAATAGACAACATAATGGCCATGTTAGTTTAAATACGATAAAACAAGAAAATGTAGACATAGGTTGTCTAGATATGAAAGAACAAGTTGTGAACTTAGTCAATAAGTACCCAAATGTCTTTACCGATAAGATAGGGAAGGCTTTAAACATTGAGTTTAAGTTAAAGCTAAAAGATGATGATATTGTTAACCTAAGACCTTATCCATTGTCACCACCTAAGCTAAAGGAAATGAAAGAAATTACTGATGATTTGTTAAAGCAAAATATTATAAGGCCATCTCTTAGTGCATATAGCTCACCAAGTTTTCTAGTTAAGAAACCTAATTCTAACAAAAGTAGGTTGGTTATTAATTATGCAAAATTAAATGCAAAAATAGAACGTGTTAATCACCCACTAGGAAATATAGATGATTGTTATCTCCATCTTAAGGATGCTAAAATATTTAGTGTTTTAGATTTGTCACAGTCATTTATGCAAGTAGGCTTAACTGAAGATTGTAAGCATTTAACTGCATTTTCCACACCTTATTCATTGTATGAATTCAATTCAATACCCTTTGGTCTCCATGTTGGATCAAGTGTGTTAAGTGGTTATTTAGATAACATATTTAGAGATATTAAATTGAATTATATGACGTCATTTGTAGATGATATATTAATTTATTCTAAAACCAAGGAAGAACATGTTAAGCATCTAGATGAAGTAATTAGTAGGCTGACCATGTTAGCCTAGATAACCTAACTGTAAATCCTAGCAAGGTAAAACTATTTCATTCAGAGCTGTCATACTTAGGACATGTAATAAGTCATAATGAGCTAAAAATAGATGAAGAGCGCACCCTCGCTATTAGGAATTTTAGAGAGCCCCGAAATGTAAAGGAAATAGGTACTTTCATAGGAATGGTCTCATTCTTTTCAAAATTTATTAAACATTATGCGGATCTAGCTAGTCCACTTAACGAACTCCGTAAGAAGCGTGCAAAGTTTGTGTGGTCAGATCAGTGTAAAACCAATTTTTATAAGCTAAAAGAGGCAATTACTAAACCACCTGTTTTGGTCATACCTGATTTCAACAAGGACTTCTATTTGATGACTGATGCTTCTGAGGTCGCTTGCGGCTCAGTACTTTTGCAATGTACAGACGCTGATAATAAAGTACCTATAGCCTATTTTAGTAAAAAGTTTACTGATAGTGAACGTAGTCTAAGTACTTACGAGAAAGAAGCCCTGGCAGTAGTCTTAAGTATTAAGAAGTTTTACGCCTTTTTAGAAGTTAGACCATATTATCTAATCACTGACAACCATGCACTTTCATGGGTGTTAACACATTTTCGTAAGTTAGGCAAGATTGGACGATGGGCAGAATATATAATAGGCTTACCTTTTAAAGTAATGCATGTCAGATCAACCCAAAATCCTGTAGCTGATTGCCTTTCTAGAATTGTAAATGAAGAAATCCCAGACATTAAAGTAGTGAATGTTGAACCACATGAATTTGAAGTAGTTATAAATAAAGATAAACCCAGTAAGAAATTTAGATGTGTTAATTCAAAAGGATTAGATGTAATAAATGTGATTAATGAGTTTCCACTAGCATATGTACAATTTTCAGTGCATCAGTTACAAGACCCCAATTGTCTGGAAATAATAAATAGTGTCAAAAATAATACTAATAAGGATAACTTTTCAATTAGAAAAGATGTGTTAATGTACAAGAAAAATGCTAATAGTAAAAATAAGATCTATTTGCCTCCAGCATTTAATTGATATGATATTCAAGTATTATCATAGTAGTGTTTATGGCGGTCATTTAGGACAAAGTAGAACTATTGCAAGAATATTGAACATTTTTATCATCCTAAACTAATTAAGGAAATAACAGCTAGAGTAAAATCCTGCGAGATTTGTAAAAAATCCAAGCCAGCACAAAGAAAATATTATGGTGAACTTGTATCTGGATATAGCACTTGTCCTTTAGATAAATTGTATGTTGATACAGCTGGTCCCCTCACGAGGTCTAGTTTAGGAAATCAACATGTATTAATAGTTTTAGATGATTGTACTAAGTTTGTTTGGTTAATACCGATTAGAGATATAAAGGCAACTACTATAATTAAGAAATTAGATGACATAATTTTTAGTTCTTTTGGAACATGTAAAAATCTGGTGTCTGACAACGGTAGCTGTTTTAAAAGTATTGAATTTAAGAATGTTATGTTCAAACATGCTATAAATCATTATAAAATTATCCCCTATCAAGCCTCAGCTAATAAAGCAGAAAGATACATATTAAATCTTAAGAACCAATTAAGAGCCTTCTATCATGACGACCAAGTTAGCTGGGATAAAGACATCAAATTTTTACAATTATGTTTAAATACTGCAATAAATGAAAGTACTAAACATTCAGGATTTCAATTGATGTTTAAGCGCCCACCTAATCATGCATTAAGTAATCTGTGGAATCTTAATGACCTAGTAAATAATATTTTAAGTAAGGAGGAATTAAAAAATGTATTAAGTGAAGCTATAAAAAACTGTAAAAAGGCCATTCAACACAACAAAGAGAGATTCAAGTATAAAGATGTAAATAGTCAGCATCCTTTTGTAGTAGGGTCCAATGTATATTTAGAGTCACACTACCTTAGTAACAAAGCAAACTTGTTTCAAGGAAAAATGGGACTTAGATATGAAGGTCCATACCGCATTTTGTATTTCCTCAGTCCAGTTTCAGTAATAATTCAAGACTGTAATGATGTAAATATTGTAAAAAGAGCCCATATTAAACAGTTAAAATTAGGATAAGTAAAATTTGCACAGCCCGTTTAGATTTAAGAATGAAGAGATGTATGTATATAGTAGTTAGTAGAAAAAAAATGTAACATTCCCCAGGGTTTTGTAGAAGTAAATGAAGAACCAGCAGATAAAACAGCAAACTGTTAAAAATGTAAATAACTATAAGTGCTTTGCTAAAAGAATCTTTAGGCGCAAGGAGCAATAATAATAATAAAAAAAAATATTTTGCTATTCACCTGCCTAAATATGACAAATTGAAGCAGTATTAAAATATGACGAATTTAGAGTTAGTGTGTGAATGTAACTATGGTACTATTTTTGAGAGTACCAAGTCCTAAATAAGAATCTATAATTTCATAAACCTTAAATAAGCACGAAAGTGTACATTTAAAAAGGGAATGAATCAATAGGATATATAAAAACATTAATTATGTAAAAAAAAGAACAAGTTAAATAAAATAAGTTAAACAAGTTTAGTTAAATTATTCTTTAAAAAAAAAGTTGTGTGTATGATTTAAGTTAGCAAAATAATAATATTAATAAAAATGGAGTACAAGTTACAAGTTTTTTTTCTGACAAAGGAACTGATCTGTGTGTGAGCAACATTGATATACCACCAAACCTCTTCCACTCAGGACCCTACCGTACTACATAGCCTATAAACCCGCTATCCCGCTTAACTACCTCCAACTGCTTAATTCACAAACCTGCTCTAATTTTCTTTCTTAAAGTTCTTTGTGTATTTGAAAGTGTGTATGTGTGTGTATATGTGGCAACGAATGGTGTGTGTTTGAATCTAGGCTAAGCTTCTTTCTTCTAATCACTAACACTACTAACCACTAACACTCTTCTCCTTGCACTAAACTCTATCACTGTACACTGCACTTCTTTAGTTTCAAATCTCCACAAAAAAAAAAAAAAAATATTTTCTTTTTCAAACACTGTTGAACGTTCCCTGAGTTAAAGAAAGGATAAAAAATTATACCGTAATGCAAAAGAATTAAAACAGTTTTTTTTTCGTAGATTAATGCATTAGTAAAATCCACTCAATCGTCAATCACGGCATAGACTGGGGAATGAAGGCTAGAACAGGTTGTTGGTAAAATTCCGAGGTAAAAATAGATGACAATATTGTACTGTACTACCCCTCCTATGCCTTAACCCAAAATACCCTCTTCAAGGAATATCGTGGAGCTGATGGCAGACTATACTACTGCTAGACTAGGATGGCTGCGACCCTACAGACTGTATACTCCAGGAAGGAACCTAGTTTTCTTTTAATGAGGGTTTATAGTTTTGAGAGTGTTTATTGTAAGACCCGTTTCTTAAATGTATAGGATGCCATGGATTGAAGCAATCTAACTTTAAATAGGAAATGAGATTTAAGTTAAAAGTGTATTGGGAAAATAATACCGTAGAAATGCGATTTCAAAGGGGAGAAATGTACCATATTTTCTTTTCTTTTATGAAACGTACATAAGATTTTGATTTAACATAATACAGTAGTAATAATAATAAATCGCATTTCTTCGGTATGGATAAAGCGAGCGACTCGAGTGGTCTTGAACACACTCCCCTCCTTCCGATTACAGCTGGATTGTTTTCTCCGTTCAAGCCAAGATTTCATGTCAAAATAAAGTTTCCTGTCCACTTTGGTTTTTGTCAGTTCCACACGACTTCACTCCAGCGAAGGAACGTCGCTCCCTTTGTTAAAAAGGTAGGAATTAAATAATTTTGATTATTTGTTTTTTATAATTTGTCTATTTTTTTAAAATGATTGTTATTGAATAGGTCTAAGTAAAATTAAACTCACCTGAAATAATAGGGAATTTTATGTCTTCAATCCATGGCCAATTTAAATAAATTCTGTTTTAAAAGATGTTAAAAACTAAACAAATCCGTTCTGGTTTGTTATGGCTGACGTTAGACGAGTTGCCTTCCGAAGTAAATCAGAGAACTCGATAAAAATCCTTTTTCTTTCACTCCTTTTAAAATTCCCTTGTTTAGTTGTTTGTATACGTTACGTTTAATAGGTAGTATTTTGAATATAGATAAAGTTTTAGAACGGGCTGATGCTAATAAATTATTCATTAAGTGAATTATTTTGATGTCAATCGATTCTTAATTTAATCCACAATAAAAAGTAGTTTTGAAATAAGAAAACAACTGTGTTCCTGTTTTACAATTATACCACCCTGTAAATATATATTTAAATAATCTAAAATCATAAGTATAATCCACTCATGGGTACAAAATAAAGAACTGGTTAGTAAAATATTTCGGTGCCACTACTGTCTACCTCTCACTTGATTGCGTGCGAGGGGACACAGGGGTGAGGGGGAAGGTTAACCCCACCAGTGCGCCAAACCGGTTGTTGCCTAGCAACCCGCCGTATTACTTATACTGCCCTTGTACGGCGCGGCTCTCGTGACTAGCTGTGCAGTCTTATATATAAATTATTCTCACTAAGCGCAGGATGAGTGTGGATGAGTGTAGTCTGGTTACTAACTGAGTTCAACTGTTCCTCAGAAAGGGCAATTTATTAATAGCCCAAAAGCCAGGGCAACTAAGGGACCTACAGCTTTATATGGAATCATTCAAATAGTATTAGTCTTATTTTCAGCTAACTTACAACCCTCATACTCATCTACACAACATCTGAACACTGACTACCACCCAACACGCACACCCTAAACTTCTCTGGTAGTGTCCACGTCGATGGCAACCATTGAGCGATCGCTGTGTCGGTTATGAGAGAATCAAGCATGAAACCAATTCCTTTCAATATCCACGACACTCTGTTCCCAAGAAACTAGTGCCGGCAGATGTACATGTTTGGGTGGGCGGGTGGGTTAGTACCATTGTACATGTGAAATTTTAGTACCATTGTACATGTATGGGTGGGCGGGTGGGTTAGTACCATTTAGTGTACCATTTAGTGGGGTTTTTATTATCTGTGGGTTGACGACATGTGACTACTAAGGAAAGGAACTGATAAGCTGTGGAACTTAACTGCAGTAAACAAAAGTCATAACCAGTAGAGAGAGTGTTGAAACAATAAGAGTTATTTTTTATCAAAAACTGGAAAAAAATGTTTTCCGATTGCTTATCAACTTGTAAGTTATGCTGCGCCAACTTTGAATAGTCCATAATTGTTAATTGCCAATCGTGACTAGTCACTGAAATAATTTATGATTTCAACTACGTTACCATGAATTTCGTTATATTCATGTACTACCGTACGTGTATGGGTGGGTGTAAGTGTTAAATCGGCACTCAAGGCGCAGTTCTATAACCCAGCTAATTGGGGACAAAGTGAGAGATTGTAGGTGATAGGTTCCATGCTCGGTCCTCTTAATACCGACACGGCGTCTGCTCAATAGTTGCCATCGACATGGACACTAATAGAGAAGTATGAGGTGTCCATGTTGAATAGTAGTCAAGTTCGGATGTTGTTTAGGAAGACGCAATCTAATAACTATTCTGTATTGCGTATTATCAAAAACTTCATTCAGGAGCTTCCATATTTCCTGCTGCAATATAGACGGGTGTCTAGGATTGAATATTTCTTACTCCATCCAAGTAACTATTGACCTTGATGACACGTAGGACCCACCCGTACACATACAGCAGTAATGACCCACCCACCCGCCCATAGACATACAGTGGTAATTACTCCAGCCAGTATATCGAACTAAGACGACCTGTCGACGTATGTAATTTTTTTAATTATTACTTTATGTTCAGTTTTTGAAGTAAGTGAGTAGTGAAAATGGCATCGTGGAAAAAAGGACAAACAGTTCATAGTGAAGCGAGAGAAGTGATAAGAAGAGTCATCGAGAAATGTGACGAAGAAGCAAGAACTGGTAATTTAGTACATTTAATGAAACAGAGTAGTTTGCGTGTACAAAGTTATACTGGTGTGTCACTGAGGACAATTACAAACATTCGGAGTAAAGGAGCTATGGCTGGCGATTCAATCTTGACTACACACGGAAAGAAAAGGCCTTACTCGGAGGAGAAAAAATTTCATATGGATGAATTTGACAGAAGAGTTGTTCGTGATGTAGTGAATGATTTCTATTTAGTTAGAAAAAAAGTGCCTACTGTGCCTAAACTGTTAGTCGCAATAAGGGAAAAAATTGACTTTCCGTGGAAAGAACAAACCCTACGCCGTCTTCTACACCAAATGGGATTCAAATGGAAACGCTGTAACAAGTTAAGAAAAATTCTCATTGAAAGGCCAGACATCGTCAATTGGCGTGCTCGTTATTTAAGAGAAATTCAGCAGTTTCAACATGAAAAGAAAAACATATTTTACATTGACGAGACTTGGGTCGACAACAATCTGACCTTTGGGAAGTGCTGGACTAGCAATGAAGAGCACAGTGTGTTGACAAACACAAGTTCTTCGAACAGACTGGTTGTTGTTAACGCTGGCTCTAAAGACGGTTTCCTTGAAGGCGCTGCACTGATTTTCAGGGCCGGTAAAGCTAAGGGTGATTACCATGGACAAATGAATGGTGTTAATTTTGAGAAGTAGGTTGAAGAAAAGCTGCTGGTGAATCTTCCTGAAAACAGTGTTATTGTTATGGACAATGCGTCCTATCATTGCAAGCAAGATAATAAACCCCCATCAAAATACGCAGTAAAGAAGGATATGATCGACTGGCTGCAAGATAACAATATACCATGTTCAGCAGACATGAAAAAGTGTGATCTATACAATTTTGTAGAGAAGCACAAACCTAGAGAGAAGTTGTATGGTATTGACATGGCTTTAAAGAAACGTGGTCATTCAGTTCTCAGATTGCCACCCTATATGTGTGACCTGAATCCTATCGAGCTCGCCTGGGCTAAGATCAAGAGAGTTGTTAAGGAAAACAATATAAGGGGCGACCTTTCGTTGAAAAACCTGGAGAATGCTACCAAAGAAGCTCTAAGTTCAGTAAGCAGGATGGACTGGGAAGGTTTCACAAACCACACTTTGAGGCTAGAACATGATTGAAGCACTTTGAAGGACGGCCTGATTGAAGAAGTCATCGACAGCTTCATGGTCGAGTTGGGTGGGATTGATAGCAGTGACAGTGAAGAGACAGATGACAGTGAGGAAGAAATACCAGACGATGAATTGGCTCAACCTCTTCCAAGTACTAGTGTTGATTATTAAAAGTTGTAAATAATTGTAACATAGTCCACACTTCATTTTTATTCTTTTATTACATTGTTTCAAAAAAAGTCATTACATATTTATAAAGTTTTTATAATCTATTCGTACCCATTTCCCTACAAATGTTTTACTGCCATAGCTTTCGTCAAAATAAGCGATTTGCTGTAACTAAAGCATTGATATGCAAACCACTGATTTTCAAGGCAAAAGTTGACCTTCTGAAATTTGTGACATTTTTCATTGCATAATAAATAAGAAAAGCAAACCATTTATATTCTCAAATTTTTAACTGTCATTTTACAGATGTAAACAAAATTAACCGGATAATTTATTTTGAAATTTTAATGTAATAGCGGCAATAAATATTAATTTAATATAGGGCTATTATTAACCTCATTGATGATGTTATTTTTATGTTTGACTTGAGTTGTTTTGATAATAAATAAATACATTATTTATTTATTATCAATCATGATGATAACTGTGGAAGAAACTAATACATTTGTTCATTTGGTAAATGGTGGTGGTAATTTGGTCATTAGTGAGTGTGGTCTTGCTGATGTTTTCAGTATGGCTCATAGAATGGTATGAGTTGTTTGGGGGGAAGCGCTCGACCAATGGCAGACGCATTCCTTTCACACACATTCAAGTCGGAGGCAGACAGTAGTTGCCACATGTAGCATTGTTTTCCTCGTTTAATTTTGAGTCATGACTTATGCATTTCTAAGTAATATAAAAGTTTTAATAATTTTTATCCCATAAGTAATGGAATTTTAACTAGTTTTTACTGTTCATCAACTTAACACTTTACTACTAAAGAACTCGTTAATATATCACATTTTTTGTATGTGGTTGACAGGGATGTTTTCTATAAGTTTTATAAATTTCAGAATTTTAACTTTCAAAACAAAAAGTTCTAGTCAATTTCCTAAAATAGTTTTCTTGGCTTCTAGAGGTCGTAAAATTAATTACTTGGTCACGTTTTAATACTTATGTAATGTATGGTTGCGATACATTACTTTCATATGTGTAAGTAAATGCACTGATTTTGAATTGATCAATTTAAATTGATTTAATGTTACCAATTTAAAGCAATTAATTGACACAACTAAACCATGAAGAGTACAAAATGTAAGATATCTGTAGAAGCCTTTCCATGAACAATATTAAATCTTAGCTCATCTTTGTAAGAGTTAATATTAAATATTTAACAAGTTAAGTGTATATTATTGTAAGGAAAATGTTAACTCACTTTTGTTAGGAACGGTTTTTCTTCAATGGGATCCATGATGAATATTCCTTCTTTGAGGCCCTCGTCGTAGGGAGGATAGGTCCCTGGATTTTCCCCGGCACTCACTCCTGGATCTAGGATAATCATGTAATGCATCCCTTCCTACAATCATAACTTCAGTGATTAATCTTATTTTCTTGAATAATTACAATATTAATCTTTCATAAAGACATCAGAAAAAAAGATGTGGTCAGCAGGTACATTCTTGCTGAGAAGAGAGCAGCTCTGGCTGACTGTAATTCTTGCTGCATCCCCACCACGCTTGCAAACAGTTGTGAGGAAAAGTTAACGGCCTCTCCTCAAACCCCTCATTTGCTTTAGTTTAGCCACAACACGGTTTCTTCATGATTCCACTTACCAACTTACGTGGACTAATTTGTTAACAGTAGTTTTTCGATTTATTTGAAGACAGTTTGTTTTTGTTCAAATTTCGTCATCTTGAAAAATTAGTACAGTGAAAACCCGGTTGTCCGTCACCCTATTTTTCGCCATGTTCTGTTATCCATCAGTGTCTAGGTTTGTCGCACCATGGTATGACAGTTGCTGTATGACTCATCCGTCTGGGAAGACGACAGTTCCCCCACCAGCCATCTAGCCCACTTCCTTTGCGGCAGATGTTAATGGTCACAGAGCAGTCCTAGTATTGTGTTCTGAGAGTGTCATTGTGTTCTGTTTGAAATAAACTGTGTTGAAGACTACTGTACATATTGAACAAACTGCAAGTACAGACTCCTTACATTGTATGTACACTTATTGTTATCATAGCCTTCTTCTGTACCGTTTGTGCTGATCATTTACTTTACCTTACAGATTTTGCTATTATTATGTTGTATAGTTTATTTTATTATTGTTTAAAATGTCTGAAAAACGAACACATGTTGTTTTAGAACGTTCTAAAAAATAGAAGTAATAATACGATTACGTATGTATTAATATGTCTTTTTTTAACCTTTTCATTCTCATTTCATTAATTAATATGTACTACACAGCATTTAAATTTAACTAGCATAAAGTAGTAATAAGTTTCAAGTGAAATAAGTGTGAGTGTAAGAATTCTTTACAATCCGTCTATTCTCCAATCCATCACGGCTACAGACCCGACCTCTGAAGGAAAATAGGGTTTCTACTGAAAAACATTTTTTGCTAGTACAATGAAATACTTTATGGTTAAAAAATAAGGCTTGCAGCTATCAGATTTTAATTACAGTAGTCCCTCATTGATCTGACACAATTCAGACAAGGTATGTGTTGAATTAGTGGAAAAGCCGGATTACTGGAGTTCAACTGAAAAACATGTTTAAATTACATGATAAATTGTATATCGTACCTAAAAAAGTTAATTTTTACAATAAAGATGTACAAAAGTTTCAAAGTAAGAAAAGTACGGTACAGCAGTTGAAACAGTGTTAAAATATATCACTTACATTTGAAAAACAAGTTAAAAAACTTTCAACAGTAGTGAACCCCATGCGTGCAGAGTAGTGATAAACTGAACTGACGACTGAGTGAAGTGATGTTTCACAATACAAAACAGTATAATCCAGCCTACTGATAACAAACAAACTGGTCCTCACCATTGACCTCACCTTGTCCCATCCCCACACAGACTACCTTTACCAAAGATATGTACAAAAAATGTAATTTATTTATTTGTAAGATTAACTAATAAATGTATGTGGTCTCCCAACTTATTAGTTGGCAACAATAACGTTGTTTACTTTTACTCCCTGGGCCAGCTTCTCCCCCCCCCCCCCCTCTCTCTCTCTCTCTCTCTCTCTCTCTCTCTCTCTCTCTCTCTCTCTCTCTCGCACGCTCTCACGCACGCACGCACGCACGCACGCACACACCAACAAACAGTGACTTGAATGATGACACAAGCATTACAAGACTGCCTTGTATGTTGTTGTGTTTATTATTAGCAAGATAAGACCAATCAACTTATAATACAATATATTAGATATTACTATGAATGAAAAAATGTTTAATGTGTAATTTTGAAATAGGATTTTTAAAGAAAGTGAACCCGAGAGTCCATGATAATACTCTTGTCACTGACTTTTCATTAAAGATGCTGTCATTGACTTTTCTACACAAATGAAAACTTATGGTGCAGTTATTATATAAATACATTGTCCTGATTAGGAGCAAATATAAATAAAACATATTTATATATTCTTTGTGTTATTTATTGGACCATACAGTGTGAGGCTTTCAAAAGAATAGTCTGTATAGATTTGAAAAGAAATAATTTTAAAATTCTCAAGAATTTCAATAAAATGTGTTATTTTCGGTATGCCTTTCGTATAAAATGTAGGCATCATCAGACATTAACAAATACTCCAATTTTTTTTATTTATTAGTTTTTTTTTTAGTTAACAAAAAATTTTAATTTTTGTTAATGCCTAAGGATGCATACATTGTATGCAAAAGGCATACTGAAAATAAAACAATCTGTTTGAATTATTGAGAATTTTAAAATTTTTCTTTTGAAAATGAAAAAAACATTTAGTAAAAATATGATTTAGAAAACCTTAAAAACGCTTTTTTCTAACTAAATTTTTAAAACATTTTCCAGGGGTGAACACCCAAACCCCCGTCATGTAGGGGGTATTGCTCACCCTCCTAACTTTGTACATGGATTTTGAAATCCACTAAGCACCACTGCAATAAGCTATATAGTGTGTGACATCATTTAGTAACTTGAAACTTAATCCTATTATATAAAATTATCGAACAATTTAACTTGTTAAACAAATAATTTACAAATTTCATCCTTTTACATCATACCACTCAATTGTCAATGAAAATAAATTAAATAAATTGAGAAAATATGATCATTACATTTCAATTCTAAAAAGGAACTAGAAGCGGCCTTCAAAAAAATTTATTTTTACTATAGCATTTTTTCCTTAAAAGAGTATCGTTTTATTTATGTTAAACTATAGGCAGATTCTCTCAATCTTTAATGATACGAACTATTAACATATAACTTAATGACAGTATGATTTCCAGTTTCAAGTCCATCCTAATCAAGCTTTGTATCTGGAGTAAAACTGCTAAGTACAGAAAAATAATTTTGGGTCAAATTAAATTTAAAAATCTGTAGTATACAAAATACAACATCAAATGTCAGTATTATAAATTTCAGGTTAAAATAGAGTAGCTTGAATTAAGCTAAAACCTAAACTAGATTTAAAATTTCATAACCAACTTCAAAATCATCATACCTGGTGTAACAAGTTGACAAAGTCCGGCAGTCCTTTGTATGCAACTTTATCATATGTGAAGTCATTTCGTTTATCCATATAGTCTATATCATTCCATTGAGTATCCTAAGAACAAATCAATTACAATATTAAAATAATGCTTTTATGTTATCATTAATGTACATTAACACTTTCGTTCCACGGGAAGAACCTGATGATATAATAGTACAAAGATACAACATTAGGGTTGCAAGCTATAATTTATAAAGGTGTTTCTGAGAAAACTTTGTTTTAATTGATTAAAAAATCATAACATAAAATTTTCAAGCAGCGAGGAAATTTTGTATTTTTTGTCAGGTAAGTTTGACTAGGGAAAAAAGTTCTGCAAGTTAATCAATCTGAAATCTTGTACGAATTGAAATTCCTTTACAATAAGGCTTAAAAGTGAAAATTTCAAATTTTGACGTGTAGAGTAAATCACGTTTGTTATGTAATAACTGTTAAGACTGAACAAATTTGTATTCCAAAGTCAAATTTTTTTTAAGGCATGAGATTCTCTTCAAGTTTCAAATTTAAAGTTGGTTTCTATCTATTACAGTTTAATTTTAACAGCTGTTTTAGTGTATAAAACTTAAGATTCAGAAGTTATTCAACTATTTTATAAATGTAAAATTTGCAGGCTGGTTCAATTTTTATTATGAAGTAAAAAATGTTATTCATAAGATCGTAAACAATTTTCATCCTAAGATTGCTGTCCATCTCTCATAGTTTTTTAAGCAAGCGATATCAGAGTAAGCATTATCAAGGGGGTAGAAACCCTGTTAATACAAACCGGATTACCTAGGCTATTGTATAGTCACACAGGTGGGGTAGTTGGCTACAGCTCTAGCCTTCAGCCAGTGAGATACTTACGACTTAACATGGTATACATGTTTGTATATATATATGACAGGTTTACAACTCTCCGTAATCATCTTGAGTAGGCTATCACCTGTGATCAACTAGGGTAGCCACCTGTTATCAATTTGTTCAGCCATTGATCATTAAATTCAAAGAGGGCTTTAAGATGTATATAGAATCCTTTGAATATGATCTTGAAGACATAACACTTTCCCATAATTTTTACAAAGTTATATTTTTATAAAGACAAAATGCTTTATTCACCTAACTAAACTTAACTTAACGTAGTGCTATGTTAGTGTAATTAATGGTTAAATTATTTAGCTATATTATGTATGTTTTATTACATGTTATTATTTGTTATAGTAGTAAAGCTTTCTTTATAATCACCAGAAGAGTGGTATTACTCTTCACACAGTAAAATAGGAATAACAATAACTTACCAAAGGTATTCCCGCAGCTCTTGTACGATTCCAAACTGTAATAGTTTCATTTAAGGTTTTGTATCCAAATCTGTGAAAGAATATTTCTACTATTATTGACAGTATTAATTACATCTATATCAATGTAAGAAGCACTTATAGTATCGTACGAATCAATTTGTTTCAGGATCAGGAAGCCTTTGTACCGAAATGTAATCAAGGTAGAAATGTACTTCTGGGACAACTGGTTAAAAATGAATATTTTTTAGTTGTATATTAAATAATTATGATTGCTTATATAGTATTGAGTTTAAAACGCAATTTGCAACTGAAACAAATCAAAGTTTACGTAACATGACTATCAAATAGATAAAGGCTTGGTGGAAATACCTGAAATACAAAAAAAGTCAGTCCTCATTAAAAAATGCACTAGTAAAAAATAAATTTGAGCAAAACCTTTAATAGAAAATAAACAATATGTTATGTTTGAAAATAAGTTAGTCAACATTTTAGAAAGTCAAAAAAGATATGAACAACAATTAATTAAAGATTACTAATATTTTGTTTAATATATTGGAGATATAGGACATCAGCAAACTTACCTTAGAAGACAAGTTCACTAACACCAGAGTAGTAGTAACATACACAAAAGAATCACATGATCACACAAATTCTCAATGCTACTGGCACTTTCTTCAGGAGGGAGGGAGGGACTCAGTTTTAAGGTAATATTTTGTTTACATTAAAAGTACTGTACTGTCAATATAATAACTATGTACTTTAACTCCTTACAATTCCATTAGGAAATACATTTATAGATCATTACTTAACTTGTTTTCAGTTTTGTTAAGTTTTTAAATATTCATGAAGAAATTATAATACAATTTCCCAAGTAAAATATATATATTTTTTAATGTTCACCATACATTTCTTACACAGTAGTTTGACACCTTGACCTACTGAGGTTTTACTGTGCCTTAAATCTTTAGAATTGTTTTAGATAAGGGTAGCACGAAAAAGCAACAAAAAAGAAGTGCTGATTTTTTAGTTAAACTTTTGTGATTGAACAGTAAATATTGTGCCATAGAGAATAATCAACTTGATACAATCCAGATAGCACAAGTTTTTATGATAACTGACTTCAACGTACCTACACAGGTGAAAACCAAGGCTCCAGTACGGAGGCATGAAAGGCCTACCAATCCGTTCTGTGTATTGGCGCACAACATCTGCTGGTGATGGTCCCAGGAAGAAGTAAAAGTCAAAACTACCTCCAATGGCACGATAAGTGATGGCTGGGGTTGGCTGCAGGATTATATCTAACACATTTTAAATAATTAAAATAAATATATAAAAAATTAAGAAAATATTTGTATGGATTATTAATATTATTTAACTATGTAGATTGGAACGCTAGTCATATTTAGTTTAGTTTTAATATGGTTCATAAACATTTATTATTATTTACAAATAGCTTTTTAATTGGCTTTTAAATTATTTATACACATTTCATTTCTATTTAAACCTTTTTATTTTTAAAATCCCTTTTTTAACCCCTTAAATACCAGCATGGTGTCACTACATTTTTTATTTGAAGTTTATATAAAATTTTTAAATTCATTATTTTTATATGTTCCTTATTTACTATAGAAATAGTGTACCGGGTTTTGTGTACAGTAAAGTTTTGTTTTGGGTAAAGTGTACAGGCGGCAGTATACTGCCGCCTGTGTTTTTGTGAAAAAGACCAGGCGGCAGTATACTGCCGCTTTGTATTTTGCATATTTCAAAATTACTAGATCACGTATGTCAAATGTTGTCGTGTATTTCATATAGTGCGTAAGTTGAGGAATAGAACGATACATGTTTTTTGTATTTTGAATGCCTTTGGAACTGAAATAGATGCTACTAAATATGACCCATTTCTATTCTTTGTTTACGTTTCACAGTCGCGTCAGCTGTTGTTATTGTGGTTAGTTATTTTGTTTGTTTATGTGTTTTATCGTAGTTTTTATTATTTTTAGTGTTGAATGTAGTTTGTAGAGTGTAAATATAAACAATGGATCGTGATGGAGACATTCGAACAAGTGAAACAGACAGAATTATGGATGAGAATCTTACTTGTAATTAAATGTAATTGTAATGTAACATATTTGTAAATAAAATAAAATGAAAAACTTTGTAAATAATGTATATTGAATATATATATGTGATAAATTTAACATGAAGGACTCTTTGGAATGAATTGTAAGTGTAAATATACAGTTATTTATAAATTATGTGCATGTTTGTTACTAAGTCTTATTTTTACCTAACTAGTTGTTATTTTTATAAATGAATGAATGAATTAACGTTTATTTCCATATTAATAATACAAATATTGAAAAGCTTAAGAAACGAGTTTACAAAAAAAATAAGCTTAGTCTATACAATATTACAAAATAAATAAAGTTTAAATTTGAACATGTATGTATATATAATGGAAATTATTGAAAATGTATATATATACAATAGAAATTATTTAAGCTAAATAATAATAACAGGAAATGAGCCTACATGGGCAGATAGCCTGTGCGTAGGCTCAGTTGTTGAAACATTATATTTGTTTCACATGAATAAATCAGATCAGTTCAAATCTCATACGTAAGTGGAAAAGAGACTAGACTTCGAAATGCGAGAAACAGGAGCAAAATTTGTAGAGTCAAATGAACAATGAGAGGTGAGGGAGGGGTGCGTCAAGGTTATCTCCTCCCGTAATTGGTCACGATAAGTGTCTCTACCTCGTCCATTTCTAAAGAAAGTAGCCATTGTTTGGTACGTTTGATAAATATTTGTATGGATGGTGAGTCAAAAATGGTCAAATTCTGATTTTATATTTCGGAATAAGATAATATGAAAAATATAAAATGAATTTGTATTCGAAAATGATTTTGTCAACTGAATAGTATTTAATACCAATATTACTGAAATAGCGGTTTCTATACGTATGAGTAATTTTGAAAAAAATCGTGTGAAAATGTTTGTATGTATAAGAAAGAAGGTGATGAATAAAAAGCTGTCGGACAGTAAACAGTGCAGATTCTCTGAACAGAGTGTCAGTAGGATAACGTATACTATTCTTAAATCCAGCTTTTAATATGGCTTTCTGGACAATGGTAAGAGGCTGAATTACAGTTATGAGCTCCCCCCCAGGCAATTATGCCAAAGGATAAAAGAGACTGAACATATGCAAAATAGGCCAACTTAATCTAAGCAGGTTCAAAAATATCACCCAGCTGTCTAAAAGCAAAGATATATTTGCAAACTCTATGAATGAGATAGTTTACATGCTCTATCCACTTTAATCTAAAATCAAAAATAACTCCCAGATATTTATAGGAATTAACTCTTTCAATCAACTCACAAATTGACTATGTGTGTTGCAAACTTTCCAGGGTAATTTACCTTTTAAGGAGATTAAGGGACTGTGTCCCAAAAGATTATCTAAGGATGGCCTATATGGCCTATTTCCAGAGTGTCTTACTTTATGGCCTAGAACTGTGGGGCTGTGCTCCAGGTGTCAGTCGTGTGCTTCTGCTTCAAAAGCGAGCTATTCGTGTTGTTACGGGTGCTGCGGTGGATGAACACTGCAAACCTATTTTCATTAAAATGTCTTGTCTTACAGTTTACTGTCCTGTTGTGTTAAATTTGCTCATACAAACAAAAGCTAAATTAACTGATCTTGAAATGAGAAGTGACATCCACACTCACAGAACTAGGCAGAGGCACATGATCGACATTCCTTATGTTAGAGTAAGACATACCCAGAGAGGTCCTTCTATTCTTGGCTGTAGACTAATGAACAAATTGCCTTGTACAGCTCGGAACCTGTCAGATTCTAAATTCAAAAGAGGTGTGGTGGGTCTATTATTGGCAAATCCTTTATACTCATTCCAAGAGTTTTTCGACCTGCCGAACACTACTGTAAGTAGCTTTTTTAATAATATAGGTTAAGAAATATACCTACTCAATTACAAATTGCTTGTAACCTGCTAGGTTAAGTCTAGTCTTAATCAAAATTTATTTTTTTGACGTTTCCAATTGCATGCATTGTACCATGTTTAAAGGAATAAATTATTCTTATTCTTATTCTTAATGCAGTTACAATTTAAGCTACATCCACAACTGTGAATTACTAAATTTAAGCAAATTATAATCTGTTAAATGAGATAGTGAAATTGGCATGAATTTAGTTTTAGAGATATTAATGGTGAGTAAATTTTGATCAAACCATTTTTTAATTATCATGAGATCATTCAAGGCTTTACCTCTAACATTGATCCAGTTATTTCCTTAAAAAACATTAGTGTATCATCAGCAAATAGTGATATTTTACCTTCAATATTTAATTTTGAAATGTTATTTATATATATTAAGAACAAAATAGAACCAAGAGTGCTACCTTGAATTACAAAGTAGTCAACATTAGTGACATCGCTATCTATCCCACGAATAGACACACATTGCATCCTATTGGTGAGATAGCTTGAAAACCAAGACAGTGCATTTCCTACCACTCCAACGTTAGCTAATTTATTTAATAGCTTATTTCTGTCCACTGTGTCGAATGCCTTTTTGAGATCCAAAAAAAAACAACAAAGTCCGTTTATTACTTGAAAGAGCGTTGTTTAATTTACAACTAATATCAAATAAGGCATCCGATATATTTTTATCCTCACGGAAGCCATACTGACACTCAGTTAATACTCTATACCTTTCAATGCTTAAAACTAATTGTTCTTTTACTACTTTTTCAAGGATCTTAGCTAGAACACTCAACAAAGAAATGGGTCGAAAATTATTTTTATCATTTACATCATTGCCTTTGTACAGTGGAACTACTTTGGCTAGTTTAAAAATATCAGGAAAAGAATTGTGATATTTCATTTATTTAAGACACAATCTTCATTAAAATGTATCATTGTATAGAGAATTAAATTTTCTTTTGAAATATAGTATTTCCCACCCTAAAATTTGTCTTATTTGTACTGGTTTTGGGGGGGTCAAAGTTGAATTTTTGGATATTTTTTCATTAAAAAAAAATTTTTTAACAATTTTTTTCTTTTAAAATTATATGTTTACTTGATTGTAAATGAAGACATTTTCATTCTGAACACATCAAAACAAAAGTCTCATTTATACATGCATAGGGGCCCAGTTTATGATTTTTTTGTAAACCATTTCAAATGTACATGATTTTAGAGTGTACAGTTTTTGAAGCCATCTACCAAAATGGGGTAGTAAGTTTTTGAGATAAACTAATTTTTGGCCTGGTCTCCAAAGAGTTACACAAATAATAGTTAACGATCAATGTAACGGTTGTTGGCGTTAAAAGGGTTGAATAAAAACTGTTGTGGAATCACTATAAGTCTACAATTTGATTAAGATGGTCAAGTTATTATTTTGGTTTATGAATTATTGTAAAAAAATCTATTGTATTTGTAGAGTTAAATTAAATATTTTCATACATATAACTAATATAATTATTTAAACATAAACAAAATAAAAATTTATTCAATGAATAAGTTTTTGAATACTGGTAAAACACAAAAATATATAAAGATAAGATCAAGGTAAATAAAACAAGAACTTAAGAATTCAATATGCTATTCTTTTCTGAGATAATTTATGTAGAGTAATAAATGTTTTTTAACTTTTAATTAATTTTTTTTGTGTTGACAAGGTTCTTTTTTGTTTAAACATTTATAACCATGTGTATATATGTTTATATACACACAAAATTAAAAATCAGAAATGTCACTATGCAACAGTATTATTTAAAAGTGTATGTGGGTTGTTTCCAATTATCTAACACAAACCTTATCAGTGTTTTTAGATAAACGTATCAGAAAACAGGATATATGCATGATGAATGCCAATGGGTTACATCCATATTCATTTTGTTCTCTGATGGCTCTGCTACAAAAATTCTCTAGTGTAAAATTTGTTTGTAGCAGTAAAATATTTATTTGACAATAGTTTTTATGATAAGCAATAACTATGTGATAGTATAAGGACTGTATTGCTTTTAATGCCATCTACCAAAATAAAAGTAAAAATGAATGAACCAGATTGAAAACACCCAAATGACAAAAAATCTAAAAACAAAGAACTTTGTTAATTAGGTGATAATGAAAACAGAATTATAAAAACATTAAAAGAGCCGAATAAATTGTTGATTGCACATCACTAATTATGTTGCTCAGATAAATTTTAAGTTAAAAAATTTTGCAAACTAATTCTACGAAAAATAAATAAAAGAAAATTCTTACCCATTGCATGGTTGTTATGCAGTAACACTGCACTACTAGAACCATCATCCTCCATGGCTAAATAGAACGGATGGCTGCCATATAGGTTGGACTACAACAAATTCATTTTGATTTTATAGTCCAAAAATAAAAATAAATCTATAATATCAAATTTGACATAAGGAAATACAATTGCCTACAAATTATTATTGTAATAATTATTTCTTTATTACATTTTATAAATGTTTGAAAGGCAAAATTGAATTCATTAAGGTAATTTTTTAGTTGAAATAAATATTTGTGAAGTTATCTTATATTTTATTGAGAAAAAGAGGATATAAAATATGTAAGAAACTAAATAACAATGAACATTTTGTGGATTGTTTACTGTTGTTTTGGAAGTAAATAACAAACTTTTCCATGGAATCAAAACATAAAATTAGTCTGTGACTAGGTAATTTTACATTTAAAAAATCTTGAACTGAAACCATAACAAATCTGAATGCTGAACTTTTTTTTTTACTTTTACACATAACTTCACTTGCAAGTTATTACCTAACCTATGTGTGAACTTTATTTAACACCAACAGAACAGACTGTTAAGTACCAACCGAACTGCTAGCTCAATTGGGGATTCAAACTTCAACTGAGATATCCTGAATCTGGACCTTGTCCTCTGCAGTTCTAAGCCTTGTTCGCTGAGCCACATGCCGGCAACTGTTGTAACACTGATACTAAGTTTAAAAATAAATAAAATTAATAACCTCATCTACACATTGCCTAAAAAAAATTATCTGGTAACATAGGACACCATACAAGGACAGAGTTTTAAAAGTCTGCAGAGGTTTTAAAACTCTGTCCTTGTATGTCGCTTGTATCATCGTCAAGATACAGGCGAATATGAATTTCGAATGAGTGTGATGAGTGTAGATGAACGAGTGTAGTCATTGTTACTATCTGAGTTCAACTTGGCTCAGAAAGGACTATTTATTAATAGCCCAATAGCCAGGGAAACTATGGGACCTACAGCTTTACGTGGAATCCGAACTACATAGTGTTGATCTGATTTTCAGCTAACTGACAATTGTTACACTCAGTTCTCTTCCCTAGACAACATCTGAACCTTGACTAACATCCAAGTCGATAGCAACCATTGAGCGGACGCCATGTCGGTATTAGAAGGACGGAAATTGGAACCTATCGTCTACAATCTCCAAACACTTTGTCCCCAAGTAGCTGGGTTACAGCACTGTGCCACCAGTGCCGACTGGTTTTAATCCTATAAGAACAATATCATTTGCGAATCCAAATTTTTTCCTCATTTATTGACCACACATTGTGTATGAGGTGTCATTTTAATCAATATCATATTACGAATTGGGTTTGCTTTTGATATTTTGAATACATACGCCTAGTTTTGAAAAATAGATGAAAAAAACTTACAATCCTAAAACTACATTTTTTACATGTAACTAATTAGGAATCCGCAAAGCAATCCCAATGTGCAATTTCATTCTTGATCAAATAAAATTTTGTTGTAAAATATCCCTTTAAAAATAACTGTTTAGTTTGGATACACACAATCGTATCTGGTTCGAAAATAACATTGTTCTTGTGGGATTAAAACCAACATGGCCGCAAGCTTCCAACAGTCTCTGCACTCTTTTATATGAAGAAAACACAACAGACATTTTCTTTTCATATTATAAAAAGAAAAATAAACTAAAAATTTCAAAAAAGTGAAAAAATGGTCTGGAGATATTGGCTAAATACACCTATATACCAAATGTCATCAAAATTGATCCATCCGTTTGGTCTTCAGTAAACTGCACATACACACAGACGGACAGATACCAACAATTTTTTTCGAAAAAACCACTTTTTTGAGTTCATGGGACCCTAAAATGGATTTTTTAACAAATTTGTAAAAATATGGGATAAATTTAAAAGACCACATACCTTGTCAGTAGGTTCCTGATCACGGTTGAAGAGGGTAATTAGTCTCCAGTTCATATCTAACAAAAAGTCATTTCGCTGTTGCCCCAGGCCGTAGAGGTGACGAGATGGCAAGCGAGCAGAAATTTGCAGGAATTGATCAGCAAATATGAACCCTCCAATATTTTCAGTATCAAATCTAAAACATAATGCAATTTTACCATTGAAATATATAAATATTAGTATTATTTTTGTTTTTACTTTACTTTTGTATTATCAAATAGAACTTAGACACAAAATAGAAATAGTTTATTACTGAAAGGACCTTATAAGTTGAAAGTACTACCAATAATTAATATTATTGCAACGGCAAATCTGTACAATACACTCTTATTTTGGAATGAAATTATCATAGGGGCATTACAATCATTTTATAATATATGATTGTTATTGTATTATGTTGTCTGTTTTTATCAATTCCATAGAATAAGTTACCAAATATAATTTCTGAAATTTAAATTTACAATACAATAATGCTCTAAGGAGGGGCCCCTCTTTTAGAGGAGCTTTACAATATATGACAAGTTGGAATGATACAGTTCTTATAATAAGAAATTGAATGTAAGAAGAAACGTGTAGATGAGACAACACTACAACTAGATTAGGTTGGAATTGGAGGCGGATGAAGTCGGTCGGCATCAACTTTATACACAACATGTCAAGTGATTGTGTATAAAGTTGAGATGTGTAAAAAAGCTCAAATTGATTTGGTCTTAACCGACGATTTGGTCTCTTGTTCTTGTTGTGTCGAAGATACTAGATTATTTCATTTGGGATGTATTCATGTCTTTTATTTTATTTGGCTTGTTATTCTGTACATTATTCTTTTATTATTAATTCAGAACGTATTTTGTTTAGTTTAAAAACTATGTTTTGAAAGGTATCACCTGATAACCTCCGGCCGTTCATTTGTCAATTTTGCTATTAATTAATGACACTTTCTAAGGAATATGTCTTAGTTTGTAACAGTGACTACATTTGCTCATCTTCACTCATCACATTCATTCGAAAACCATATTCGCTCATAGGGTAGGTGGATCAATACCACTGGAGCCTATAAAGTTTAATCACTACACCAATAAGACTTAGCAGAAAATGGCAAAATATGATCCAAAATAAACTATGGGATCTATGTGTTTCGCAATTGTCATATTTACTAAGCTTACCAATACAAAAAAGTGGCTTAGTACTTAAACTACAGTTACATCCTTATACATAATAAATAAAGCCATTTTTTTTTTTTTTTTTTTTTTTTGTCAACGCAAGTCCTCCCTTATTTATTGACTAATTTAAACAATAGATAATGGGTCAGGGGTCGTGATCTCAGCCATAACGGATTGGAGAATAGACGAATTATAGAGAATTCTCACGCTCATACTTATATCACTGGAAACTTATTGTTACTACTTATGCTCATTAAATTTAAATGCTGTATAGTACATACTGATTAACAAAATGGAATGAAAAGGTTTGAAAAAAAGACATTAATACATACATAATCAATTTATTACTTCTAATTTTTTAGAACATTATAAAACATGCATCTATTTTTTAGACATTCTAAACAATAATAAAATAAAATATACAACAAAATAACATAACATAAACTATACAACATAATAATAACAAAATCTGTAAGGTAAGGTAAAGGATCAGCACACACAGTACAGTAGAAGGCAATGATAACAATAAATGTACATACACTGTATATAGAGTCTGTACTTGTAGTTTGTTTAATATCTGTGGTAGTTTGTTCAAACAGAACACAATGACACTCTCTCATAACACAATACTAGGACTACACTGTGACAAGTAACGTCTACCATAAAGGAAGTGGGCTAGATGCCTGGAGGGTGAACTGTCGTCTTTCAGACAGATGAGTCATACAGCAACTGTCATACCATGGCACGACGAACCCGGCCACTGACGGATAACAGAAAATAGCGGAAAATAGGATGACGAACTATCGGGTTTTCACTGTACTTAGAATTTTATAAGAAAAACAAATTTATGTTGGAATAAAATGATATGTTTAATACCCAAAGTTAATAAAAAAAAGGAAGTCAACCCAATAAAATTTAAATAAACACTAAAGTAACTTGAAACAGTTGTTCATTCTTCTGATGATTTTTATAATATTTAGAACAATTAATGGTTATAGTTTAGCTGGTGCTGAATGCCGAGCAGTTGAAGTGTAATGAATTAGAGCCTAGGTTAGAGATAGTGCAAATTTAAATCCTGGCCTGAACTGGTAGTACTTATCACTAATATTCACCTTGTACAGATCGTGGACTTTAGCTGTGCGCGTGGCCTTGGCTGCGTGGTGATAGGCGGGAGGGGTAGCGGGGTAGTGTTATGCACTCTGTCCTAAAAACACTGACTCACCTGCAACAACCTCCTTACTGAGCATCGTAATGAAAATAACAACTAACCCTACCTACTTCCTGGCTAAAATAAGTCTTTTCTGTGACAGTGATGAGTGTGGTTGTCATTTGTGCCTAGTTATTTGTCAAACCAGTGCGTGCGGTTTACACTGATTATTATTAATATAGCCATAGTTACCGAGTATTTTATTTGTGATATATTTTGTTAGTTGTAGTGTTTGTTAATTTTCCACAATGAATGATGAGTTCAAGTCGCTAGTCAAGAATAGAGTAATTCATAGTCAGGGCCGCGAAATTATCGTTAACGTGTTTAAATTTATGAAGGAAGAGGCAGACTGAAAAACTTTAAATATTCCGTTGGCAAAGCTCGTCAAAGAACAGCAGCAGCTACGGGGGTATCAGAGCGAGTTGTAACTCAAATAAACAGTGAGTTTAAAAAATTGCATGTTAGTGTGGTCAGTGCGAGGCATGTTTTACTACGCCAAACAAAAACCGACAACGACGTAAAACAGTAACCTATTTAGATGACTTCGATAAATTTGTAGTGAGAAGACTAGTGTACAATTTTCATATAGAAAAAGATAGAATACCAACTTAAAAATTATTGAGGGAGGCGCTAAAAAAGTAATAAACTTTCAGGGTTGTGATAAAAGTTTGATACGCACATTAGAGGATTTAGGGTTTACTTGGAGAAAGACAGCAAACAATAGAAAGCTGTTAATTGAAAAACCAGAAATCCGAGAAAAACGGATAACATATTTGAGCGTTGAAAAGCTACAGGGAGCAAGGATGTCCAATAATTTATGTAGACGAGTCTTAGGAAAGTGCAAGCACGTGTAGAAGATAGAAAAAGACTATGCAGCGGAAAACCCCAGATAGACAATGTTATAGAATCCTTTGTTATATCAGTTGGAAATGAATCTGATACAGACAGTGACGGTCTTTCAGAGGAGGAGGAAGAGTTAAGTGGGATTGAAGAACTCTAATGAAGTAAAATGATTGTAATTCACATTCATATATCATTATAAGATTCATATTATATTATATTCACATTCATTATATATTCATTATAAGAAAGTACTTATAAGTTACTCAACTTTTTACTAACTATTTACAAAAATAAAATGCCTAAGTAATATTATTACAGTCGTTTTAAATGAAGTAGACAAAGAAGCAGGAATAATAGCAATAATAAAAATGTGTTTCTTGTGTTTGTGAAATTTACATACTTTCCGACCTACCATAAAAATACAGTTACCACAATACATTTAATGTTTTCAATTTATAATACTTTTTCCCATACATGTTTAGCTGTCAAATAGTAAAGTGTAACCGATATAGAACCTAGGAAGAGGCTTTGGCGCCTTCATTTCGGCGGCGAGCGCGTGAACGCAACCCGTAAAACATATTCTGTTTGTTTGTTGAATGGGTAGTAGTTTGTTTCCGCGCGCAGAGCTAAAGTCCTCGATGTGTACTGTGCCGTAGCACAGACTCGAGTCGTCCTGGATAGCCGCCTTCCTCTATATGGATTTTAGTTTGTGTGTCTCTGTGTTTCTTCTCATTGTTCCTTGTTTCTGGTTCGTATTGGTTCTGTCGTGTTCACCCTAATTACACTGCTGCCTGTCGTCGACTGTAATGGTTGGCTGAGTTTTTTGGCTTTTAGCTCCAGGGTCCAGGAGTGGAGATGGATAGTCACCTGCATTGCCTTCTACCTTGATGTCACCTGGGGACGCAGCTGAGTACCCACGGGCTGGGCTGACCTTATGGTCTTCTTTAAGGCCCAGAGGGAGCTGCCACTTTCATTCCATGCTTCCTCGCTGCGGTTTTCTCTGTTTCCCCAGGCAGAATACTTCAGCATGCAGGTAACAACGTTTCATATTTTCTTTTGTTTTGATACCTCCCCGGAACCAAGAAGAAGTAACAAAAACTTTGTATTGTGTCGTGCTGTGGAAGTTGTAGTGTTTTACTTTTTTAGGGATGGGACTTTTGTTTTAAGAGAGGGGTTTTCAGGATTTCATAGGAGAGAAAAGTTAGATTTGATTTTTAAATTTTTTTAAAATATAAATTAAATATAAAATATATATTTATTTATATTTATATATATTCCGAAAAACAATTTGAAAGATTTTTAAATGTCTTCAACTATAATTTGTCACTAACTTGTCCGTTAAAAAAGGGGAGAATAGGGAATAAAACTAATATAAAATCTTGGGTAACAATAGGCATCCGCGTCTCATCACAGAAGCTCAAAGAATTAGACATGCAAAAAAGACAAA
This sequence comes from Stictocephala bisonia, assembly GCA_035578905.1. Classification (NCBI taxonomy): domain Eukaryota; kingdom Metazoa; phylum Arthropoda; class Insecta; order Hemiptera; family Membracidae; genus Stictocephala; species Stictocephala bisonia. The sequence continues at coordinate 598,887 of JAQJVL010000215.1, read as the reverse complement.
ATAAATCTACAGAATTCATAAATTATTATAAAACATATAAAAGAATATATAGGAAGATCATAAAAGTAGCTAAGGCACGATACTTATACAAACGACTGAGTACGAGTAACAACCTGTCAAAAGATGCGTGGAGGTTAATAGACACAGACAGGAAAAGCAAAACGGTTCAGTTCCCTTCTGATATGCCAAGCCCAGAGTGTTTCAACAATTACTTTGCAAATCTAGGTAAAGAAAAACAAGAACTGATAACAGAACCCATGCTACAAAGAATGAATGATGTACATAGTCCAAATACATTCAGTTTAAACCCGACAGATCCAGTAGAAATTTATAACATTATTATGAATTTAAAAAATAATAACTCGGCCGGATACGATGGCATAACTCACAGGGTTATTCGCCATTGTGCAAGCAACATTTGTAAACCTCTTTCAGAATTAATTAATTTATCATTTTCTGAAGGCTTATTTCCACAGGAACTGAAGCAGACAATAATCCGTCCAATATTTAAAAGTGGAAAGAGTGATTCCCCGGAAAATTGGCGACCAATTGCAAACGTTTCAACATTTTCAAAGATTTATGAGCATGTTTTTGCGCGGAGATTGTTAAATTTTTTTTCTGAACATGACTTAATATGTAAAGAACAATTCGGATTTGTACAGGGGAAAAATACAACAGATGCCATGGTTAATTTTATTTCTAAAGCTATTATAGCCTTGGATAAGAAATGTAAAGCTGTAGGTGTTTTTTTAGATTTGCAGAAGGCATTTGATTGTCTCGATCATGAAATACTCTTCGATAGACTTTACAATCTGGGGATACGTGGAATACCCTTAGACTGGATCAAATCATTTTTAATGTCAAGGACTCAAAGTGTTCAATTAAAAGACGCGCGTTCAAGTGATATAGAAATCAATTTCGGTATTCCTCAAGGCACTGTCCTAGGTCCCATTATATTCGTCTTATATACAAACAGTATAACAAAATCAGTGAACAATTTAAATGTAACAATGTATGCTGATGATGTGGCTATACTCATCAAAAACAACACTCTCGCCGATTTAGAAATAGATAGTCATCTTCAACTCACTAATTTATTCCAATACCTAAATATTAATAATCTACACGTAAATCCAGCTAAAACCAGTTGCATACATTTTAAAAACTATAGAATTATTGATACCAATCCATTGATTATTATGAATGAATTTGAGCTTCCATTCCAAACTGAAACGAAATACCTTGGCCTAACGTTTGACCAACACTTTACGTGGACCTCACACATAGACAGTATTTGTTCAAAATTATCGTCACAATTATTTTTGCTAAATAGATTTTCTAATTATGGTAATTTTTTCATTATGAAACTAATTTATATGGCACTAATAGAATCAAGATTGAGATATGGAATTATTCTCTGGGGCTCTGCGTCCCATACTGCATTAATTCGAGTGTTCCGTTTGCAAAAAAGGGCAATCCGCGTAATGGCTGGTGTAAATAGAAGAACTTCTTGTAAAGAAATCTTTAAATCATTTAAAATATTAACTTTATCATCTCTGTACATATATGAAATGATCATATTTTACAAATTTAAAATTTCAAAATTTCAGACCGGTTCAAATATACATAACTATAGTACAAGATTTTGTAATCAACACAGGCAGTCATCTCATAGATTGGAGTTGACAGCTTCACTTCCCCAGAATATAGGCCCTAAGTTGTTTAATAGACTGCCTAACCATATAAAACAGCAAATATGCGAAAAGCAATTTAAATCTTCCCTGCAGCACTTCTTGTTAAGTGGAGCTTTTTACACTGTTGAGGAATTTCTAATGGAACAATAGGTTTTATTAATGACAAATATGTAAACAAATATTATTAATTAATAGAAGTTTAATTTAAGCTATAATAACCTAACTTTAATTGTTGTATCATTAATTCATTATACATGACCATTGTAATACAATTGTATAATTGTCCACTACAAAATAAATATATTTTGATTTTGATTTTGATATTAAATATAAAATTTAAAGTTAATTTTTGTTTGCTGTGATAGGGTTCTGTTGTTAACAGGGTTCTCGGGGGCTTGTTATTATTTAGTTTTCCCATTAGGAGCCGCCCAGTTTCGTCTGCTGAATTCGGTGTAAATATTAATTGAAATCTTTTGTTTAATTTTTTTGTAACTTTTCCAAATCGGCCTAACATCGAAATTACTTTTGCATTCCCAAAGCTCCAGATAGTAATGGTGCCTTTGATTATTTTGCTTGTTATTTATTTTTTCTTAAGACGCCGATCGTCAAGTTATGGGTGAATAAGGATTTCGAATGATTGTGATAACTGTAGATGGACGAGTGTAGTCACTGGTACTAATCTGAGTTCGACTTAGCTCAGAAAGGACTGTTCATTAATAGCCCAAGAGCCAGGCTAACTATGGGACCTACAGCTTTACGTTGGTTTATTTATTTATCGGGTAGCAGTAGGCAACTGGGCCCGGCAGTTCTGGGACACAAGGTAAGTAATTCCTCAGTGATCATACTGTTAAATAATAGTTTAACAATTTATTACGAGACAATAATAAGAAATTTCCAAGATAAACCAATACATTTCACTAGAATTCCCCATAACAGACTGCAAGTGATTCACCTCACCTGACAGTGGGTGTGTAATTCGCTTTTCAGGTGGTTGTTTTTACCCTTTTTCTAGTAACTGATTCGCTCCGATTTATAGGAAGTTATAAGTATGTCGCTCTAAGCCCACAACACTGATAGGAATGTTCCCTTTGAGTTTTCTAAATATTAGAAATTTAGCATTTAAGAAAAAAATTCTTATCAATAACCTGAAACATTGTTTTCTTGGCTTCTAGAGGTCGTAATTTGTTACATTTATTTATTTATAGTCATTATTAAAAATTGTTTTCTCTATTCTTGTTTATTATTTGTGGTCATACCATGGCACGACGAACCCGGACACTGACGGATAACAGACCATGGCGGAATATAGGGTGACGGACAATCGTGTTTTCACTGTACTTGGAATTTTATAAGAATACTCTACTCTATGTGAAGTTCCCTGCGCAGAATGGTGTAAGTAAGGTCAAAAAAGAGTAGGAGGAAATAGAAAAAGGCTATTATCAACTTATTTAAGTTTGAACATTGTAAGGTTTTTCTGTTGTATATATATGTACATAGTATCATAAAAAACATTTTTGATTTGGTCTATTAAAAAAAAGTAAAGCCTATTATAAAAAAAAATATTTTTAAATAATAAACAAAATTATCTTTTATATATATATATAGGAAAAAATATTATATACCTAACAAAATAATATTTCCTTTTCTGAACTATTAGACATCCAGAAGTAGGGTATTTAAAAATCCCCATTTATACCATACAAATAAAAATTATTCATATACTTACATTGAAACATTGTTGCTTTTCCTGATAATACTAAATCCTAACTTGTCTTTATTAATATTTATCATGTAAGAAGTATTCATCGCTGAACATCTCTCATTCCGTCTTAATAAATTCGGAAGATAACTCTCAAATTTATGTTTTTTGGGATCATATATCTGAAATCATAAAATGAGTCAACTATATTTTATGTAGTAGATAATATAATCTGGAAATAACACAATAGTATAATGTTAGATAATGGTTATATTATTTAGCCTTTGGTCTAACTACATTGGTTTAACAACTTTTTTATCAATAGACAATTGTTTTTCTCATGAATACTTGTTGAAATGTATGAAAACCCTATTGGATTTCTTCTTCTTTTTATCAGTATATACAATTAAAAATCACATTTTTCTTTTCATTTCATTATATCAGTTTTTTAGTAATAGTGTTTTATCAACAAGTAAATGAAACCAAAGGCAATTTTGTATACAAAATAATTTTGAACATAATTTTATTGTCATATTAATACAAAATTAAGTAAAATAAGTACTAATAAAATACTTGTTTTTTTACATGCTCTATTAACACTTCGCAATAGAGTCCACTCACTAAATAATGGTTCTGAAACGTGCAGAAAATAAGCTGTGCAGTCTAGCAGCTACAACTCAATCATTCTGGCTAAAATCAGTACAGTGTGCGAATTCTAGCGGTGAAACGGCTCACTAACATCACTAGAGACCATTTAGAGTACCAGAATCCGTATTAATACTCTAAAGGCTATTTAACAAAATTAAAACATCGATCCCGTAAAATTACAGGATCCGCATTCATCGGAAGTTACGCTACTCCATAAAAATATGGGATCTGCAGCCAAAGTTTTAAATAAGTAAAAAGTGTATTTTTCTGAGAAAAAATAATTTTATTGTAAAAGCAATGATATATTTGAATTCAGCATGAAAACACGAGTACGGTAATGATTTTTTGGTAAAATACTATTTTTCCATTGATGAAATCAACCACCTCAAGAGATATAAACCCATATTTCACTACTTCAACAAGACACTGTATTTTCAGCAGCGTTAAGAAAATGCATAGTTATCGATAATGTTTACCCACTTTGAAACAGCACAGGAAATTTTCATTTTAGTGAGGTCAGCACAAGGTGCATAAATAACTGAATAACTTAGAGGCTTTTCTCCAAAATCAATTAGAACTAACCTTATGTTAAAAACACACCACTCTTGAACAACAAAAGGTAATTATGCACTTTCTTGCCACCTAACGAATTTGGAACATCTTTTTTTATTTTGATGTGTTTTTTTGCGCTGAATACAAATTTAAAAACTATTTTGGTCTATTACAAATATTTCTTGAGAAATAACGGAAAAACTACTATCGCGGCGGATCGCGATTAGCGGCCATTACGCGATCATTATATAGCCTACAACAACTGTTAATCACAAAAACCCAATTCACCTATATTACCGCCGGAGTGACGGCCCAGGCCGTCACGGAGGCCAAACGCTCGAATTTAACGCAAATTACGAATTTTTATTGAGAAAATAGACAATTAGGATAAGTTAGGTTATGTCAGTAAAAAATGCATTTTTCGAGCTGAAAAAATAATTTCACTACAAAACCAGTATTTTGTGTATTTGTGTGTTCAGCATAAAAAAACACGAGAAATGGAAAAAAACTTTGTCAAAAAATAACGATTTTTAAAAAAGTTGGTTTTTTCATTATTAGATAAAAAACTAGTTTTTCGGTAAAAAACGAGTTTTCCGCGGATGAAATCAAACTTATATCCTCAAGAGATATAAACTCATTTTTCATCACTTTTTTAACATGAAATTGTATTTTCAGAGGTGGCAAGAAAGTGCATAATTACCCAACAAAACAAAACATTTAGGCCTAATTTAAATGCTACAAATATTTAAATTGTTCTAATTTACCTTAATCTGGAGAAGATTTTCAGAAACATAATTGAAATCAATTTTTAAAAGTTGAATATTGTCTGGGTAAGATGAATTAATTAAGTTCTCTAGATAAGCTGTAGCACCTACATCAGAATAAGAAATATTTACATATTGATACGTTTTGTAGTTAGAGGGATAGTAGCAAAATGGAACACCCAATTCTCCTTTTGCTGATGTATTGACTGGACCCCAACAGCATCCACGTTGATTACACAAATCCTCTGTAACTTTTTCTTGAGGAAAACAATCAAATCTTTCATTGTCTGTAAAGCCATTACATTGTTTTGATTGGTGTAGGCTTAGTGAATTAATAGGAGAATATAATATTTCCTGAGAATACTGTTCCAGAAGATTATTTTTTACTATTTTTAAGTCGGAGTAATTTATCTTCTTTATATCTTCTAAAGGATTGGTCTGATCAGTATCCGTAAATATAATTGCATGAGGTTGCAATACTAAAATTAGAAGAGGTGCAACAATTAATATCAAAAAGTAAACAGATGGATAAAGAAAAATAAATCCTAAAAATTTATCTATGTGCTTGGGTCTTTTCAATGGTTCATATTTAACTCCTTCCATCATGCTAACACAAAATTGAACTGAATAAGCCGACAACACGATGGCCTATTTCATCTGAAATGCATTTCCAAATTGCATAACTTTCTGTAAACAATATTCCACGTTAAAACAATTTCGAAAAAAATGTTCAATGGTTATAAGGAAAAACAACAAACTAAACGAATATTCAACAACTGAAATTAACCAAAATAAGTATATATTACACTGATCATAATACTGCTTACAAACTAACAACGAACTACTCGAACTATGTAAATTTCAAACTGATAACAGAAGAAGTGTAAACATCAACAGCATACCTACCAAATTACAAATTTACAATACCAGCGTACCAAAAAGTACAATAAGTTAGCATTACAAATTCTAAGAATCAGCTGATGAAGCTATTGTAACTTAGGTTTTAAAAGGTACACGTAGCCTCGAAGTTTCATTTTACTTTTTACGTTAATCTTCAACGGCAGTACCAATTTACAATGCATAATACCTTAGACCTTCTATTATACCAGGTATAATATAAGGTCTATGATATTACCATTGATTTTATACACAAACATGGTATAATTCAGTTGTCTGAATTAAGTAATATCCTTGATTATATATTGTAGGTTTATATAATCAAGGATATTACTTAATTCAGACAACTGACGAATTATTCACAACTAAACTAATTCAGACATTACTACACGCACTCCAAGCTACACTAATATAAGAACAAGTGAAGATAACAATTATCAAATCAAAATATACAATGATAGAGATAGTAACTGAGCATATAATGAAAGTAAATAGTAACAGCTACATACAAGATAAACAATGTAATAAAAAATTAAATAAATTTATTTCAACGGTAAAATTATTAATTAGACACAATAAGCTACACATAAGCTCAGCAAACAAATATTTATAACATAATATAATCAAGATATACCAAACCGTGACAATTTGAATATTTATTTAATATTGCCCAATCGCATGGTTAAAGATCGAAAATACTTATAAAAAGGTATATATGTTTATACTTCTAAGAGAATATTGATTCAGGAAATTTTCGATTTAGGGAAATGTTTACATGCTATGTTAATACGCAATATAGAACAATGTGAGCAGTTGTGTGATGTGAGGATATAATGATTGTGATTGCATATGTGAGAGAGACCCAATTGGGTTCCATCAGTTAAAACCCTGGCATATTTTCTGGAGGCGATCTTAAATACCTCCACGCTATCGGGAATAAATCCACACCAGAGGTATGTTTTTTATAATTTTATAATTATTATAAAAAATAATAATTTCAGGAGTATTATCTCATATCATAAATGGAGAAGAACGCCCTATTGCTTTCATATCAAGATCTTTGACACCTGCTGAAAAAGGTTATTCACAGTTGGACAAGGAAGCACTGGCAGTGTTTTGGTCATTCAATAGATTTTACCAATATTTATTTGGCAGGAAGTTTACTCTAATTGTCGACAACAAACCTTTACAAACTATGTTCCATTCCAACAAGGCTTTACCTACTACATCAGCTACTCGAATTCTTCGGTATGCCGCATTTTTGAGTAATTTCAATTATCATGTGCAGCACCGGAAATCAGAGCAACGTGCAAACGCCCATTACTTATCAAGAACTCCACTTCATACGATAATCGAAAGTGTATCAGAAGGTGATCAAATGCGGGAACATACGATTAATTATGCGTCGTCTTGGACCGTGACTCATTCTGTAATTGTAGAAGACTAATAAGGATCCAGACTTGGCAAGGCTTAAACGGGACTTAATCAGTGGGAAAGATCGTTCGACAGACGTTCATTTATACAAAGGTATAATATTCCGAGAGCAACGAGCAGGGTCGTATTTCCAATAAGGCCGAGTAGGCCGTGGCCTAGGGCGGCAAATATTCAGGGGCGTCAAATATCCATGTAACATTGATATAAAAATATATTTATAAATGTAAAATGTCAATAGAAAAACCCGAAAATGTAAACATCAATACTATGATAAGCTGAAAAACACCGTAGCAGTCACTCGCTACTGGGGTTATTATAAATATATATTTCATTTATTAAACCTAATGCAGTGTCGGCGTGTGGTTTATCAACCATACTACGGTATTTGTATTATCAAACTGGGAGTGCGGCTAAACGCCATTTAGCTACCTGGAGTCCAGCCGCACTCCCAGTTTGATAATACTTGTATACCAGCGGGTCCTCAATCTGAAATCGCTGGATGGTTGGCAGCTGGGCGTGTGTATGGTCAATAATTGATTTAAAAGCAAGAAGCATTTCTTTCAATAGGATATATTCAAGGCTTTTGGCACAACTTGATGACGAAACCATTTACTGGCGCAATATTTTAACCCGAGTAGTTGCTGCCATTTGGGCTCTTACTTCAAGAAGTCTGCCTCTTAGGGGGGACAATAGTATAATAGGTTCTCAAAGGAATGGAAACTATTTGATGGTTTTGGAATTAATCACTGAATTTGATCCTTTCTTGGCAAAACATATTTCAAGGCATGGAAATCCTGGCTCTGGTCACACAAATTACTAATCATCTACTATATGTGATGAAATGGCTGTGAGAGTGAAGAATAAAATATATGAGCAGTTAAAACAAGCCAAGTATTTTAGCATTGTAATTGACTCTACGCCTGATGTATCTCACATTGACCAGCTAACACTTATTTTCAGATATGTTCTACCTGATGGTTCTCCATGTGTACGAGTTTTCACATTTATCCCCTCCGTTGGATACAAAGCAGAACAAATGTTCAATGCTGTGCTAACAGAATTGAATAGTTTTAATATAAATATCAGTGATTGTCGAGGGCAGTCTTACGACAATTCCTCGAATATGGCTGGACTCTATAATGGCTTGCAAGCTAAGATAAAGGACCTTGCCCATTTGGGCAATGTTTGTACCATGTGCAACTCATTCATTAAATTTAGTTGGGACATCAGAGGCAATCTTGTAGTGAAGCTTGTAATTTTTTTATGATCCTTCAAGAGCTATATGTTTTTTTTACAAGCTCGACAAAAAGATGGAAACGTTTGATAGTCGAGATCAATAAAGGAAAAACACTAAAAGAGCTATCAACTACTCGGTGGTCGGCCAGGGACGATGCTTGCCAAGGCCTTAGAGAGTCATGGAATGAAATTTTATCCGTTTTAACTTAAATAGAAAATGATTCCACAGAAAAATCCACCACACGATGTGAAGCTGTAGGAATTCTTAAAAAGCTGAACAGATTTGAGACAGCCTTTATGGTTTGCTTTTGGAGCACAATTTTATACCACCTTAATAAAGTATCTAAAAAAATACAGTCTCAGACAATAGATGTTCTAACTGTTACAGAACTGTATGCGTCTCTAGCAGAATATTTCTCTTCTCAAAGAAATGATTTTGATTATTATGAATCACTTGCTCTTGACATTTTGAAAATAAAAGTTACGAAAAAGACTGTAAAAGGATTCTCAAAAGAAACAAAAATATGATGACGGAGGAACTGATGATCTTGAACTTGATGGCAGAGAATGTTTTTAAATCAATACCTTTTTAGTTATAATTGATCAGTTTATAGTTGAATTTAAAAGAAGGTATAAGTAAATACCAACATAAATTTAATGTCTTGACACAAATTGTAAAATCTCCAGGAAAAGTAGAAGAAAGTATATTAAGGTCGAAAGCTCAAAATATCATAGAAACTTACCGAAATGATCTTGGAGATGACTTCATCGATGAGTGCTGCCATTTTCAAGCATACTGTGCAGTATCTGGTGAGAAGTTTGAAGATACCTTGTTGATAGACATTTCAACTTACCTCAGGAATTTGTCTTTCGATTCCAGCTACAAACTGCTCTGGTGAAAGAAGCTTTTCTTGTTTAAAGAGAGTGAAAAACTATTTGAGATCAACCATTAATGAAGATAAATTGAACGCGTTGTCTATTTTGTGTATAGAATCTGAAATTGCTGCAAAGATAGATTACAGCACAGTGATAGAAGACTTTGCTCAGTATTCTAGTTATTATATATAGTTCTAGTTATTCAGTAAACTACTAAGTATTTTAGATGGAGACTGAAGAAATAAAGAAAGACTTATTTCCTACTACTATTCATTAGATACTAAATGTCATGTAAAAAAAGAATTGTAAAAAATACAATTACACAACAATTTTTATAGTTTGTTATACATTTTTAATTAATCCTTTTTATAAGAAGTTGAGTATTTTAGGATAATGTAGACAATAAATCATATTATATACCTATTTCAAATAATTCAAATGTTGTAATAATAAAAAATAAGTAAATTGTTCTTATGGAAGTTCGATAAAAGGGAAAATATAAACTTTACCGCTAATAGGTCTACAATAAAAATTGCGATACATGTGTAAAAAAAATAATTAAAAAATAGTAGTTCTAATGATTCATTTTTTAAATAAACTTATATTTTTGCTTGAAAATAGATTCAAATACGGTTCCTATTCTACGTGTCTCATATTACCAAAATTGTACGTAGGAGACAGACGTAATGCGTTGTTGGGGGGAAGGGGGGCGGCGGAACCCGGCCGGCCTAAGGGTGTCATGAAGCTAAATGCGGCCCTGGCAACGAGTAGTAATACCTAAACAAATCCAGCACGAAGTGTTACAAGAGTTGCATGATACACATATTGGCATTGTTAAGATGAAAGCATTAGCAAGAAGATTTTGTTACTGGAAAAATATTGATGTTGACATAGAGCATACAGTGAGAAACTGTAAGGCCTGTTGTGATATCAAGAATAACCCCGAAAAGGCTCCTCTTCATGTTTGGGAAGTTCCAGAGAAAAACTGGAGCGTGTTCATATGGATTATGCCAGGCCCTTTAAGGGTCATCATTTTTCAGTTTTGGTGGATGCTAAATTCAGGGTGTCTACCAGTTACCTATTTTAAAAATCGGGGACATTTCGGGGACTTTTGGGGACACTTTCTACGAAAATCGGTGACATTGCACTACCAATAAAGAAAATTTGCAGAACCTAAATTGATCCAGGCTATTTGGTTAAAATGGTTAATACACTAGCCTATTAGCACTACTGAAGAACACCCGAGAAATTTATGTATGAATACAATAAGACCTACTTACTTATAGTACTTATTTAGTCAGTATGTACATTTACACAACACAGATGATTAAATATTTACAAGTCCTTCTGAAGAGATTTCAACTGTGCTTCAATAGCAGACAACTGTTCACTTTGCTCCTCAAGTAATCTTTGTTTTTTCTGCTTGAGATCTTTCATTTCCTGAGCAGCTCTTTTCCTAGCATGTAGAGCTTCATCCTCCTTTTCTTTCTTCAACTTCAGAGCTTCTTTTCTTCTAGCTGAAGCATTTCTGTATTCTAGGATCATTTGCTTTGATATGGTCAAAGAAGAGACACCTCCTACAAAAGTGAAGAATTTTTAAGCTAAGGGATTTTAATGGTGGGTCCAGAATTAGCAAGAAAGTAGTAATTCGATAATATTTCAGTTTTTAATTATACCGGGAATTATTCAATTCTAAATTTAATTATTTACTATATAAGTAAATCGAATTAAATCAAATTAAACGAATTTGACGAAAGTGAAAAAGATTTCGGAGCCACGGGGGGAATCGAACCCACGACCCCTCGCTCTAGGCGAATACCGACACCAGTAATTGAAAAAATGAATAAATCATTAAAAAGGATAAACAATAATATAAAAGCTAGAATTCTAAATTTGATAACTGGGAGAGTGTGAAGAAGATTTCGGAAACATGGGGTGACGAGAGCCATGGTGGTTGACCAGTGTCGATACTCGCCTAAAGAGCGAGGGGTTCCGAAATATTTTTCACTTTCGTCAAATTCGTTTAATTTGATTCAATTCGATTTATTTATATATAGTACGAAAATTAAATTTTGATTTGAATAATTCCTAGTATAAATAAAAACTGTAATTTGAATAATTAAAAAAGTTAAAATGAAACAATAAGTCGATCATAATTTAAATGAAAATTAAAATTAATAATATATCGTGTATACTATCTACAGTAAAAAAAAAATGCAGCCTACAAAAGGAATTTACTTTCATAGGATATTTTTTTAAAACATAGCTACAAAAAAGCTATTTTCGTTAGACCTGTACCTTTTCGGTAATATGTACAGAAAATTTTGAAATAAATTAGTATTAAAAAAGGTACTCCGTCTCCCATCTTTTAAATATTAATTTCAAAAAAATTTTAACCCAATAAGACTAGGAATTTGCCATGTATCAAGAAACATTTTAGTAATAAAAAAAATATAAAAAAAAATTGCCATCTTACCTGAGAGACTGTTGATATGGTCATGTACAGCCCTTTGTGCAACCAGAGACTGTTCCTGCAAGTTCTCTACTAAGAAGTTTTTGTTGAATGAAAAACTTCGTTCAACTGAAGCATTTCCATGAAAACAGACCAAAATCATCTTGAAAAATGATTTTAGTTGATCGTTGATTTCTTCGGGCTTGAGTTTTTCAAAAATTTGTCCAAAAAATAAATCAAGTCTATCCTTTTTCCAGTTAAAAGTTTTGAACGTGTCATGAACAAGTTGATTTGAAACAAATTTCCGATATTCCCTCATGACAACATCTCCCTCAGCAGGTGACATTTGGGAATGGGACACCAACTCTTCAATCGCTATCTTAACTCGTGAATTTCTTAAATTTTCATTCGCCATGACTGTTGGATTCAAACATGTTGCACCCAAAACAAACCTTTTATTTAGGGGACTTTTTTCAATAAGTTTTTTAAACATTTCAACCAAAAATTTTTTGCAATCTCTTAGAAACTCCTGGCATTCACGCTCTTTCATTTTTTTGAGACATGCTCTAGCGCCAAATCCTATATCAACGGAGTTATGAAATAGAAGGTTCTCTCCATCGGTTATATCTATTTTTCTCAATTTTGAGGATGTCACAGCTGTTTCTATCACATTTTTTTTAATAAATCTTCCACCTAAACTTTGCATTAAAGCAAAAACTTCTTGATGGATAAAAGGGAGGAGAGGATCGTTCTTTTGAAAGTATGTCAAATATTCCTCAAGCTCTTCTGCAATCATGGCCGAGAATTGCAATTTAGCTTCAAGTGCATGGTCATTTGTTAATATATCTTTTACAATAGAAAAGTTTCCTGTAGCAGATGGTTCTTTTATTTCTGTCACATACTTTTTTAGATGTGTCATGATCTCCAGGGCTCTTCGAATCACACCAGAATTCTCTGTCCATCTGACAGCACAAAACTTTTTAGGAAATACCGCAGAACCAGTCAACTGGCGATATACCGCCCTTCTGGACGGGTAGTTTTTAAATAATCTGTATATAGCCCTTAAAAACTCATTAAGCTTCCACCCTACTTTTGCATGAGCTGTCTTGTATGCCCCATTTACAACATGCAAAGAACAAGTGCCAGTATCAATTATTTCCTTCCCACTAGTGAGAGTATTTCTCATATGACTCTTTAAATCAAAAATTAGTTTTAAATTCACATTAGGTCCATCAGTCGATAGCTGAATCAAGTTCTCAAGTGGCAAATTCTTCTCTCCAATACATGTAGTTAAGTTTTCCAATAAGTCAACTGCTGTAGATTTTTCAAGGAACATAGAATTTAAGTACCTGGTACAAACAGAGTTTGTTTCATCATTCCAATAATTGATCATTATATCCATCTGATTTTTTTTGCAAATGTCATTTAGACTCTCATCTAGAGATAAGGCATAAATAGAGCTTTTCCTTGCATTGGCTGATACTAAGTTAGAAAAATATGGTCCAAGTCCATAAGTGATACTGTATGAAATTTTGTCTTTTTTCAATTGCATTCTGTTAGCAATAGGGCTGTCAGGAAACATTAACGGAAAGAGGTCAGTGGCTACTCCACCAGATCTGGAAGAAGTATGTGACTGGACGCAAAAGATCGACCACAAAATTTCAGCCTTGGTTACACTGTCATTGACCAGAAAACCTGAAATCATATGACTGGGCTGAGATATTTCAGAAGTAGGCCTACTTAATTCCACCACCGAACTAGGCTTAACACTAGATATATCTTTTGAAGTATTAGGCCTACTAGGAAAGCTACCACTAGGTCCATCACCAGCTAATATACTACTAGGGTTTGATCCATCACCATCTGAACTACTGGGCTTAATTGTGTTAGTAGGTCTAAAAGTAAACATTGTTAACTGCTTACCACTTTTCAGGTTACTTTCTAAAGAGATGTGTTTTTTGCCCTTTGAATGGGAGGTTAAAGCATTAAGGCCGGAGTGAGACACATCAATTTGAACAAAAACAAAGTGAACAAAAACCTGAGAATAAATCCTTTCCCTTTTTCAGCCATAGTCTATAGTTTTCGTCCTCCAGCCATATATCCTGGAATCGGGTTTTTCGTGCCATTTTTAAGAACGTTGGTCTTGTTAATTTCACAACACTTTCAAACTTCGCACTTCACAACTGATAAAACCGGCAAAATGTTTAAAACAGTTATACAAATAACTGAGTTGTCCAACCGTAAATAATGTAATTTAATTGGTTTTGTACGCTTGAATACTAAGAAGAGACCAACTGACGAGTAGTCGAGTACTGTAACTGTGATAGGAATGCGATATCGATGTTTTCAAAACATCGATGTATTAGAACCGATGTTTTTGCTATCGATATTTTTCGTTCGATGTTCAATATTCTATGATGTCAATTTTTTTTCTTCTTTTCAGTAAAAATTATCCTGAAAAGAAGGAAAGAATTAACATTTGAGATTATTTATTTATTAACCCGGCTAGAAAACGAAAGTGGCTAAGGTAAATAGATTACACAGGTATACTAACTCTCGAGTAATCAAAATCCTTCTCGGGCTGACGTCACTCAGAGGTGATTCACAGGCTTTTTGGTTTCAAATTGGTAGTTTGTGTGGATTGATTCGAAAATAAATTTGAAACAGTTTTCCTATTTTATTTACAAGTTAATTTTAGTCATAAAAATATCTTTCATTTAATAAATTAACTTAGATTTCGTGAAATAGTTTTGGCAATGATTCTATTTATTTTATTTAAAAGACTTTCTTGAAACAACGTTTTCTTATTTTTACTTTTATTTACTTCAAATAAGTAATCATCTAAAGCTTTTCTATTTAATTTGAAAGTATTAAATAGGCAAAAACTTAAACGATACCAATATGATATAATGTATGGCAGCCATGACAGAAAACAAGCGGTCACCTATCGGTGACGTCACGTTTTTGCCGGCTACGAGAATACCTGTGTAATATTATTTACCTTGACTTGAGCGTTGAACCAAAATGTGATTGAAAAAACGACGTAATAGAGATGGGAAGTTCGGTTCTTTTTAGTGATCCGGATCATTCGGTTCAGGTCAGTAAGGTGACCCGTTCACGGGATCCGTTTAATTGAACGGTTACTGACAAGCGAACTCGGACATGTAGACTAAACTTTGTTATTGTGCACTTCATTTTAACTTAAAACTATTTTAAATACTTTAGCAATTTTAAATAATATATAAATTATTAATAAATAAAGGAAAGGTATAATTAAAATTAAGGAAAATACATTTGTTTAATTGACTGAGTCCTGATGATGCAAACTTTATTTGTGAAAGGCCTCGACTAATAAATTTGTCATATTTTATTGGAATGTTTGAGTTTTTATATAATAGTTTTACTTTATAATAATTCTCCAATATGTGAGTTCAAGAAAAATGAAGAACATTTGTTTAAGTTTGAACAATGTTTAATTAATGGTACATAATTTTGTAAGTAAATAAATCTGCATACAAATAAATGTAAAGTAACGTATCAAAATATCATGAGTAGTTAAATTATTTACAAATTATGGTTTAAAAACAAAATCTTGTTTACTTTCACTTTGATACTCAATATTATTATTGCATGATAAAATAATAATACTTACCAAATTTATAAAATTCAGCAGTAGCAACTGTATAACTCTTCTCAGAAATCTTCAGGAATGTCAAGTAACAAGAAAGAAACAGTCAAGTTAGGCGAGAGCCATTCATCTAAACAGAATTATTCTGAAAAACATGTCACGACCTGAAAGATCTGATTGAACGAAATAAACGAGAACCGAGACCCGTTTATCTACGCCGGTGATATTTGGTAGCAATTCGTTCAAATTCTCTGTCTAGTTCTTTAGGTTCACATTCGTTCGTTCGGGTCTCGGTCACGGGTTTCGGTCAACGGGTCCGGGTCAGTCGTTCGGTCTCGAAACATATTGGTTGGATCATCTATCGGTGTCGGTCGATACGGGTCCCGCTCGAACGGGTCTTTTTGAGCATTGTGATCCGGATCTCTCGTTCACTAAGATGATCCGGGTCAAATGAACGGGTCGTGACCGAACGACACATCTCTACAACGTAACCTGCTACATTGAAACCTTCTACACGTCCATTGCTTGATTTCATAGTTAATCACATTGAATCCGTGTTTACACCATTCAATGTCTTTGAAACTCCTCCATTCAATGGAATTGAAAAACTTAATTAAAATTTGTATTAAAATATCGGTGACATTTTATGCAAATTCCGTGACATTCGGGGACATCGGTGACACATTACTAAAATCCGGGACTTTTCCGGGACTTCCGTGACATCCGGGACAGGTAGACACCCTGTAAAATCTAAGTGGCCGGAAATTAAAATGATCAACAGCTCTCCTTCCACTGGATCTACAATAACGATGCTACGAGAAATATTTTCTCGGAATGGCCTTCCAGAGATTTTGGTGAGTGACAATGCTTCAATATTTACTTCTGGAGAGTTTAAAGATTTTTGTATCAGAAATGGCATTAAGCAAAGATTTATAGCTCCTGGCCACCCAGTGACGAATGGGCAAGCGGAGCGTTATGTTCAGATCCTAAAACAACGTTTAAAATCGTTGGAGGAAGAAAAGGAATCATTGAGTCTGAAACTACATTCAATATTGTTTAGGTTCCGGGCTACACCTTTAGCTTGCAGAGCAACTCCTGCTGGAAAGTTTATGGGTTGGAATATTCGCACCAAGCTAAACATTATCTTTCCCCCTTCCTCAGATAAGAACAAGGTTCAACAACCAGCATGTAAATCATTTAAGGATTGGTGAGAGAGTACAAGTAATAAATTATTCAGCTTCAAATTTCTGCCTATATGGAACTTTTGTTGAGAAACTTGGCAAAATCCATTATTTAATTGAATTAGGTAAAGGGTACATAGTAAAACGTCATCTTGATCAAATTAGGAAATGTGAAGTAGATATTGAGCTTAGGAAATCACAGGAAAACCTACTTCATTTCCAAAACTTTGCTAGGAGAGAACAGCCTGACTTCAAAAGTAACTTCACACCTAACGAAATTACAACCAATTCATCCAAGAATACGTCTCAAGAAGTTAATGTTAAAGATGAAGTACCAAAAGAAGTGGATTGTCATGATCACCTGGAGCCGGATGAACGCTAAGTTTTCCAATCACCAGAAAGAAACCCTCCACAAGCTCCCCAACTGAGGCGGTCAGATAGGCCTAGACGCCCAGTTATAAAATTGGACTTATAGAGAAAATAATATGTGTGGGAGAATTGTTGTATATTTAGTTGTTAATAATCATCTGGTTGTTTTTGGAATATTATTGTTTTGTGTTGTCATGGTGGCAATTGTAAATAAGTGATAGAATGATTAAAAACTATGAAAAATGTTGTTTGAATTCAGTTAGTATTTAATAGTACCGTACTTCATTTCCCAATCTCAGCATCCTGATTTTCGTGATGTTACCTAAGTAGTGATAGATAGTCCTGTAGTGAGCACGATGAAAACGCTTAGTTGACCTCGTGACACTTAGTATTTGGGATTGGATCTTCTGGAGAAGGGCTGGACAGCTTATCTTCCCATTTACCGAGTTGAAACAGCAATGTCTCTTCTTTTGGGAGAATGTTCTGAGGGGAGACAATCTCAGTATAAATCCTAACATTCAATATGGACATCCTATCCAGGAATTATATCCAGTCTTAACACCAATTATTCTCACAAATCTGCGTTGAATATTCTGCAAAATTGATATAAATATGTCTTGATAGGGTATTCAAATAACTGAAGCATAATCCACAAGTGGATGTATTATCGATTTGTATAGAATATTCAGAGCATTGACTGAAAAACCACTCTTGGAAGCTCGAGCAATAAGCCCAAGTAATCTAACAGACCTCCTCATCAACATGGTGCTCAGGAGTAAACAGTGAGTTAAAATAGATTTACAGTTCCTTAAAAAATTATCAAGTTATATAAATATAAATCAAGCTAAAATAGTTTCAGACATGGAAATGAAATTTTATTACACTTGATCAAATTCAGAGACAAGTATTTTTCATTACCCCAAGCATCAATGTTACTGAGGGATCTCTGAAGAGAGGTAACATCACGCCTCTCAGATACTTTACTTACATTACTTTAATGTCATCAGCAAACAATACATAATCAGACTCAACACTTCTTCAATATCATTGAAAAAAAAATTTAAAAGACAAGGCCGGAGTAACGAGCTTTGCGAACACCTGATTTGATTATCGAGACTCTATTCCTTAAGTAGCTATTAATCCAAGGAAGATAAGCACAAAAATAACACAACCCTTGAGCCTGACCACTACATAATCATAATTGACCCAACCAAAGGCCTTACTGAAGTCCAGACAGTGTGTGTCAACTTAGTCGCTGTTCAAATGATGAAAGAACAACATTTTCACAAGTTGACCGCCCTTGAACTAAACCATATTGTCCACACATGTCCAAGAAATGGCTGGCGTAGCTAAGGCTTCAGACTGCGGAAGGCAAGGTTCTATTCCTTACTGAGCCAACAGTCAGTACTTCACTTATTGAATAAAGTTCACGCACAGGCCCATGTGAATTGGCAAGTGAAGTTAAACAAAAATCTGGAAAGGAGCCTGGACTAGAAAACTTTAGATGTGAATTTGAGATTGAGTTTTTATTGACCTATAATTTTGGCCATCAGAGTTATCCCCCAATTAGAAACTCTGTGTTATGTATAAGGTATTCAGTGACGATGAAACAGATTTCCGACGAAGACCAAGGTTCACAGAGAATTATTGAAAAATGTTCAGAAGTTCTGGAGTTCAGAAGCAAGAATTTCATCAGGTCTACAGCCATTAGAAGTATCAATACTTCTTTAATTTATCCTTACTCTCACAGAGATATATTCAGATAGATGTGGAACATAGTGTTAGGCCATTCAGTGTAATCAGGTGTAAGATTACTTTAATCATTGACAAAATGCTGTGTAAAGATATTGGCCATAGTTTTAGGAACAGATAACCCACCCATTCCCAGCTTAACCCCTTGCAGTCTTGGAAAATCTGTTTGTTCTATCCATCAGTTCTTGTATTCAGTGTCACTGGCTATCTGTAATTTACTTTACAGCTCTTGTAAGAATCTTCAGTCATGCTCGTCAACTGTCATATCCAGTATAGCTGGCTGCATACCAGTTTCCTCGAACCCTCTTTATCCAGTATATGAGAGTTGACACTTAACCAGAGTAGGGCAGGAAAACACTATATCCAGTTATACTGGATATTAGAGTGCAAATGGTTAATCTTAGAAGGGAGAGTATGGGATTTTCTTTTACTGTATTTATGGCTCCAGAAGATCTTGGGGTTAGAAGGAATCACATTGTCTACGGGCAACATATGATTTTTGCTTGCATATAGCTCTCGAAAAGGCCATATAATCACTATATAGTGCTGCTTGCTTGAACATTTTAGAGTATTCTTCTGCATATGTTTTTATGTAATAAATATTTGCTTTTCAGTCACAATTTAAAAAGTATAAATATAGTAATAATAAATCAAATTTATTATCTCATATATATACAATACATACATTACATTTGACAAAATATGAATAAGTCCTTCTCACCAGGCTGCCTTTCGAGAAACAGAAAATAAAACTATACTCAAATACAGCTAAACAAACATAAATAGCACAAATATTTTTAAGACATACACTCAAGAGACAATAAAATAGGGCCCCTGAGGCATATACAGCCTGTTTTGGGGTTCCTTCCTAATAAATCACTCAAAATAAAAATCCAATGGTAGCTAACGAAACTAATTTCCTTTTTTCCCTATATTACATATTATTATTTACAATAAAATAAAAATTACAAGAAAAATATTTGATATAAAAAAGAAATTGCATTTGTGCCTACAATAACAGTCTACTATAAGAAACTAATTTACAAAATGAAGCTTTAACTTAGAATAAATCCTCAATCTTCTCTAATGTCTTTAACCAGTTCTTAATCCCCTTCAAAAATACATTTCTATTTAACGCTAGTTTTATATCAATTGGTATCTGGTTATATAATCTTGGCGCAGTGAAATTAAAAAATTAAGTATAAAACGTACTTTTTTGCTTTGGAATTTGAAAACAATCTGCGTTTCTTAACTTTTGCTTGTCGATATTTTCTAAATTAATTAAATTTCCACTTCTTGAATAAAAACTATAAGTACTTTATACACATATAAATGTCTTAATGGAAGTAGTTTTAATTCTAAAAAACAGGGATAAGAAGCTTCTCGTATGTTTCTTTTCAAAATCAATCTGACAAAATGTTTCTGAATAACTAATATAGAGTTCAAAGACGACTTATAAATCCCACCCCAGCATACTAACCCATACTCTAATCTACTCTGCACTAGTGCAAAATATATAGATCTCAGTATCTTCATAGGACAGATATTATGTAAAAAATAAAAAATTCTGATCCCCTTTAACAGTTTAGAGTATAAATAGGCTATTTGTTTTTTCCATGTAAGATCTTTATCCACTATGACTCCCAAATACTTAACTTGATCCCCATCTTTTATATCTGCACATTTTGTGCAACTCCCTTCGATTCCCAAACAATCTATGCAATTGTAAATTAGTACGTTACATTCATTGCGTTTTTTTCAGACTAAAAATTTGTTTTTTCAGTATTTAACACTAAATTGTTTTTAGCAAACCACCATCTAATTGATTTGAGATCAGATATCATACCATCTTTTATGTTTTCTATACTCTCCCCAGCATAACTGAATGCGGTATCGTCTGCAAAAGATGTAACCTGCCCCTTAAATCTTGCTGTACACAATTCATTTATATAAATTAAGAAGAGAATTGCTCCCAATACAGATCCCTGTGGAACTCCAAATAATATCTTACCCTCACTACTATATACATTATTAATTTTGACACATTGCCGTCTGCCCGTTAGATAACTCTTGAACCATATAATAAGGTAATGATAATAAATAGTAAGATAGTATGTATATTTATATGAAAGAAGTTCGAGGAAATGAAAATATCACATAACAGCATAAATTATTGAATGGAAAAGCGTAGTTGAGGGTTATTCACATTAATTTGCCATAAATGGCTGTCCCAAGTCATATTACTTTGACCCATCTGCATTTTTTAACCCTTTGTTCACCCATGTGCATTAGTTCTCTGATTTAATCAAGAATCAACAGTTAATCAAATCAAGCATATTGCTGTAAAAGCACAGACAATGAAAAAAAATTGGAACTTCTTCTATAAACAAATGAATTAATGGCGGATATTTATTTGTAGTCTTATACAATAATTTACCAAGTTCATTGATTTGAATTCATGACTCAGTGAGAATTATACACTTTATATTTGTATGTGGAAGCCGGACTGAGCAGTGTCTTTTAAAGGTTATTTTATTTTCCCTTCCAATGGAGATGCACCAAACATGAGGAAACATGCTCTTGTCCTTTTACTAGATTTTCTTAAGGGGGGCGATACGGAAGAGTCGCAATCATTTTACATACAGAAACAAAATATTTTACTGTGACCTCAAATGAATTTAGATTTTAATGAAATTTTCAGTATTTGCTCTTTATATAACTTAGTTAATAAAAAAAAATATTTTATAGGAAAAAAAATTAATTAACTCATATTTGTTTATAAATTAAAAATGTAGAAATATTTTCAAAATACACTTTTCGTTTCCTTAGTTACTACCATACCTTAAGTCATACACCCAAAATCAAGTTTTTCTTGATTCTGTTTGATAGTAGAACAAACTGGACTAAAATAAGTACTTTGTTACAAAAACAAATAAAAATAAAAAATAGTTCAATAAGAGTTAAAAATTTAATTTTTTTTCAAGTAATATTCAACTTTTTTGTTTGTTTTTTACTTACCATTAAGATTATAGTTCAGAATGTAGCCATAGATGTCCCAGATATGTCCTGAAAATTTGGTGTCTGTAGCTTCAATAGTTTTTTAGTTATGAAGGAAACCGTAGTGTATTTTGAAAATATTTCTAAATTTTTAATTTATAAACAAATGAGTTAATTAAATTTTTTTCTATGAAATATTTTTTTTATTAACCCTTTGAAGAGTGCGCACTATGTGCAGTTTTGAGTAACCACGTCAAATGACGTGGTCGACGATAATGGCCCAAAGAAGTCACCACGTCATATGACGTGACAGACCATATGGCCACGTTTGTGCTGCTACGTTATGGAGTTCGTACAAATAATGTTTCCAGGAATATGAAGACGCATCGCAGCTGTTATTACTCATGTGTTTGCATCTAACGGCCCCTGCTAGGTCGATTAGTGACGTCATACTGCCGCTTTTATTTCACCTATAGTAATTATTCGCGCGTTTTTCCCCCTACTACTGTCACTCATCTAATAATAGTCACTGTCACTTGCTACTAACTCCTATTTCTTGGACGTGTTTTGTAATTGTTACGGTGTGGTTATCAAGTATTATTCATGTTTTCACAAGGCTTTATTGTATACAGGGTGTCCCGTAAGTAACCAGCCAAACTTCTAGAGGTCATTCCTTGGGTTAAAACAAACAGAAAATTTCATGTGTACAAATCGTCTATCTCGCTCCATTATACGGCTATCTGTCTGTATGTGTTTTTTACTAAACACTTAATATCTCAAAGGTTATTTAAGATAAAACCATGAAAATTGGTATGAATGTTGATCTTTACAGTATCTATGCACTGTTTAAATTTCATTTTTTTACAACAATTTTTTTCAAAATGGCGGCCATTTTAAATTTCTAAAGCCAAATATCTTAATAACCTTAAATTTTACTAAAAACTTGTTAGTTACAAAAAAGTTTAAAATTTTATTTCTATAAATAATTATATAAAAAGTTTTAAGATTGAACAACTATTAACTGAGAAATTACAATTTTTATCAAATTTGAACACTAAAGTTTTCAATTTTATTAATATCAAGCATATTTTTATTTGATAAAAATTGTAATTTCTCAGTTAATAGTTGTTCAATCTTAAAACTTTTTGTATAATTATTTATAAAAATAAATTCTTAAACTTTTTTGTTACTTACAAGTTTTTAGTAAAATTTAAGGTTATTAAGATATTTGGCTTTAGAAATTTAAAATGGCCGCCATTTTGAAAAAGATTGTTGTAAAAAAATGAAATTTAAATAGTACATGGATACTGTAAAGATCAACATTCATACCAATTTTCATGGTTTTATCTTAAATAACCTTTGAGATATTAAGTTTTTAGTAAAAAACACATACAGATAGCCGGATAATGGAGCGAGATAGACGATTTGTACACATGATATTTTTTGTTTGTTTTAACCCAAGGAATGACCTCCAGAAGTTTGGCTGGTTACTTACGGGACACCCTGTATAGTGTATATATGTTTTAGTAGTGTATAGTGTTTTATTCATACAATATTGTATAAGTGTAAATAAAATAGTGTACAGTTTATTATCAAAATGGACTTAGATCGAGATAGATTACTACGAAGTGAGGAAATTAGGCAGGCAGTAAATGAATATTGCTGAAAGAATGAAAGTCCTTGAAACTCACTACACACCGAAAGAGAAACAACCGGCAATCCCACGCTGCTTGACGGACGATAAGCACCCGCTCCGATTGACTGAACGGCACTTCATAAAATCTCTACCTGGTAATCAAGAACGTAAAAGGAAAATACAAAGGCAGTGTTATGTTTGTGCAAACTCATCACGAAATCCTAAAAAACGAAGACACTTCTTACGAATGTCCAGACTGCCGAGTCGCCTTATGCATTGATCCTTGTTTTCAACTTTTTCGTACTATAAAAAAAGTACGAAACATAAAAAAATCATTCTATGTAAATATTCTCACATGCATTTATATGAATAAATAATAACAATTTTGTTTAAATTGTGCAATTTTATTTTTTACTCCCAAACGCATTTTTAGTAAAATTTACACTACTCCTTATGGACATCGTAAGTGTCACGTCATATGACGTGATTACTCCTCAAAGGGTTAACTAAGTTTAAGGAGCAAATACTGAAAATTTCATTAAAATCTAAATTCATTTGAGGTCACAGTAAAATATTTTGTTACTGTATGTAAAATGATTGCGACTCTTCCATATCGCCCCCCTTAAGGTAAGGTGAGCTTCGGCTACTATGGCCGTAAGATTCATTTATGTTGGGTGGGTTTTTTGGTTAGCAAGTTTTGCAGTTCCTGTGTAAGAGGAACAGGTTTCTTGGGCCTTGGTTTAGGTTACTTGGAAATGTATTCCAGAAGTGTGCTTGGTTTACAATTATACACTAGCTGTTGGCTTAGATTATTCACAAGTTCCCCATATCTGTCCTGTTTATGTCTCTGTTCTGGTTTATGCCATAGTAGTAACTGAGGTTGAAAAGACCCACATATTTACAATTCGAGCTGTAAAGAAATTGGCCTGGATGTGTAACTGCACAAAATTCATAGTAATGTAAATTCAAGCGTTTGAATGATTAGATTTATCTATCAAACAAGAATTTGACTATCTGGACACGATCACTTATTTTTTACAATAATGTATGTTGAGCTGTGCATGTCCCTTTTATTTGTTTATAGTTGACCAAATAAATAACAACCATGTTCTAAAACTAAAACTATTGCATAGAGTAAAAATAGATCACTCAAAAAACAGAAATATTACCTAATAATTAAATTTGATGAATGTTATTTCTAGTGATGGATCGGTTCCAGTTCGGTTCTGAATACTTTTTTTGAGTCTCAGAAAATTTTTCGAATACCTTTACGCTAGTGAATCAACAACTTATGTGGAATGAGTCGGTAAAATCAGTGCTTAGTATTTTGCCGATTTCTACAATATGAAGTATAATACAGCCTAAAAATCTATAAAATTACATACAATATTTCCAATAACTAGAGGATTGGTAACATTTTACTATTCTCAGAGTATGATAACATTTTACTATTCTCAGAGTATGATTGTTTAAAATTTTTGTACAAAAAAAGTATTTACTTTAAATTTAAAAAGTATAAAATTTAGTTAAATGGAATATAATGCTCAAATTAGTATGCAATTGAAATTTACCTTGAAGAAATTACAAAACTTATAAGCCTAAAGAAAATTGAAAAATAACCTGCAATTTTAGGTCTGGTTTAGTAATAAAATTTATATAAAAACAAATCACAACAATTGATTGAAATAACCACAACTTAATTTAAGAGATTGATATAAATATAATAGTAAAAAATAAACAGCAAGAACAAATAATGATACAAGTAATTTTCTAAAACCGGGTCCGCAGAACAGAGATTTTCACATCTCTAGTTATTTCTTTAAATTGTTATCATTTAAACTATTACAATTAATTTTGTATATAAAAATAACCTGCCATACTTTATGTTTAAATTCTTCCTTTAACAGAATTTAAATCATCAATCAAATCGACCCAGCTTTACTGTTAATGTTTATAGGAATGCTTTGATTAAACCCTGCATTCCTCATCTCACCATAACCCATCATGACATGGCCATTGGCACGGCTATATGCCTCTCAATACCATTATGTATTTTGAGACAGTATATTTTAATAGTACTAGGTAAAAAAAAACTACTTAATTATTTAATAAGGTTTTATATTTGTAAATATACACACTGGTTTAAAAAACTCAAATATTATACATACAATATTTATTGAACACTTTTGAACGTAACTAACACTAATTAATGAAAGATCAAATAAAGTATTTAGAATGCATATCGTGTACGAATATCTTCAAGTTTTTTAGACACTTCACTTGCAGTTCTATCCAGATCTTCAGCAATGCTCTTCTGTTTAGCTGCATCAATTGCATTGTACTGCTCGCAAAGGTCTCCATCCAATACATTCTGTGATAATACAAGTCAAATTAGCATCAGTAAAGTAACAGTGTTAAACAATTTCATATTTATTTACTAACAACTTCTGGAAAAATATGACAATGACAAAACTAAGAAGCGCACTCATTATAAAAACATAAACAACAATTACAAACAAAAACGATCAAGCTGTGAAAGTATTGTTTTCAGCTACAATGTATTGTCATCTACATCAACAAATTATTAGTGTTTGAAAATTAAAAGCAAAAATTAAAAAAAACCAATGAAGTAAAAAATAAGAATCGTGATAGAAAGTACAGACTTTGAGAGACTATGACCTAAAGTCAGCTTAATTTTTTTGCCATAAAACATTTCTCTAATGCAATTAAAACATGAATAAATTATAAATTATATTTTGAGTTGTTCTCTCTTGAAAATTTAGTATAATACATTATCTAAAACACAATACGAATCATACCTTAAGCGGGTAGTAGTAGGATCTAAAGGAAAGATGATCTCGACCACACAACGGAGGGTTTTCGGAGCGCATGTGCATTTCCAGATGTTGAAAGAAGTCTTGGTCCTCATGGGAGGTAAAAGGGACTAGTACACCTACAGTTCCTGACAGTGTGGTGTAGACTAGCGACTCGGATCCACCAGGTATTAAGGTTGCTTTCTGTCAAACATAAATACCATTTTAGTATTGATTCTTTTGTCACTTTGTAAAACACAGATTTTATATCTACATAATATATCCTTATTCATTCTACTTTCAAGACACAAAAAACAAATACTGGAAACTCACTATGTCTCCTTTACAGCCAACTTGAAGAGACCGTAAGCCACAAAGTCCTGACATGTTTTGTTGTGAAGAGACGCAGGGGTGTTAACTCTTTAGGGCTCATATCCTGATACAACGCGGGATACTAAAATTGGAGGCAAGATCATAAAACTGATAAAGGCTGCACCAATCAGACTCCAGTGCTAGGCATACCTCACTGACAGCTCAATAGTTGACCATGAACCAGGTAAAATTCATTCAACTTTCAAGAGACACATAAAAAACAAATACTGGAAACTCACTATGTCACCTCTGCAGCCAAATTGAAGAGACCGTAGGCTACATAGTCCTGAAAGGTTTTGTTCTGAAGAGACGCAGAGGTGTTAACTCTTTAAGGGCTCATATCCAGATACAACGCAGGATCCTTTTTTTTTAACAATATTTGTCGTACAAGCAAGCTCACCACAATATTTTCAGTAATTTTTAGACATTATTAAATCATAACAACTAAACGAGTCTGTGAATTTTACAATTATAAGCAGAGAACCAACTAAATTATACACAATGCTTAATAATAGCTCTAAATAAGCTAGCTAACTTTTCTCCAATTAACAATTTAAACAGGTATGCTAATTTACTTCCCCTTTTTAATAAAATTCTAGGCCTGGCGCTATAAACAGAACTAACTTACTAATGTAAATACTTCCACAACACATCTTTGTACCAAAACTAGGCATAATAAAAACTTGATTTAAAAATAATTTTTTAAAGCTTATATTATGGCAATAATGGAGCGTATGCCACATTACAGCTATCATACAATATAAATAAAACTGTAACTAAAAAAGTTCAACTTTGAAAGTAGATTTCTCTGATAAGACCCATATAAACCAACTTCAGTTGAAAGTTAATAATCAAAAGGTATTTTATCATACAAGCAAGCGCATTAAAATCATCATTAGTTGGTTTTTAATTTTATTACTATGATAGTCAAAGTTTAATATTTACTTTCATGAATCAGTCAAAGAAATAAAAAAGAAAGTTTATACCACCAGCTCAGGCCTTACTGTTAACAAATTTATGGATAAAAGCCCAATTAATAATTTAGTAAATTTTTAGTGGACTTCAAGTGCTGTCACAGCAATGAGCAATTTTAGTAGTCTGGATGTGTACAATATGTCTAATAAGTTACTAAAGCGTATCATTGTTAGTGTGGATGAACCTCTAATGGTGATCATCAATTGTTAGCTTCATGATGGCATTTACCCCGAGAAACTTAAAATCGCACTATCATGTCAAATTTTAAAAAGTTGTCTTCTGACCAACCTCAAAGTTACCGACCTAATAATAAATAAAAATATCAAGGGTATTCTGGCTCAATTTAAATTTCTTTCTATCATACCTTACTAACTGTAGATAATTGGTGTATCTTAATGACACATGTCAGAGGAAGCTCTAGTGGGCATTCCACAGGGTCTTAGGTCTCACACGGTCTTTTTAATTTGTATTAATGATCTGCTTATCACTTGACGCAAAAATTATACTTTACGCAGATGATATTACTATTTTCCAGGAACGTGTCGATACTAACATTTTTCGATTCCCGATACTGATTCCGATACCACTAAATCGATTCACGATTCTTGATACCAATACCATCGATACTAAATATAATCAGTGTAATCATTTCTAAGACAAATTACTTTACGTTTACACGTATAAATATAATTAGGCTTATGACTTAAAAATATGGTAATCTATGTCTGCAATTAAAAGCAAGATATAAGCCTACTGCTGGAATCTTTGACAGTTCATCATAAGTATCCAAAGATCGTGTATTGCTGCTAATTGCAATTTGCCGCGAAAGTAGTTTTTCCCTGTTATCTTGAGAAATAATTGTAATAAACCAAAATAGGATTCAGCGCAAAAAAACATCAAATTAAAAGATGATAGAATTAACCATAAAAAAATTTAAATTAACAGAAATATGCCAAAAATATTTAAGCCTGTGATATTGGTTTTTTCCGAATTTTGTTGTAAAATACGTGGCTTAAATCCGTTACTTGCGTTAAATTCCGGTGCCTAGCTTCTGTGGCCGTCACTCCGGCGGGAAAATAGGTGAATTAGGTTTTTGTGGTTAATAGTTAGTTGTTGTATATAATTATCATCGAACTAATCGCTATTTGCCGCGAAATTAGTTTTTTTTTCATTTTATATTGAGAAATAATTGTAATAGACCAAAATAGTTTTCAAATTCATATTCAGCTCAAAAAACACGTCAAAATAATAAAAAGATAATTGAAATAAACGTTCTCCAAGTAAACAGTTGAAACAAATTTAAATATAATAATTTCAGTTAAATGATCCCAGATGTTATGCTTAGCGTATTAATGTTACTAAAACAGCCAGGGACAGATACAGAGCTGTTCAATATAGCCTAAACCATTATCCATATAAACATCACGAAAAAAGTATATAAAATTATAAGTACAATTACTGCTGTCGCTAATATTTTGTAATAAAAATGAGTTTCCTATATTTTTGCTATCATCACTACACTCGGATAAAGTACTGAAACAACCTGCACTGAAAGATTCGTTTATTTCATTTTTGCGTAATATACGCAATTGCTCCGCCATTTCGTGCTTACACATGAGTTACAAAACAACAACAGAAATGCTTCTGTTCCAAATCTTATGTGAAATCAAAAACACATTTTAACACAATGCTGAACGCAACTGTCTCGAAGATTAACGAAGTTGTTTCGTCGTGACATTCCACCTATAAATACAAATTAGAGAAAATGGCGCGAACTCAAAATGAACGTCTTCGCCGTAACACTGTGGCGGCAGGATTTCAATTTCAAAATTCCTTTATTCATATAATATACAGTTATACATAGAATAGTGTCACTAATCCTATAACAGTACATATAAAATAGTATTATAATTATTTATTAACTTGGCTATCCCAAAATTCTTCAAAGGAATAAGGTGCAAGTTTTATCAAGTAAGTTTTCAATTGTTTTTTTTTTAAATTTTGATATTTTTTCTGTTAAGAAATTTTGTGGGAGACGATGAAGAAAAGTTTTCCCAATAAACAAGAGTTTTCTTTTTATAAAACTAAATTGTGCTTGTCAATTCTTTGAAAATGATTGCGAGTGTTATATGTATGCTTACTTTCATTAAATACGGGGACTGCAAACTGTTTGACATAAGTAACTGTTTCAAAAATATACAAAGCATAAACTGTCAGTATTCCCAGATCACCAAATAAATGTTTTACTGAATGTTTTGTTTTTAAATTGTACATTATCCTGATTGCCCTTTTTTGTTGTAGTAAGAGTCGGTTTAAATTTTTATTTGTGGTTGCTCCATATATACTAATGCCATACGCTAAATGGGAATGCACCAATGAGTAGTATACATTAACAATTTTTCTAAACTACAAATCTGACATAATTGCCTCATGGCATACAAACCAGAAGAAATTTTATTGATAACATGATCGATATGATTACTCCAATCTAGGTGTTTTTGTTACAATAAGACCAAGAAATTTCGTAGATTCCACTTGTAATAATTTGTCATGGTCTAAGAATATATTTGGATTTAACTTTTTTCTACTTTGTTTAGTAGAAAATTCAAAAGATTAACCGAAAGTATTTTAAAATATTTACAACTTGTGGCAATAATTTTTTCTAAATAATAATAATAATAATCTTTCGGCTAGTTTTAATTTATTTACAACCAGGATATTACTTTTTAACATCAAGTATATTATTTAGTAGTTGATTTGAACTTCAATGGCCGGCCAACATTAGTACTACATATTACTACTATGTAGTAGCCAAAAAACTGGAGTCAATTAAAATGTCTGACGATATTATTATCATCTTTGAGTTATCCTATCACGAATTCTTAACTTAATTAATATTGATTTTGTATATTTTTATTTCACCTGTAATAATTCAATAAATGCCTTTTTTAATCTTATATAACGTGAATTTTATAAATGATTCAGTCTTCTACCTGATCATTTACAAGGAACGACCTGCAAATGCCGCCGATACCAGGTATCGAATCAGCATTTTACCGTCGATTCTCAATACAGATGCTTTCGTCTAGAATCGGTGGTATCAACACATCCCTACTATTTTCAATTTCAATGAAAAGCAAGTGTTGAATTGTTGGCTAATATTACTTTAGGAGAAGCCTCAAACTGACTTAAACTGTTTTAAGTACTGTACGTTAAATGATATTGTATCATGAAACTGCATAAGAGCTGCTTAATTTGCATTTTTTCAATCAGTTTTTAGGTATAGGCTAATTTTATATAGCAACTGTACCATGATTGAAGAGTTTCATTATTATTACAAAAGAAGGCAATTAGAACTCTACAAAATTGTTACTCAAGAGAGCACTGTAAACTGCATTTTAAGGACTTCCATTTTCAAACTGTTAAACACTCAATTCATGGCCATAATACTCATAATAGAAACAATGTTGAATTAAGTCATATTGTGTTGGTACTGAAGGTTTATATTTTTTCTAAACAAAAATTAACTCGTATCCATTTGACTTATTACAAATAAATTCTATTCCTGGCTGTTGGAGAATCCACTTTATAGTTTAGATGAAATTTTAACAATAGATTTTTAAAATTATTATTTTGTGATTGGATCCATTCTCAGTCTTTAGTTGTTTTGTTCTTTAGTTTTTTGTTAGTTTTAAGATTTTTAACAATTGACTCGGTTGTAATAATGACTTTGTCAAAGATGTTTTACATTCTTGTGGCAAATACAGATTTATTAATTATTCATTGTTAAAGCTTCCTGAGCTTATAAAACGTACAGTGGATGTGATCATGGAGTTCTTGCTCCGAAACCGTCAGCAATAAATAGGACTTTGTTCCTGATAACGACTAAGGTATGTTAACCTTATTATTTGTCAGATTATTATTATTTAATGCAAATTCGCACAGATCTAAAGCAACTGATGTATAAAGTTATATTTCATTACCATGTAAATTTAGTATACTTCTTTTGGTTTTATCATACCTGAGCTGTACCTAATTATTTCATAAGCACTCGTGTAAATGCAGGATTTTGACATAACCATTATCAGATTAATTCAAGAACTGTTAGTATAATGGTGGTTAATTCCTAATAAGTTATTGTTACACAAATCCGCTATTTAAATTTAGCCTCGCAAGGTCCGAACCAATATTCTAATTTATACAGCAAAAGTGAAAGATATCCAACTTTTAGCTTTCAACAAGCTTGGAATAAAAATTTAACTTAAACCAGCAACAAAGAAGCGTTACAAAAGTCTATGAAGTCAGTTAATAACCTGACGTGCTGGCTACATATGAATACGGAACATTCGGGAGACACCAACTTCAGTAAACATTTTTTAATCAGTACTTGTCATACAAGCAAGCGCATTAAAATCATCATTAGTTGGTTTTGGATTTAACTAAACCAATCACAATTAACTAGTTTAAGCCCTCTGATAGCTCCTGGACACACTAATCACAATTAACTGGTTTAAACCCTCTGATAGCTCCTGGACACGTTAGTAAAGTTTTTACAATGAGTGCACGTAATTCCATGTAATAATGGTTGACATTCCCTTGTACCACACTAACCATCAAAGACACGATCTTCCTCAGATTGTTCAACAGTTCTGAGAGTACAATTAACTTAATACAGTAGGCAATACTGCACCAATCAGTCTGGTATCAGTGGAAAAACAGCCAAAGCTAATTGGAGACACAGGTATTTACAAAAGATTTTTAAATGTATAAAAATAAAATCTTTTTGAACATTTTTAGAACCATATGTACTTAATGACAGAATAATGAAATCTCCTATTCGCATGTGATTGTTCAAAAGCACTTGTTTCCTGAAATGTTTAACTAATATTTAAATAAACACTAAGAATAATATGAAGTACAATTATACACATGCAGTAATAAAATTCATCAATAGCTCTTTCTAAGGAAGATTCGACCTTATTTAGTAACAATGACTACACTCGATGTAATATGCATTTGAGATTTAAAAGGTTAGTGAAAATAATTGTAAATATAGAGTACTATAAATACAACAGAAAAAGAACAAAAGTAGGAGAACTAATAATTATTAAAATAGGAAGCACAGTTTTCTAATTATTTTATTTACCCAGTTAAAATACTCATTATTAATAAAATAATCTCACTCAACTGTCAACAACGTACATTTAACTGTTTGAGTGAAGACTTACTACTCTAAGGATGCAAAATATAATTATAAAAAATTGAGATTTAAATGATACATTACAAAAAAAAATTTAGTACCCAAATTAATTTTAACTGCGTAAAGGACTGGAATAGGATCCAAGCAGGAAAATAAATTTCTTGAGAGCAGTGAATGGAAAGACAAGACATGATCGAGTGAGAAATGGAGAAATAAGAGAAGGAATGGTTGTAGAGAGTTTGAGGGAACGGTCCTGGAAGGATAAACTGAAGTGGTTTGGACATCAGAGAAGAATGGATGAGGAAAGAATCCCACGAAAAATGGAAAAAAATGACTCTGAACAGGAAGACACTATGAGGAAGACCAAGAAAAAAGTAGTTACAAGATGTTAAGAAAGAAGTAGAAGTGAGAGGAGTATGCTGGGGGGTGGATGGACAAAAGATGGAATACCCGGCAGTGACGGTGGACCATAAGAGGATATGAATGAATTAATTTTAACATAATGGCTTTTAGTAAGATTGGGATGACTACCTGTAGTGACATGCAGGTTTCACCGACATGGAAGTTGGCGATGAAATCTGCTTTTTGAGATGCTCCATTCAGCAAGCCTCTGTCCCATAAAGCCTTGTTGCCTGTTGGGTCTTCATCTACATCATCTGTTATGTTTTGGGACAAGCGAATCTAGAAAAAATATTGCTTATTATTTTTTGTTTTGTAAAACTCCAGCTCACAATACAGTTACTGATTAAAATGACTTGAAGAATACTATTGTACCAGTACAAACTATTTATAGTAGTTTTATACAGATATGTTATGGTCATAAATAGTTGATGGATTAGTAATTCATTTATAACATTTAAAATAAACTTATATGTATTAGGCAATAATATTGTATGGTCTATGAAAGTTTAAAATAAACATGAGACAAATGATTTGGAGTATTGCAGGCAACACCTGATTCAGTTTTTCTTGTTAACCTTAATTAGGCCACAGACCCATTCAACCTCTAATGGATTGGTAATTAAAATCAGAATATTATCACAGAGGGGCATAACCAGTCAACGGCATCTATCAGCTTAACCTCCCCGGTCATTATTTGGGCGTCTCTCATGGAACATGTACGTTCATTCATCTTTATTACCCCAATTATCTCCATGTAGCTCCCTTAATAATCTTAAGTAAAGCAAACAAATTTTAATATGATGGTTGTTGTAAAATTCTGATACACAAGTTCAATGAATTCAGCCAGCTTTCTCTTTTATGAATGAGCAACGACTGTCTCACTTGAGGAGAGTGCCAGCAGCACAAAAAATCTCTGTTATGTAATGTGTCTATGACTACAGCAAGGTTGGTGGACTTCAGAAATACAAGTGAAGCTCACACAACACAAGTTTAAAATAATGTAAGTACAAATATTATGGAGATAGATTTTAGTAACCATCATTTAACTTCCTCAGATCAGAGGGATTCACAAAGTAAACGCAGTTTACCGGGACCCATCACAATAATATTTGTAGAATTGTATTTATATTGTTATAAACTTGTGTTGTCTGACGTTCACTTGTATTGTAGACCTTTTTCTAAATAGTCACAAAACATCAATAGATAACTATTTCCTTCACAAAATATTGACTTTAGCAGAGTCTAAATTTAACATTCATTAGGCCTATTGTAGGGTCAAGCCTACTGGCTTGTTAACTGTGAAATATGCTACGAGCTGTTTCTGCAGTAACCAATAGTTATGGTAAAATTATTACAAAAGTTCAGAGTTATAAAAAACTATCGAGTTTTAAAAAAAATCAAATAATATGAAAACTTACAATAGAGATGTTGCCAAACTTGTCAGCACAGGCTACAGTATTGTAGTCTAGAATCGAAGTTGTGGTGATCCAACGTGGCTGAGTGTCATCTGCAAAAATGATCAGCTGATTCTCTGCTCTTTTATATCTCACCATAAATACACTTTCCTGGACATCACTCACAAAAATGCGATGTCCCATTGTCTTTATATCAACTATCAGGTTTGGAATGTGCTGAAAAGAAAAAAAGGCCCATTTGATTATGTTTTAACAAAACTATATACAAATTCTTTTTAAATATTTATAATGAAATTTTCAAGCAAATAAGTAAATAAGAGAGAATTACAATTTGTACATCAGATTCAAGTGGCAGGAGTTGAAATTAAAATTATGGTAAGGTTTTGTATAAAACTAGTTCAGCAATAAATCTGTCAAGTATCTTATTCACAATTCTGCTTAACCAGGGTTTGCTCCTGATGCAAAATAGGAAAAACTGATATTTAAATAGTTTTACCAACATGCTATAAGATTAAAAGCAAAATAGTAGAAATAAGTCGAAATGTGTACTGTTATAATTTTTATTAAAGTAAATTCAAGTAACTGAACAAAAATGACATGAGAAATTGAATGAAGGACCTTAACAAAGGAAAAACATTGGTTTGCATAAAGCTCAAAAATACTTTAAGGCCCACCTTGTTTTCACACTTTCGCAGCAATTTCTTCTTGCCCATGTCGTAGAGTCGTAATAGTCGACCAACCCCTACCATGAGACGGCCCTGGAACCCACAAATGGCAGTTGGCACTTCATCCACTTGTGTCCTATGTACCAACTCGAGTGATGTGCAGGCTGAGTCCACCCTGTATTTCAAAATTATCCATGTAAAATTAAAAAACTGTGAAGATGAACACATAAGTATGTTTTATTTACATATATTTCACACCACTCGTGGACAATCAGCACTGCAGAACAGGTAATCACTGATATCAAAAATTGTGTTTAGATGTCATCATACTGTCCTTCAAACTAGGGATGTGCGAGTAGTGATTTTTTGTGTTTGAGTCGAGTAGTTGGCATTTTTTCAAGTATCGAGTATTTTAAAGTAAGTACAGAAGAATTTCCTGTTCATCCGACAACTGTAAAATGCAAACACCATCATAAGCCTATTTTAAGTTTTGCCAGATTCGTAAATATATACATCTAAACTGAACACAATAATTTTGATTAGTTGTTTGTAACTGTATCATTTGATAAATAACACTTTTTACTTCCTGCCTTCCTACATTTTATGTGGCATTGTTTAACCTTGTTCCTTTTTCATAACTAAATGTAAGAAAGTAAATTAATAATTGAAACAACGTGAATTATAAAGATTAAATCTGTTCACTCACATAACAGATTAGATTTTCTATGCAAGTCTATTATACTATAGCCGGCCGATATGTTTATCTGGTTGTTCATTTCAAAGTGTACCGCGAAAACGTAGCTTTTGGCAAAAACTGAATCCAACCAAACTGATGCTAAATTTCAGGTGTGATCGCCAAATGCAGTCATTTGCTTTCAGAAATCTCAACAAAAACGAGATTGTATACATGCCAAGAAGAGTTGTATACATGCCAAGAAGAGTGGATCTCTTTATTATGTGGGTATTCAGTAATAACAAGGTTACAACTAACCGGAAATAAGCTGTGAATTATATAATCAAATTTGAAAATCTGGATGACAAAGACTGTAGTTCAATAGATTGATAATAATAACTAAGCAGGTTTACGAAAAATAAATTTTAAAGTCGCTTAGGATGAAATAATTTTTAGTGTGAAATTATAAACTACTTCGATACATGAGGCTACAGTGAACAACAGATAAATTATTATTTCATAACTAGAAATTCATGAAAACCTGGTGTAATCGAATGAAAACCATAGACGTAGTCGGCTAATATAATCTAGGTCTAGCCGATATTAGCGACAAGATGCTGTGTCAACAATTATTTTCCGAATCTCTAAATTCGTCGTATGTTTTTCCAATGAGTTTCTCCCTCATTTGGGTTGATTCGTGATTGTTTTACAGTTTACATTGCCTTCAATGTGAACAGGGAACCATTCAGTGAGTTTACGTATCAAAATTATCGTACTTTACCACCTTTTACCTCAAACTATTGTCTAAACTAGTCAGAAAACCATTCAACAATTTGCCAGGAAAAAATATTGTATGTGCAAATATTACACACAGTTTTGGCGATCTAAGGTGTTTTCGGAATAATAATTAATAGACGTTCGCCATGGATATATATATATATATATATATATTTTTTATTTGCCAGAAAATAAATCAATATTGTTATGTCACATGCTGCTAAAACGCCATTACCATATTTTATATGATATGATACGGTATTTTCTTACGTCAAATCATTGGACAATTCACTGGTATACGATAATTTCAGTCCCAAAAAGGAGCTGAATAGTTCCTTGCACGTACGTATACTACAACCGAGATGAACTTTCGCCTAGAAAAGATGGGATGTTCTTAAGATGTAAAGTTACCCATTCTCGGGACCCTTTTGATTGAATGGTATTATTGATATGAACGAAAATATGCATAATTTTCACAGCATACAGACCATTAGATTTGTATCGGTAACATCTTTTTGAGCATCTTGAACCGGATCTCTCGTCCCCTTTCTTGGGTCATAAAGACACTAACCAGCACTTCTGTTTTATTCACACTCTTTTAGGTTAGGTTACAAGTGACTAGTAGACTCGACAACCAAAATGTGTGATCGCTACCTTTCCACCTCTGTTGTTCACATTGAATTGAACTAGTTCAAATCATAACGAACGAACTAGTTCACTACTTCAACTAGTTCATTTGACTGTCGTCGTGTACTACCTATTCTTAGGGGCATTGTTTAGTTCATAATAACACGTACCAAACTGATAACGTATGATTAAGGGTAAAATAAAATACAAGGAAGCACACATTTTTATTCATCTTATAAAACTGTTTACTCTTAAAACTAAATTAAGATGTAAATCTGATATTTAGTGAAATACAACTACTCAATCGAACTTCGAGTAGTTTCGGAAGCTTCTAGCAGAGTTCGAGTAGTAAAATACTCGAAGTTTCGAGTACTCGCACACCCCTACTTCAAACATTTCAAAGTAACATAATTATTGCCCTGCAAGATTACACAGAGTAACACTCTGCCTTTGTTTCACAATTCAAAAGCTGTTAAAAAAATTGTTGTTAAGAGCTTCTTTAATATGAAATTATTATTGAGTGTGTTGATTTCATATGTTGAATTTATTATTATTAATTATGGGTTCAGTAAGCGCGATTCCAGAGGCCAGCTCTGTCAACCCACATATCTGGCTGATTTCAGGACCCCTGCGCTATTCATCACAACCTAAGAGCATTTCTTCTAGACTAACTAAACAATTTTAGGTTAAGTTAAAAAAGGGGTACTAGGCCAAGGATTAGTATATTGGAGATATAGAACATCAGCAAACTTACCTTAGAAGACAAGTTCACTGACACCAGAGTAGTAGTAACATACACAAAATAAACACAATCACAATTTTCAATGCCACTTTCTTCAGGTGAGTCTCTTTCTCTTCTTACCTGAGTAGAGAGCTAGTGGTATTGAACATTTGTGTGATAATGTGTTTATTTTGTATATGTACACTACTCTGGTGTTAGTGAACTTGTTTCTAAGGCAAGTTTGCTGATTTCTTATCTCTCAAATATAGAGACTAACTATAATAGTCTAAAAAAATAGACTAACTAAAAGAAGTTGTACGTTGTTTGTAACTAAATGAATCAATAAGATACTATTCTAGATTCATTTGTACCATATATTTAAAAAAAAATCTCTAAGTTATCTTAACTCGTAGGCTTAAGCAGCCTATGTCGTTACTAAAAACTAATTTGATAGAAACGTTATCATGATTTATTAACCTCTTGATGTAGTTCAACATTGTATGGACCTGTTAACACAAGAACTCAGTACTCAAATTTGACAAACACACAACACAATCTATCAGTTAGTTATGTCTTTTATCTTGCGACTTAAGAAAAAAATTATTTCAGTTATTGACTATATATAAAATGTCTTAATATAATATTAATCATATTGCATAAATCATATTTATTTTCTTTATAAGACGGGTTTTTTAAGAAAATAAACAATATCCATTATGCTGTTGACAGATGATTACAGTAGCCTAATGGAGTATCAGTAAACAGAATATGATTAGTGTTAATACCTAAAACTGTTCAAACTAAATTAT
Organism: Stictocephala bisonia; assembly: GCA_035578905.1. NCBI lineage: Eukaryota > Metazoa > Arthropoda > Insecta > Hemiptera > Membracidae > Stictocephala > Stictocephala bisonia. The sequence goes on along the minus strand of JAQJVL010000215.1, from coordinate 559,623 downwards.
TTCTGAATAAATGATATTTTAATTGATAACATACATATTAAAATGGTCCCGCTATTGAGTTCAGCATGCCAAAGAAAATCACAACATCAAAGGATTAATGATTGATGCATTTTAAGATCAATAATCACAGCTGACACACTTACTTGTATGTGTATATGTAGCCGTAGCTAACTTGTCTTGGGTTGAGTTGTAGATCTTTTGCCACTCCTACGACCAGAAACTGTTGAGTCTCAGGCTGGTTAGCGAACTTTACGAGAGCAACACTGCAACAGAGTATATTCATAAAACTCGGTACATAGCCTTCTTGAGCAGTTTTATCATTGAGAATTATTTTATCAAGTTTGGAGAGATTAAATTTAAAATTAATTTAACTAACTAAAAATTAAAGACAAGTTTGCTGATACCTAATCTATCCTAATATATTAATTCCTAGCCTAGTAACCTGTATCCTAACCTAAAATTCTAATATAGAAACTATCCAAGTTATGGCTTATTATTACACTCAATACCACTCTACGTGTATGGGTGGGCGGGTGAGTCAATACCACTGTTCGTGTATGGGTGGGCGGGTGAGTCAATACCACTGTACGTGTATGGGTGGGCGGGTGGGTCAATATCACTTTACGTGTATGGGTGGGTGGGTAGGTTAATACCACTGTACGTGGTATGGGTGGGCCAATACCACTGTAGGTGTATGGGTGGGTCTTTGTCATTATTGTCAAATGAACGACACATTTCAACAAACCTGAACTACTCGTCTATCATTGATGACTTTAGTGTGGCCAAAAGTAGGAAAGTGTCTTTTTAATAGTTCAGGTTCATAACAATAACAGTTCATTTCATACAGCATAAAACCAAAATTTTGCAAACTAAGCTAATTTAGATGACACCATATGTAGATTATACAGGAAGATGAAACCCTTCCGTGAATTTCAACACCTCATCTTGATATACTATATTTTCAAAAATAAGAAAAAAATTGGGCAGTGATGTAGCAATGGTCAAACAAAGAAACCAAAACATAATGGTATATTTATTTGATTGTCACTAAATAGTTACAATACTCTTAGTGCCAAATGTATTTCTGAGAAGATGTCACGGTTTCTTACTGACTGTGATGAGGGTGTTCCCTTATATGAAGATAAAAACGCTCCACAGCAACTTAATTCATATGACTGTGGCATACATATGATAGTTGCAACTGAGTGGATTATTGATCAATTGCTTGTAAAGAAAGTGTCCTGCTTACAACAAGCTACTCTAATGTACCCAGTAAATGAATATGGTATGATCACGAAAAGGAGTCATATTGCCTATGTAATCAATAACAAGTTCACAATATCAAAGCAAACAGTTCAGTCATTATTTTTTATTACAGGCATAGATAATCCTAAACAGAATCTAGCTACAGGGGAAGCATATGTAACTGAAACACCCTCTACAAAGTTTACATACACTAATAACATAAGTCCAAAAAAAAATGCACCCAACTGCTGGCAAAAGGCTACAGGTAAAACGCAGAGCCTGGCAGTTAGTGACACTTTTACATTATCTCTTTCTAACAAGTTTCAAGCATTAAGTGGAGAAAATATTCATGAAAAAGAAAAACCTAATAAAACTAATCTAAACTTCCCTAAGTCAGTGATAACCCCCAAGTATTTACATAATAAATTGCAAACCAGAGGCAAAGAAAACAGAAACGGCTCTTTGTACATTGGGAGAAAACTAAAAATAGCTATTTTCTCTGACAGCCAGGGTAGAGGAATTGGTCAAAAAATTGAAAACACAAATAAACAAGAGTTTTCTGTATTTGGATTAGTTAAGCCTGGGGCAGGTCTTTGTCAAGTGGTGGAGTCATCTTCACAGTATAAGGAGGATTGTGTTATCTTCTTGGGTGGGACAAACAATTCGCTTAGGAATGATTTTTCAGAGATATATTCTTCTTTGGAAGATAGTTTAGTTTCAATTAGCAAACAAAGGCCAGTGATTTTATCAACAATTCCAAGAAGGTACGATAAGAATATAGCAAACATAGTCCATGATGATGTTAATCTTGCAAACAATTACCTCAGAGAACTGACAGTCCAACATGACTCCATATACTTGTTAGATCTCAGTGTACTTAAAAAGTATCACTTTACTAGAAATGGCCTTCACTTGAATAACAATGGGAAAACGAAAGTTGCTTATCTTATTAGAAGTATTATTCATAAAATTTTTACAGAAACAAAAGAGACTAAAAGTAGTGTAGCCAATTTAAAATCCCAACATCACACCTCACACCATGAGGTTACCAGTCCCTCTATAAGAGTTATATCAGGTAAAATAAGTGAGGAAATCAGTAAATTTAAGAACAAAAAACAAGTGGCTTTTGCGCACTGCATCTCAGCAGATTTTCATAGTGTTAAACACATGAGTGCAGGCGTGGCAAAGGTATTTGCTGATAGTTTCGGTAAGCCATCCACTTCCAATTACACTTACTCTCATCTGGCTTCTCAGATAGTAAATCATGGAGCTACTGTTTATGGTCTTGTCACTAAAGCAGAATACCACCAGAAGCCTGATATACTGAACTACAATATAGCTTTTGAACAGTTGACAAAAGATTTTAAAAGAAGAGGTTTGAAGCAGCTTATATGCTCTCCTTTGGGATGTGTTAGAGACTTAATAGACCCCTATCATTTTACAGCAAATATAATAAACTTTCAGCTCAAAACTAGAGCTTCTGTGCTTATAGTAGCCCATGATGAAGTATCTTTTAGAGGACTAAGGAAGGGGTTACCTATCTCACAATTCATCAGATATTTGCAACAGAATATAGTATCCTTGCAGAGGCGGCTGTTGTCTCCTAGCATTCCTGGCCTTGCCCGAACATCACTTTCCACTATGGTTGGAACTGCTGAGACATCAGATGAGACTGTCACATCTGAAAAACTTCAAACAGTTGCTTTGCCACCACCTATATCTCCTTCAATAGGTCTGAATAATGACGAGACAAGTGAATCCTCGGTGATTGGTGTGAATACTGGTGAGGATGAATGTGGTCGGTTGGGTGCATTAAAGACTTTCACCGACAACAGTGCATACAGCCTAACCCAGAGTCCTGCTGCTGCTGGCCCTTCACCTCCGCTGGTTCCTGGTCCTCTTGAGTGTGGTGAAGTGGTTAAGTGTAGTGTGGAAAAGCAGAGTAAAGTGGAAGTGTTACAGTTTCAAGTTAGCCAAGGTCCATCATGTTATATGAATAAGGTTAACCCAGCACTGTCTGATTTCTGTCACTCCCCCATCCATGCCCCATCGGGTGATGTTAGAGTATCTTTTTTAGGAAAATGAGTAATTCTTTAAACAAGCCTTTAAGAGTACTTCAAGTTAATTTACAGAGTATTAGAAATAAGCAATTAGAACTAGAACAATTTTGTAGCACTGAATAAATAGATATAATTTGTGTTGCTGAGCATTGGTTGTTGACTGAAGAAGTTGATTTGTATGTTCCCCAAGGTTACTTACCTGGTAGTTTTTTTTTGTAGAAAATATAGGAAAAATGGCGGGGCTGGAATATTTGTTAAAGAAGGCATTGACTTTAAAGAAATTAGTTTTGAAAACATCAGTGAAGAATTTCATTCAGAGTTCAGTTGCATAAAATTAGTCAATCAGAATATGGTCATTATTAGTTTATATAGGTCACCTCAGGGTAATAGGGAAATATTTTTTCAAAATTTTGAATTGGCTGTTAAGAAAATAATGAGTAGGGGGGCCTTAATAACTATCTGTGGTGATTTTAATATTGAAATGGCTATTCTACTGAATCAATGTTCAATAGGTTTTTCCAATTTACTAAAGTCTCTTAATTTATTCTGCACTATTAAAACCCCAACTCATTTAAATGCTTGCATCGATAACATTTTAGTAAATTTTCCATGCAGTTTATATGATATCACCTCTTTTGAAGGACACTTTGCTGACCATAATTCCCATGTAATAAATATTTTCATAGATGATAAAAATGTTATGTATGGCAACAACAATGCTAATAAGAATAATAAGATATATATAAGAAAACAAACGGATAATGAAATAAATTTATTTATTAATTTGTTGAATGAAACAAATTGGGATAAGATTAATGAATATAACTCTGGCATGTTAACTATTGAGCAATTATTTGATGGATTCTTTCGGCACTACATTGATCTATGGCATTTCTGTTCACCTCTAGTTTGTAAGTCTAATTTAACTAAGAGTAAAAGTAGAAAAGTAAAATGGTACACTGATGAATTGGCTAGAGAAAGGAATGTTATGTTGGGTTGGTTTAATGTTTATAAGAGTCTGAGAAATGTTGGTTCTGAGCAGACTCAATTAGTTTATACTGCTTATCTGCAATGCAAACGTAATTATAGATATCATCTAACTGAGGCTAAAAGACAAGCTTGTGAGAACTTTATTGAGACAGCCCCAAACAGGTGTAAAGCTGCCTGGGATGTTATCAGACAGGAGCATTCGCCTGGTGGTTCACAAGAAATAACACTTGACCCCGAACAACTTAATAGATACTTTCTCGACTCAGTAGAGAATCTCTCAAATGGTGTTCCTAACACCAATACCTCTTTTTATGATCTCCTAGGTGAAAGACCAATACCTGCTGATACATTTAATTGGCAATCCATTGGTTCAGAGGAAGTAGCTAGTGCCATTTCAAAACTATCCAATTCTAAAAGTATGGATGTATATTTCTTATCAAACTATATAGTTAAAAAAACAGTTGATGTTATTAAACAGCCTCTCTCTTATATCCTATCTAAATGCCTAGAAGCAGGGTATTTTTCAGACTTGCTTAAAGTGTCCAAGATAACTCCTATTTATAAAAAGGGAGATAAACATCTTCCTCAGAACTACAGACCGGTGTCTGTAGTTCCTATACTCTCTAAAGTTTTTGAAACTCTTATGTATAGACAACTCTCTTGTTATTTTGAACATTCAAATCTCATATCTGAATCTCAGTTTGGTTTTCGTCAGGGACGGTCAACAACAACTGCTGTCATGGAAATAGTGAATCACTCACTTAATGCGCTTGATAACAAAGAATGCTTAGCTTTATCACTAATGGATCTCAGCAAAGCGTTTGATTGTGTCCCTTTTAACATTATTTTAGAGAAACTCAAATTTTACGGGGTATCGGAACATGCAAGCCAGCTTATTTTGTCTTATCTAACAAATAGAAAGCAATATGTCACAATTAAAGGTTTAAATTCATCAGTTAAAAATGTTACAAGGGGAGTGCCGCAGGGATCCGTTCTTGGTCCTTTCTTCTTTACAATAATCACTAATGACCTGCCAACAAATTTGAAAGTGGGATCTGTTATATACGCAGATGACACATCACTTTTCACCAGTAATCTAAACTTAATTAACCTACAACAGTCCATTTATTCAGCAGAACTCAAAGCTTTGAATTGGTTTTCCTCAAATAAATTAATTTGCAATCAGGAAAAAACTCAAAAAATGATAATCAGTTTATCTCCTCATGGTCAAGATTTTCAATCATTAAAACTACTTGGCATACATATAGACTCGAAATTGAATTGGACTTCTCATGTCAACAGTCTATGTTGTAAAATCTCCCGAGTGAGCTATCTTCTACGGAAATTAAGTGATATACTTTCTGTTGAGTACTTAAGAATAGCTTATTTCGGACTATTTCAGTCTCATATATCATATGGCCTAATCCTTTGGGGTCATTCTTCAGCAGTAAGAGATATTTTGTTAATTCAAAAAAAAGTCATAAGAACGATTTGTAGGGCTGGCTTCTTTGATCACTGCAGACCATTATTTGTACACTCGAAAATTTTAACTGTTATAAATTTATACATATTTCATATATTAGTTCACACAAAAACACACCTACACTTATTTATAACCAGAGAAGAAATCCACTGCCACAATACAAGGAATAAATCTAAGCTAAATATTCCCCAACACAGGCTGACAAAAATTGGATTATCACATAGAGTTAATTGTATTAAATTCTTTAATAAGCTGAATGAGTCTGCCAGAGATGTGTCAATTGTTATTTTTAGGAATAAACTGTTTCAATGGCTATTAGTTAATCCTTTCTACACTATACAAGAATTCCTTAATTGTGACATTGACTTAGTTTTTTGATTCAATGTAGATGATTTTTATTTATCACTACTAATTAATTATAACATACTAATATTTTAAGTTGACTTGGGGATGGATGGATTTGTATGGAGTTTCTGACTGTACTATTGGACTTGTGTTGTAATGATTGGGATTTGTATTCAGTTATATGACTATGCCTATTTCACTTGTAATGTGGTCAATGGCAATAAAGTATTTGTATTTGTATTTGTATTTGATCAAAGCATTTATTGTACGCACATTCAGAATCACTCTAGCACAGAGCTAGAGAGAAGGGTTTATGTGCACATGTTAATTTTTGTTTCAAATCATTTAACTATTATTAAACTTTCCAAAGAATCAACTATCGATCTTTTTTCAATATAGTTCTTCTTTAGACAAGCCACTTTAATTTAAACGCAGTAATGTCAACAGGTGAAACAACTTGCACTCTCCAAATTTAGCTTCTTAACTGTAATTTGGAACGGCCGAAACTAAGGGGCTAAGGCGCTGACTTGCCACGCAACTGGTCCGAATTCGATTCCCGATAAGACCACTAACAGATTTTGCTCTGCCGCTCCCGTGGTTTGAAGTCATATTAAGTTGTTGGTCCCCAGGTTGTGTTAGAGAGAGGTTCTTAGCCCTAACTTTGCCTGGTAAAGTAAGACGACAAACTTTTAACCTTAACAATATATGATTATTTCATACAGCATAAAACCAAAAATTTGCAAACTTCGAAACAGGTAAACTAACAAAGCTGACACTATAAGTAGATTATGCAGGATGATAAAACCCTTCCATGAATTTCAGCACCTCATCTTGATATAAGGCCTACTATATTTTACTTGATAAGATGGCAGTGATGTAGCAATGGTCAAACAAAGAAACCAAAACATAATGGTATATTTATTTGACCAAATCATTTATTGTATGCACATTCAGAATCACTCTAGCACAGAGCTAGCGAGAAGGGTTCATGTGCACATGTACATTATTATAGTCAACTTCTTACAAATTTACAAAGTAAGAAGTTAAAATATAAATTGACAGTAACAATCAAGCAAGTATTCATTGAACAAATTAGCTTGTTCCATTTTTAAATCATTCAACTATTTATAATCTTTCCAAAGAATCAACTATTGATCTTTTTCAATATACTTCTTCTTTAAATTTAGCCAATTTAAACGTGGTAATGTCAACGGGTGAAACAACTTCCGCTTTCCAAATTTAGCTCCAACAGGCTTGTGTTGCTGACACAACCTTATCAATTTATTTAAATTAAATCTTGTGTTTTAATTAAATTCAGAGAGAATGTAATAATTCGGTCTACCACACTATTTCTGAACTAACCTAAGGTCAAGAACCTATTGTTGTTGAATTAAAATTTATATACAAAACGATTGGATTTGTTGTTTAAGTTTCTGAATCATTATCTTATACTTAGTTCAGTTCAAATTAAAGCAATGCGATAACTACCCAACTCAGGAAGTCACATTATGATTTGCTTTCTAGCCACTGAACCATAGCAGGGTGTCCACACAAATGTTGTCACGATTTCGAATAATTTTAACTGACTAGCAATTTTTCAAAAATGCATTTCAGTCTAAGTGTATTGTATTTTGAGCATTACATTAAAATGATTAATCTGTAGATATTAATCTTGCTATTAAAAGTGTAAACATAATAAAAGAAATAAACAACAAAACCCAGCCTCCTCCATACCCATAGCTGGTTCTCTCGCCTTTTTTCCTCGTTTTTTTACTAACATTTTCATTATAAACACTTACAAAAAGGAAACCTATAAGTAAATATATGATTTAAGTCTCACAAAATTAATCTTACAAATGAAGAAAATTTACACTTAAATACTTATTTCAACACTGGAGAATACTATCAGAACATATAGGCCTTGATTGTACACCTACAATAGATATTCCATCCAATAGGAATATTTGTGGTAGTAATTCTGTTATTTAGCGAGGCCCGCAACCACAGCTGGTTTAAACTGCATTACATTTACATGGGACTACACTAGCGCTCTACAATGGACCACAAAAACAGCTGACGTTTTGAGACTCAAAATTTAACATTGGATGGTAATTCTATGTGTATAAAATCAATGATATAAGACATTGCACTATTGACCACCACTTTAATTAATTGTATAACACAACTAGAAAAATGCAAAGTTAGTTGAGGTTACGGCCGACTACAGCATAAAAAAATCCTCTCAAATCCATCACTGGGGCAGATTTCTTGAACACCTTGCCTTGGTATCCATATGCTACTTTGCAACAGTTAATCTCTAAACAACACTTTAAAAAGAAGACCTTTTCAGTTTTGAACCAATCATAACAGGTCTCCAACTTTTCTTGAAGTAACTTTTTCAAAAAGTGATTTTTGAAGAAGGTAACCCAGAAGTACAGAGATTGTGTCCTGTGTTGTCTTTTATGTTTTCTTTTGAGTTAGTTGACTGCTTACATTAAGCTTTACTATATATATATATAAAAAAAAAATGTTAAGATCACACAAAATATCTGATATATTTTCTTGATCATATTCTTAGTTTAAATTAATTGTTCATAAATTGTAATTGTCAATTTAGATACATTATATAGCAATAGAGAATGATTTTACCAGAGCAAAACATGATACCACTTACCTAACTGCAGCCAAGTTCTGTTCCAGTCGCATCGTGAGATGTGTTTTGCCCTCTACTGGGTCCAAAAGCCGTATGAGACTAGCCCACATACCAGCACCTGCTTTGGGTGCAGAGAATACTCTTTCTGGCAAGTCCTCCGTGAGGAAGGCTTCGGCCATCTCCTTAGCCAGCTCTTGTTCTTCTTCACCTGCAGCCTCTTGCATCTCCTGAGATAAACGGGGACAACTTTTCATGAAAACTAGTTTGTAGAAAACACTTTCTTAAACAAAACTACTAGACCACCACATACAAAACTTGAATAAGTGTTATTATTTGTAAAAAGTATTGTAAAGTGAGAAAATAATGTTAACAATTCAAAGCCTTTTGGTATGTCCAATACAATATTGCCTAGTTAAAACATTTTTTATTTTTAAAATAGCTCTCTTCAGACTACAGCTTGGTCTGTGCTAACTTGTTATCACGTTCAAGTTAAGTTTAATCTTGCATTGTTATAATCAAGTTTCTTGAAGTCAAAGATTAGAGATGAAAACTAATGTTTTTTGATATTATGTTATACAGTACGTTATCTAATAGTACCATGTTACTATAACTTGCTATTTAAATAACATAATAATCCATTTTTATTTTATTTTGACTGGTATGCATACAACTTCTCTCTGGTCAGTAATAACTGGGCCTGCCTGTTGTCAGTTGACTAACTGCAGAAAGACGTCAGTGTTATCTCGGTGTTAGGTGCGTTACGTGACAGTTAACCACAATGATCGGTTTGTTGCAGCTATTATTAGTTTACAGTACTACTTAATTACTCTAAAATAATTTTAGTATTTTTCATTACCAAATTAATTTAGAACAATAAATACTATAATTATATATTAAATTAAAAATAGAAATTAACTTTTCTACTTCACTTGACAGTAATAAAAATTTATGCATGCCTAATAATGGTAATAACAACTACGCACCTAATATCAATCAAAACTATCATAAAGTAAAACCATTAAACACAATCAAAATGAAATTAAAGCTCAGTTAATAACCAAGCACAATCAATGTTTTTTTATGTTAGTAAAAAAGCAGGTACAGTAGTTTTAACAGTGTGTCCACTAAACCTCCTTTAACAAATTTCCTTCAAAATGTCCCAAATGGACATAGTTACATAATATACATCTATTTAACTTAATTTAGTAAAATTATGTACTACCATGTACATAAATTATGTTATTTTCATTCAATTATAATTAGCAATTACAGAAATATCAATATTTCAAAATATATTTTTATTCATAAGCATAATTAAATTCAAAACTATTAACAATAATTCTTTTCAAACTACTTTATAAAATTAGAGTTAGAATTTAAAAAAATATTTATAATTATTAGCCTTGAGTAAAACAACAAATATACCTTCTAATCTATTGTTAAAATATGATAATTTCCAGTGCCTTGAAAAACAGCAGTGTATTATAATTTCTCCAAAACCAGCATTAATTGTAGGTCTATGACTTATTTAACAAGTACTAATCAGACAATTATTTCACTAAGTTTTAGCAATACAAAACTAGTTGTATGAAGCCGAACAAGCATAACCAAAGTAATTAAGTAACTCTTTCATAATTTACGATATTAAAATGCATGTAAAATTACTGAACAAAGTAAAGAATTTTTGTAGCACACATAAGTACATGGTGACTATTACAAATCACAATACACTGGTGTTCTTGTTAGGATTTTCCAGGTTTTGTTTCAAATTCCCTGACTTTTCCAGGTTTTCCCTATTTTCCCTGTTGCAGGACACCCTGTTTAAGGAAATCAAACTAAAGCAGACAATCAGCACTGCAGAACAGATAATCACAGAATTCAAAATTACGTGTATCAGTGTCATCATTTTGTCTGTTCACTATCTACGGTATTATTTTGTCCTCAGTCTCACCCAAAGTACAATTCAGAGAATATCTAAGGTTAATATATATAAATGAGCTGATTATTTTCAGCTGTTTAAAATCATGAAATCATTTTTACATCATATTATAACAAGCAACCTTAAAACGTTCATTGCTAACAAAAAATTACATACCTATGGGCTGTGCTGAAAATTTTAAAATCATTTTACTAATTTAACCAAGACATAGTTATAATAAGAATATAAATGATGTATACTTGTAATGATAGACCGTAATTACCAAAAATAATCAATAACACCCATAGGCATCTTTAGCATACAGCATAACTATTTAGGCAGTGCGCCAGCCATAAGTTCCTATGCCCATGGGTGTCAGTCGCATATAGCGTGGTGATACTACAACTCCCATCGGCATTATCCGCACTGAACGTGTTAATCAGTATATAGTAATCAAATTAGACAGATCATCATGTAGACAGAACTAAAATGTAACATTGTAAAAAGCAAACACACAGATAAGTTAGTGTGATAGTTATTTTATCAATGCAGTTATTGTATGCACAAATGGAATCACTACGGACACATGTCTAGAGTGAAGGGTTCATGTGCAAAGGTACTTTTAACACTTTTAAAGGTGTATAAGTATTCTTAAATATTGAACTAGTTTGAATTGGCAATGTTTGATCTAGTTTTGTTTCCAATTCCTCATGTTAAATTAAGCTTAAAAACGGTCAAGATGCAAGAAAATTTCTAAGCAGCCTTATTATGAAGATGAGAAAGAGGATAAGTTGAAATAAACTTTACAGGAATCCTGATACAAATGTGATAATCAGACAGATAAGCAATCATAAAATATCAGACAGAGCGTACACATTATTTAAATTGGTTCATCATATTATCACAAATTTAAATCATACTATGTTGTGTTAGAAAATGTTAAGTTCATAAGATTTAATCACAAGCGAGTTGTACTATTAACATTTAACGAATGTCTAGTTCTATCTTTGAGTGGGTGGGTCTATTTGTGAAATTTTAAATGAGTAGCTCCTCATGTGGGATAAAATTACAAGATGAAATTAATTACAAGAAATTCTTCTGAAAAAAAAGAATAATAGGTTCTGTACAACCTGGGGTTTGTTATGTTACTAATTACTTGCATTAATTTTATAAAATTAACATATAATAATGTATCGTATGAAAAATCCATGCATGTTTTAATTTTAATGTTAAGACTTACTTCTGCCATTTGTACTCTACGCTGCTTCTTAGTATCTTCAGTATAGGCATTGTGTTCAGTTTCTAGAATGATCAAGTTGGATGACTCCGGATGTACAATGAACTTTCGAGGAGTGTACTCAACAGGAAATGACACCTGCAATATTCACACAATTACTTACTGATAATGTTTTCTTGAACTTAAGTTTTTATTTTAAAGCAAGCTAACCAAGAGTAAATTCTAAAATAAATCTTATTAAAAAAATTAAAATCTAAACAATACATACCTGATTAAAAACAGCACCAAGTTTTTCCAGAGCAAGAATCCTCAGGGTGTTTGATGAGATGGCTACAATTCCCTCAGGACACTGTTCAGAGGAGAAACCGGAGGCATATTCCAGAGACTCGTATGAGAGTGGTGTCAGGTGGAAACGGTTCTGATAGCTGTAGCTGAGCCATGATCGGCTCGACATAGCTAAAACCTGAACAATAAACAAGATATTGTTAGTATAGTTATTAAAGGAAAATTGCATAAGCAAAAAAACCTCTGAAAAGTATTTATTTAATGATAGTATAATTATTTATATATTGGTCAAATGTTTAATAGCTGTAAACAACAATACACATTTAAAATAAATTAAAAATAATAATGTACTGTTTTGTGTATAAACCAACATTGAAACAAGCTGAAAACAACTTGCATTTTATTAAATGTCCTGTTTATTTACTGTACCAATGTTTTGGAAGTAACACTGTTATAAGTACAGAGCACTAACGAGCATTGGATAATCACTTTTAGTGTGAATTGTGTCAAGACATGTACAAATTAGATCATGAAATCTCTTATATTATAAACCACAAAAGGATCTGAAGTACTTACACTACTTTAGTTTGAGCTAGTTAAAATTATCTAAATTTAGTGACTGCCATTGTCATACACATGCAGTGTCTAATAGAAGATGAATAAGGATACTTTACACTCTGAATTTAGAGTTGACTAGACCAATTACACTAGCACTGGTCGACTGAAATTAGTGTTCCAAATTTATTAACATTTCAGTTAATTTAAATATTTCAAATCGTCATTTCAGTTAGTCTATCTAAATTACCCAACACTAATAGTTTCAGCAAGAATACACAGAGCATAAAATTGGTCAGGTTAAACTCCTGCCTGGACTATGACTAATCTTTTACTATTAGGGCCCCTTAGACTACTTGGGCTGCATTACAAACATTCGTGTAACACAGGTTAGGATAGATCTTGGATATGAACAGACTGTAATATAACATTCGGGTAACACAGGTTAAGATAGATCTTGCATACGAACAGACTGTAATATAACTGATTTTGATTCACGCTCCAATCAAATCATTTTAAGTCCCGTTAGTTATATAGCATAAAATAGTTTTAAGCATAGACACCCACTGTCAAATCATCTCTAATATTAAGTTTATTCAACAATTTGTTATCAAATATCGTCGCTTGTTAATTATTGATTGAATCTATTTAAAAACTTATATTTAAAAAATGTAGCACACTTATTATTTTTACTTACAGCTTGATTGCCCTGCATTTTGATACGGAAGAGCTTGACTGGTCGTGAGCCAAGGTAACGTGTCCTCGTGTCAGACAGGTCTCCAGTTACAGGGTCCAGGACTGTGCGTAACAGTACTCCATTGGTTAAACCGATGTTGAGGTAGAGAGTGCCCCGGGCTGATTCCTCCTCCCCTGCACCCATCTCCACTATACATAGTGATTCAGCAGCAGCGGGCAGAGCTTGCATACTTAGTGGGGAGAGGCCATCCTACATTCCAACATGAAGAACAATTTGTTTAAGTTAATAACCTAACATTTATAAATATTCTCACACTTTTAACAATTTATCAAAAATCCAGAGAGATAACAGTTGACATCTATTTGTGTACTCCCTCAAATTAGAAAACAAAAAATGGATATTAAATTCGAACTCAGTAAGAAAAATAAATTACATCACAGCACATACAAATAAAGATTTTATATTCAATATTGATCACAACAGTTTAAGTAAAACAGAATTAAAAAATAAAAACTAGAGCCTAGGCTTGAAAATACACTAAATATTGCAGTAAACAAGAATGTTGATTACTATTGAATGATCACTAGTTTTCTCAAGTATAGTGGTTTCCTACTAAATCACTGAAAATTGTTACATAGAAACACTAAGTTCTCAAGGACACGATTCGAAGACTGACGTAGATTACTCACGTTTTACAAACTTTACAGTAGGAGTTCATGATCAATTCATTAACCTGTACAAGTAATATAAATTAGTTTATTTTGTATGAAGCTTAATTTTTTTTTAATAACTTCAATACTGATGAACTATTTTAACTTCAATTAAAAACATGTATCAAATTGCATTTAATTCATGTCCACAAACAGACCAGGCCAGTTTTAATCAGCAAATATTTTCTGCTAGAAGTCTAAAGGCAATACTATTTTAATAAAAAAAGTCGATGGATTGTCTTTATTGTGTACTTTGAACTCACATCAGGATCTAAGGAGATTATGCGCACTGTGTTATCTGCCAGGCCCACAGCCAGGAACCGAGACATCTGCTCCCCTGAGGGTGCGTTTCCCAGTGCCATACACACCACATCACTGGACATCTCCTTGTGAGTGTCGTATTCCTTCAACTCTCCTGTCTGCAAACATTCCAGGCTTGTTTCATTTGAAATATTAATTAACGGAAATGATAAATATCATAGAGATTAATATCTGAAAGTAGGAATTATTATTAATGAGCAGCACAGTTGGAATTAAATGATTTGCTGTGAAAAGTTACTAATAAAAGGCCAATAAACAATTTTATCTTCTAGTTAAAAATGCACAAAAAAGAAATATGAGTAATCAAGAAGGAAGAAATATTGTCATAGCTAATAGTGACGAGATTATTTAGTATTAATATTCAGAGAGCTTTGTTTAAGAGTAATCCTCACTTGTTAAAAATTTGTTTAACAGTTGTATTTTTATAGATGGAGTTGAATTGCTAGTATCCTTACGATTTTTATTGAAATTATTTAAAGCTTTTAGTAACTTTGCCAAAAGGAGAAAAGACCTATATATATATATGGGAATCATCTATGATATAGTAATTGTGTAGTGTTACAATCACTACCATTGAACAATTTTTTTAATTTAACTGAAAATAGTAAAACCAGCAAGCTTAATCTACACTAAAATTACCTCCAGTTACACACATTTTCCATACATCTTCCAACATAATGGAGTAGTAGAAGTTCAATATCAGCTTACTATAAAGTTAAAGTTCATTTGCGAATGAAAATAGTACTATTAATACTACTATTTTCATTAATTAATTATTCTCACTATTAATAGTACTATTAATACTACTATTTTCATTAATTAATTATTCTCACTATTAATACTACTATTTTCATTAATTAATTATTCTCACTATTAATAGTACTATTAATACTGGTCTCATTTTACCAGGCGAAGTTAGGGCTAAGGCTAACTACCTCTCTAACACTTAGCCTGGCGACCAACGGCTTTACGTGATTTCCGAACCACAGGAGCGGCAGAGCAAAAACTGCTAGTGGTACTGTCGGGAATCAAACCCGGACCATTGGCATGGCAAGCCAACGCCTTAGCCCCTTAGCTACGGCCGCTCCAAAATACTACTATGTGTTAAGAAATATAAGTATATTTAGCATGACAAAAGGGGCTATTTAACCCCTCTTCAAAAAGAGAACATCCGCTCACGATAAATTTTTAAAAACCTATCTCCGGATTTTCAAAATTTTAACCTTTATCTAAGAATCCTAAAATTATATAGGTTCACATAAATGCACCAATGGTAATACTTACAGCATCCATCTCAAAATACACTAACTCCCCTCCAGTCAGAGCGATGACCACCTGTCTCTGGTTGACAGCACACTTGACTATTTGCTTCTTGCCCGTTACTTTCCAGTCTTGAAGACGCTTGTCTGACCGTATGTGCCTCACTCCATTAGGATATACCTGGAATGAAAAAGTAGGAATTACTGAAACAGTCAATTGCATTTATCTTAGCATTCAAAGCATACTTCCTCAATATACTCATGATTTTAAATGACATAATTAGAATAATGTTGAAAGGAATTTTTAAAATTAATAAATTTGGACTGAGCTGAAATGCCTTTATAATTTTTATCTGTTATCTTTCAAAAACATCCATTTCTAAAATTTCCATCTCTAGCTGTAGAAAAACGAATGGTACATTATATCAAAGTAACAATCAATACTTTCAGAAAAACAAGAGATTCACTGCTGACAATTTTTGAAAAATCTTTAAATAAGAAATTATATGAGGGGGGGGGGAAATAGTAATATCCTGAACAGATTTTTCAGAAGGGTTTGATACATTAAAAGTAAACTCTTTGTAGTATTGGTGTAGAAGATGGATTTTTCAGTTGGTTCCATAATTACTTAAAAGAAAAGGAAAATTGAACGGTACATACTTGAACAGCAGCATCATTTCCTAAGGCAGAGCACGACAGAGTTGGCGTGATTCCTAAGAAACCAGAGTCTGCCACTTCTTCTACAGTCTCACCAATGGAAAGTACCAAGGTGGCGTTGACGAAAGACACAATGATATAAGCATCAAACTCATCTGCAACAAAGAGTCTCCAATCACAGTGATTTGAGTAATAAGCAAGGAAAATATGTTGTGAGTACATAAATGTTCCCACCTCAGAGGATCTATTGTGTGTTGTGTATGTATTTTAGTTCATTTATTGTCACTTACTAAGATCGACTGTCCCTTACAAAGAACCATCTATTAATAACAAAATAGCCAAGGAAATTAAGAGACCTAAAGCTTTACGTGGAATACAAACCCAAAGTATGGCACTGGCTTTCAGCTAATTAACAAGTCTGATACTCACTTCTCTTCTCTTGACAACCACCCAGATCCTGACTACCATCTAGACCTATCTAGTATCTGTATTAAGAGGTCCGAACATAGAACAGGATATTAAGAGGCCTACAATATCCACAATGATTTGTCTCCAAGTAGCTGAATTATAGCAGTGCACCACTTGCATCGACACAAGTAAGGGGTACTTACAAAATAAGACAAACAATTTTAATCGAGTACAATTAATACTTCAAATCAAACAGACTATAGTTTTGGCTCTTAAGCTATCTTTAGAGTAATCTAGGTTAAAAAATGAATAATTACTAGCTTAAACAATTACATTACAGAACTCATAATTAATTTTGTTTTAGTCATAAATTTCAACAGTAGAACCTTCTTTTTTATTTTAATAAACTAGATTTATCATCTTTAAAAAAATTACATCTCGATGCATATCTTAACATAAGAAAAAAAGTTAAAAATACAATCAATTCGTAGTAAAATTGTATATTCACTGAATTCACAAACTACTTTCATTTTTATATTGGTAATTAATAAGCTTGTTATGAATACTTAATAATGCACTAAGATTACACGTTGATTGACAAATGACAATAAAAATGTGTAGGACAAATTAGTTGTTTTCAAAAGTAACGTTCAAATTGCGTATAGCTAGCTTCAGCTTGAATATGTACCTACACACCTCTTGGTATTTATTATTTTTAACTCTATAATTTTACCTTTAACACAACCTACTAATGTAATACTTACATAACTATTATGTAACACTCCTGGCCCATTCCTTAAGTGTACAGCCTTTCTAACTGTGGATTGTTTGTTATATTATTGATTTACTGAGTTTTTTCTTAATATCAACTTTTTGGCACATTCCAATGTGATAGTGGACATTTATTCATGGAAGAATAGCTTATGGCTTGATGATCAAACTACATATAATAAGGATAATAATAATGTTGTAACTAATAAAACATCTAAAAATAAAATTATGCTTCGTAATCCTTAGACAAATATGCACATGGATTATTTGTTCATGACAATGATAAATGTGTGCTTATCATCTGAAATAAATGTATGGTTACATTACACTTGACGTAAAGGTCAATTTAAATTGACTTTTAAATTTTCTCACATATATCCAAAATTCACAATCTTTTGTTTGTTAGAACATATTGCTATTTGTTTTCGCTTTAAAATGGGTTTTAAATATTAAATATATTAGATTTTTATCATTCATGCTCATATTTAGCATGCTCAGAGAATTCATGCTCATTAGAGCAGGTATTCTTAAAAACACAAAGTCAATCAATCAAACAAAAACCTCACTTTAGTTGCAGGAAATACAAATATGTAGCATTCTAGCCAATACACCTTTGATGAGAGAAATGAGACCTAAACTGAACACAAAACAAAGGTAGGACTAAAAACTGGTCGCCAACCAATTTGTAAAGAACCCGTACATATTTTATGGTTTTAAAACTAATAACATGGAGACAAATAGTTTTATACAAAAAAATATTGCTGACACTGGAAAAATAGTAAGGCATTCAAAAGTTATCAGAATCAGCTGTATGATGTCAAACTAAATCAGTATACATGAATAAATTTTTAACTTTAAATAAATTTAACTTGTTTGGATTTTGATAATAAACTAAGGTTGTCACGAGAGGATTTCTTAACTTTCTTCATCTTACCTGTAATAGGCCAATCCGACACCAATCACCGCAACATCTGCAAAATAAAACAACTGGTGTTGATCAGTTTTCCAATCTCCACCAGTTTTATCAGTATATTTACTAAGAAATCCAGGCCAGGAAACTCCATTGTGGATTCTCTGGAAAATATTCGCTACTCTCTAGAAAATACTGCGACTAAACACTAACAAATTAGAAAGTATTGTAGACTTCCAGCCGGTAATCCATTCACATGGACCTAAAAATGATTTCCAACATGTTAACACCTTCTTGTGGGAAACATTCGTTGTTTTTAAATTACTTTTGACAAAATGCTTATAGAAGCAATATCAACAGGAATAGATATTATGAACACAAAATTACAAAACAAAGAAAAATAGCTTTTAGAAATGTCAATAATAAGCACCAATAAAGTGGGACTTAATTGATTCACATTGGGGCGGGGTCACAGCACTGAGTAACTATACAGCTCGTATGAATGCTTGCATTGACGTTTATTTATTAATTATTAAGACGCCAATAGTCAAGATTTGGGAGAATATAGATTTCGAATGAGTGCAATAAGTGTATATAGTCATTGTTACAAACTAAGGTCGAACATTCCTAGCCTAGAGAAAGTATCATTAATTAATAGCCCTATAACAAATGAACAGTCGGTGTTTATCATCTTAGGGGACAATAACACAAATATATTCAGATTCTGTTCAAAATAAAACATGGACAATTGTAAAATCTCGTGTTTAGTTTGAGACAAACTGCAGACACACAGGAATATAATGAAGCAGATTTTAAGAATCAGATAACTCATTATTTTTAACTTTGATCAAACTAGTAGTGTTTCTCACTAACAAACACTTCTCACAAACTAGAATTTAATGGAACGGAAATCAAATTTCCCACTGTCACGTAAAAAAAGAGCTATTTGGAGCAAAACATATTTATCTCAAGGGAACCAATTTTTAATTCTGGAGTGAATTTGTTTAAAATATTCAGGAAAATCTTTTCTTATTGATTACCATACACAACATTAAGGATTATAAACAAGTGGAAGTATAACAATTAATATCAACAATTTAAGCAGTGGAAATACTAGATGGTTTGATATATTCTGTATACGAAATATTCACACTTAAGGAAGAAACACATGCATACATTAATAAACCTGTGAAATGTCTCTAGCTTGATTCACTCTGGCACGAAAAGTCAAGCAAGAGGCGACAAGCTGATATTGCTGTGTATGCACACCTAAACCACTAGAGATACTTATCCCTAGCTGAAAAACAGGTTGTGCAAAGGACCTAACTCCTATATATCTACAGCTATGACAATATCACCATGAATAATCTTCATTTGCTACAGTGGCAACATACAACATGAGTAGTGGAGAGGTATCACAAAATACTCTACAGGATTAACATTGCTTAGATGAAAATTAAACACCTACAAGTCTTTAAGCTATGAAAATACTCACAAATTAAGTATAAAACCAATCCTGAATGGCATAATAAAAGGTACTGGTTTTTTTTACTAAAGTGAGTTCAATAATGTGTAATAAATAGTATGCATCTCTGCATTAATTCGCCACTATAAAAAATCTCTAGTAAATGTTTGTAAATTATCCTAAATTTGGGAATAATCACTATATTAAATCTTGTATCACTATATTATAAAGCTAAATTTCATCACTCACTGCCATAAATGTTTACCCCATTCTGGGTGTCATAAAATTTGGATTGTAAGTAGAAGTGTCAACCAAAAATATCCAGACAATCCAAATTTTGCCATAAGAATAACATGGGCCATTCATTTCAACGGTCGTTTACCCATAAACCTAATATTATGGTACACATGGCATATAGTTTTCACAGGAACAAACAAAGATTGTAACTGTTTTAAGATTATACATGTTGTAACAATCAGTACTTTATATAAACGTTGGTACAAAAACCCTAATAAAGTAATTTCATTAAAACCAAAAAACATGACATATTTTCACTCAGAAAATTTGTCAAATTTCTGTAAATTTGGCCACTATAGTAGTTTTGTTATTTATTAATTAACTAGCAATCTTGTGCGAGTTGTAGTTTTCTCATGATAGGGCTTGAGAGTCAAAACTTTTCGACTCGTTGAATAAAGACTGTTTTATAGGCTGCGTACTTTTGTGTATTCTGAAGGCATAGCTTTATAAAGGATAAGATTATCTAACCGTAAATTGGAATTCAGTTTTCGTGTTAGCTATGTCATCGAGAATGTATGAAATGCGAGACCTGACAGGCCTGATTCCCACTAATGGGGTATAGCATTTTCCTGGTTAGACTACTGGCAAAGATCCCCAAATGAGGCTACAGACAGTATCCTGGCAAGGCCATAAGCCAAGCATCTCCACACCAGCGTAGCGAGAGACGGGGTCAGCATATGAAGCATGCAGGGCACCCCCTTGTTTTTTGGTCCTCTTTATACTCGATTCTTTTCTTTATGACAGTCGCTAAGAGGTTTAACAAAATGGCATGAAAGAATCAATGAAATCACTGAATTTTCATAAAAAACAAAGCCAACTGACCATCAGCTCTCTTCTTGACAGTCCAGACAGCGTTAGGGTTACCAGGTAGCTCAGACACTGCCATCTCTGAAACTTCCAGTCCATGTCTTAATACTCTGATGGTGGACCGTGGGCCACGTCCACAAGCCATGTATAGCTGTGGTGTATCTTCATTGGCTGAAAAGTACACACATTGCCTAGAATTAGCTACATGTGATATTACATTAATTTTAAAATAGGCATAAAATAAGATTGTCAATTTAGAAGTAGAATAATGTTACGGAAGATAAGACTAGTTTCTCCACTAATTGACACTAGAAAGTATTTTGATAGTAAAATTGCATTCTGTTTTAATAGTTAATCAGTCTTTTCTTCCTCTCTATAAAATGATAAATTTTATTGTTCTTTAATGAATTATGAACAAAGTCATTTAATAGCTATTAGTCACTTGAATAGAATTATATTATTTTAAAACTTTTAAATGTAAACGAATGTCATAAAATGTCCCAAACCATAAGTAACTCACATTGATTTTGTACTGTGCACTACTACAGTATGTTTACTGACATTTATTTTACACAGTTTATAGAGAACCGAGAATCAATTGTAGTGATATGGCTAAAACTGAGCAGACAAAAATATACAATTGTAATTGCCAATGTCTTCCAAACAGTTTGATATTAAAGATAAGTACTGATGATGTTGAAGCACTCCATTTACTTACATAAAATAGGTAGGATAAAATCAAGACTACATCAGTGTTAAAAAGCTCGTTTTATACCATCATCGTTTTCTGGTTAACAGTCAGATATCATCATAGTAGCCAATTATAAATGGTAATTTTGCCAAACAAAATAGCTAGCAATATAAACGGTTTATGTATTTTAATCTTTACATACCTAAATCCGCAACTTGACATGCAAGAATAGGAGAGAGGGAATCCATTTCATCTACCAACACCAAATTTCGCAATGGTCTTGGGGCAAAGAAAAACGTGTCACCTTCTTCTAAAGGCATAGCAGAACTGAATTCTGGCTCATCATCATCATCACCCAAATGAGCGATCTGGTATAGGTAACTGAAAAAAAAAAACAAGATTAAGTATATCAAAGTTTGAACATTTCAAATATGAATAAAAAACATGACTTGATATTAAATCAACAAATTTGTATGAACAACAAAGTTAAAAACCTGAAGCATGAAAAAAAGCCATGTTTGGTCCAGTTTACATAATGCTCTAGAGTTCATGGAGCTACCTTTGAAAAGAGGTAGCCAACCCTTTGCGGTTAGGATACATATTATATACGAGTCTTATCTGGAGTTATATTATCCGCATCAAAAGCATTTTAACTTCTAGAGATTCTGTGTTCATTTTCACAATCTCATCAAGTATATTAACATAATTATCAGTAATAAAACATTCAATTCCATTCTATTCTATATGTATGTTGTCCTGTGTTCATTTTCACAGTCTAATTAAGTATATTAACATAATTATCAGTAATAAAACATTCAATTCCATTCTATTCTATATGTGTGTGTGTAATTGCACTCACGCTTGACCACTTAGAAAGATCAGATGGAATGAAAACAAACTCAAATGATATCATTTTATTATTACTCCATATAATTTAAAACATCAAAAGGCCCTTTCGAAAAGATTCTCAATAAATAGAACTGATAAGAAACGGAATTTGTTCTTATTACTTGTTGAACAGTTACTGTATATTTGAAATACTTTGTAAAAATGTTTTTGTGGCAATAAAGAATTAGAATTTAATTTAGAATTTACTTCGCCAATTCGTCATTTTGGCCTGTCAATAATTTTGCAACATCCATACTTTTGATGCGCAGTGGTATTTTATTGGTCGCGATACTTTCAATGCATCCATGTATTGATTGGGTATGCATAACATTTAATTTAAATCTCAAATGCATCACATGTCCCTACAATTGTGGAATATTTGTAATAAATACTTTCAACCTTTTGGTATGTGCAGAAAAAGTGAGTCTAAGTCAAGTTAATTGAGCCAGTCTCGTAAGGCAACCATAACCACGAAACAACTGATCATACAGTAACTTTTATACTGCATATAATTTTGGAAATCAACTACCTTCTGTGATAAATTTTAAAGTAGCCCAATAACCAAGCTTAGAAGTATCCTTATAAAATGTTAAAAATTTCAAATGTATAAATATTTTATGCAGAATTTGATCAGAAACACGGACCAAATATTTGAAATCACTGAAACTCATAAGTCTAACATGTTTAGATCATCACTTCAAACTCTGCAACTGATTTTTTAAATAATTATTTTGTACCAAACCTTGATTTTCATTAAGGTTTTTAACTAAATGTTGGTACACTTAATATGTTAATTTAAATAAAATGATTGATCTGTTAATAAAAGTATGTGAATGAAGCCTTTGCTATTTAATGATCTTTAATTAGTAATGATTATATCATTCCAAATTACAGAATTAATACCTTTATTAAGAAATAAGGAATAACTTTGTTGTACTTTGTGTAACCTGACTTTTTTTAAGGATTATTACTGGTTAATTATTAATTTGTTTATTGCTTTCTCAGATCTTCTTAGAGGGATTGTAGGGTGTAAACCATCATCAGAATCAGAAACCTGATCATCATAGAAAGCAATTGGCTAGAAATATAATTCTCAAATGCAAATATTATTACCATAAATACATGATCACAAAAATTGATCAAAAACATAATTAGTTAAAGCCCACCTTCATAAGCTTAAGTTTCTCAGCTTGAGACCAATCAGTCATAACAAATTATGAAAGGAATCAGTAATAACCACCAGCTGTTCATTTGTCAGTTGGTTTAGTGAAATCCAAAGTACTAATGACACTTTCTAAAGGATGGTTGGCCTCAGTTCATAACAATGACTACATCTGCTTATCTACACACATCACACTCATTCGAAATCCATATTCACCTATACCTTGACTATCGGCGTCTTAATAATAATTTAAATGACCTTTAGAAATTATGACGTTTGGAATTAACGAATCTTATATATTAAAATGTTACAACCTCATATTGCTTTAAATGATTAATTTTAAACAGTACAACACAAGTCTAACTTGTTGAACACATGTTATGAGAGGGTATATATTTAACTTTTCTCCAGAATTTGATCAGAAACACGGACCAAATATTTGAAATCATTGACACTCATAAGTCTAACATGTTTACATCATCACTTCAAACTCTGCAATATAATTAACTGTAGGTCTGCAAGTTCATGGCACATGATTCAAGATTGGTTTTATTACATTTAATATTCAGTCGAGTTGATTTAATAACAATAATAAGTTATTAATGACCACTTTCTAAATACTGTAATAGCGAGTTAAGTCTTTGTTAGCAATGTATTATTCCATTAATCAAAATTGCAAAGATTTTAAAGACAACAATGTATGTTTTAGCAATACTACTAAAGTTAACTAATGACTTTAGTTATTATACTCAGTATTTGCAAGACACATAACAAACTTCCAGACAGCTACAAGAGCGGATGTGCACATTATTTCATGTGAACAGAGAACAGCACAAAGACCACTATGGAAGGGGCTAACACACCAAGAGTTCCTGTTGACCTTAAAAGCTAGCATTGAAGCGGAAAGCGATGCCGAGTGCCAAATTATAACTGACTTGAGCTCTTCTCACTCTGCCTCTGACTCAACCACAACACCATCTCCACCTCGATCCAGCAACAACCTTCAGACACCTTGTGTACACTCCCATTCATCTACCAGCCCATCTACTGGCCCAACTGTAACACCGGGTCATCTGCAATACAGTGAAGTGGTGGAAAGTGTTAACAAAAAGCAGAGTAATAGTGCTTGTGAAATTGCTGACAATGTCAACATATCTGTAAATGTCGATTCTGATATAGTAGATGTAGAAAGTCCCTCTCAAAGCAACTCACAAACAACCTTCCAGGATACCCCTACATCCCACCTAGCTTTTAACCAGACTTTACCTTTAAACTCCAAAACCCATCAGAACATAACGATAAAATAAATAACTGTACACCAGCAGCACAAAAATTACACACATTGAAAATTTTCCACCTTAATATTCAACATTTGCCAAGTAGAATAGAACCTCTAGAAATTACCACCCAAGAGATTAATCCAGATATAATTGTATTATGTGAGCATAAAATGAGAGGTCATGAATTTGAGTTTCTTACTATAAACGGATACAACATCAACTCCTTTTATTCACGTAGCTTAAATTCTGGAGGGGGGGTAATTATACTTTCAAAAAATAGTTTAAAAATAAAAAATTGTAAGATTAAAAGTTTGTGTTTGCCATCTATTACACAATTAACATCTGAAAAAGAATTCGAATGTTGTTTGATTCAATTTAAATGTGACTCTTTTTCTTTTGTGCTGGCTGGTGTATATCGCTCTCCTATCTCTGATGTTAATATCTTTTTTACTAAACTAAATTCTTCCCTGGAAATTCTTTCCAAAGCATACAGTAATGTAATTGTGACTGGAGATGTCAACATAAATGTATTAGAACCCAACTGCAACAAGTTTAGGTTACTCAATGATATTCTTGCCTCACATAACTTTAAATACTTAGTAAATTTCCCAACTAGAGTTACGGAAAACTCTGAAAGTGCGATTGATAACATTTTTATTAATTTTAATCCCAACAACATGCAAGTAATTGGCATAAACACTCAAATTTCAGATCACGATGCTCAACTACTAACTTTTAAAATACCTATAAAAAATTCAAATAATAAACCAATAATCAAAACAAAAAGAATATTTTCTGAAGAAAACTTGAAAAGATTTTCAAACATGCTGAGTCAAGAAAGCTGGGAAGAGATTTATTCTGCACAAGTAGATTCTAAATTTAATATCTTCCATAACATTTTTATGTATTATTTTGACGTATGTTTTCCAACAGTCAAATGTAGAACCACCGACAGAAAAGTTCCTTGGAACACAGCTGAATTAACATCAGAGAGGGAGAAAATCATAGAAATAAGTACATTAGGGAGATTAACCAAAAATGTGAATACAATAAATCTAGCAAAAGAAATGAACAAAGAACATAGAGGAAACATTTTAAAGGCTAAACAAAGTTATATGGATGATAAAATTTTTAACTCCAAAAACGTCTGTAAGACAACTTGGAATCTAATTAATACAAATATAACAAACAAAATGAATGCTGTTAAGAACATTGAAGAGATAGAGATAGATGCACAACTATGTAAAGATCCTATTGTTATATGCAATGCTTTTAATGATCATTATGTCAATGTGGTTGAGTCAGAAGTCATTCCAAAAATAAATACACTTAATATACCTGTACCCAATTTTGTAAGGCATAATCAAAATTTGAAATTCCGATGTGAACCAATCAGTGAGACAGATATCAGTAAAATAATATCCAAATTTGATAATAAAATTTCGTCTGGCTTTGACAACGTTCCTATAACTGTAATAAAATATGCTCAAAATTCACTTCAAAAGCCCCTTGCGCACCTAGTTAATTCATCTTTCATATCCGGCATATTCCCAGACAAATTAAAAATTTCAAAAATAAAACCACTACATAAAAAAGGAAATCAATTACATATATCTAACTATCGCCCAGTGGCCTTGTTACCTGTTATTTCTAAAATTTATGAAAAGGCCATGTATATTCAACTCGTCAACTATTTAGAAAATAATAATTTGCTTGACAAAGAGCAGCACGGGTTTAGATCAAACCACTCTGTAATATCAGCCGCTGCTACATATGTTGATTCTATAATTAATTCAGTTGACAGAGGAGATAAAGTAATTGGGATATTTATGGATTTAAGTAAGGCTTTTGACAGTGTCTCTCATCAAAAGTTGTTGGTAAAACTCGAAGGGCTGGGAATTATCGGAACGCCGTTAAGGTGGTTTCAATCATATTTAGCTAATAGAAAACAGTTTGTTGAAATTATGAATATAAACAATTACAACCAGTTAATCCATATTAAATCACAGTTAAGAACAATTAAACATGGTGTACCTCAAGGCTCCATTTTGGGGCCGTTACTGTTTCTCTGCTATATGAAAGGGCTACCTAGTGTAATTTCTAACGTTACAAAAAATACCATTTGCTTATATGCCGATGATGCCAATCTTCTTGTTAGTGGAAAATCAAATCATGAGATAGAGACTTCTGCCATAGATATCCTGAGAGATATTAGGAATTTTCTATCAAATCACCAATTATTGCTAAATCTTTCTAAAACTAATTTTACATATTTTAATATAAAAACCAATATCAATCCGATATTACCAACTCTGCAAATGGACAGTGTAGAAATAAAAAAGGTTGAAAATATCAAATTTCTTGGATTGCACATAGATAGTAAATTGAGTTGGAATCATCATATTGATCATGTGGCAAACAAAATTTCATCAGGCTTATTTGCACTTTACCGGCTATCCAAATTTTGTAAACTTGAATCATTAAAGCTAATTTACTTTGCCCACATTCATTCACATTTATCTTTTGGAATTAATATCTACGGAGGAACTTCCCAAACTAACATGGACAGGCTTTTGATATTACAAAAACGTGCAATCCGCATTATGTTGAAATTAAATTGGCAAGAATCGGTTAAGGATAAATTTACAGAACTAGGTATAATGACTGTATACAGTAACTATATTTATCAATGTATTTTGTATACTGTTCAAAATTCAAGCACTGTCTCACTGGTAGGGGATTTTCACGAATACTTCACAAGGAGTAGAAATAATTACTCTATACCATCTCATAGACTAGGATTCTTTGAGAAAAAACCAACATACACAGGCATAAAAGGTTATAATTCTCTTCCTAACATCTTAAAAAACTTTTCCAACATTAAAAAATTTAAAAATAATCTAAAAAATTACTTTTTAACAAAACCTTTATATTCAGTTGATGAATTTTTCCACGGAGACTACTTACATTAGCATTATTATGATAAGTGATAAGGATGATAATTTATATATATGATGACGCCATTCTTTGTACATGATTACAAATGATGAATAAAGACGATTTTCATTTCATTTCATATTAGATTACTTCAAGTTTTTAAAATCCTGAATTAAACAATAATGTTTGACAACCAATTAGTTATTTGCTTTCTCAGATCTTCTTAGAGGAATTGTAGGGTGTAAACCATCATTAGAATCAGAAATCTGTTCATCATTGAAAGCAAAAGCAAATTATCTTATACCACGATGATAATTTTCCTAGAGGTTTCAGATAGAGCTTCAATGCAAGTATACACTTTATGGTGTCATTGAGTGTCTAAGTTGAGCTTTATAGCACTGAGATTATAGAACTCTACCCTGATAGCTCATTCCCATACTAAAGTGTTAAAAATTTTTTCGTAGTGTGTCAACTGTCCGCTTTAATACATGTAGAGCGGCTATCAACTGAGCGGCGTTGCCAGATTGAACTCAATCAACTAACTATATTAATAACAAATACTACAATAATAAATATCAGCTGATAATAATAATAATAATTGAGATTTAATACTTGGTTCAATGAAGCAACGTCGCATCCTAAATTCACATCGTGTAGTGCGTGTTGTCTACATACTCCTTAAACAGCGTGCACGCTTTACCCATATACTGTGAGCCATCTAGGTAGTTTAATGAAATGGAAAACGACTGTATTATTCCTTCACGAGGCAAAGTTAGGGCTGCAAGCCCTCCCTCTCTGCCACTTAACCTCAGCATACATCATTATATACAATTTCAAAAATAAAAATTAACAAGATAGAAAAAAATAAATTGATAAATAAAATATAAATTACAATGAAAAAGTATTATGTAAATTAAAATACTCCTGTAAGGCCTGCAGCAGATAACACTTCACTTCCGCCCCGCCCCAAACCGTGCACTTATCGATGGATCTGATATTATCAGGCAGAGCATTCCAGAGTTTACATGCGGAGACAATGAAAGATTTATTGAAAGTGGTAGAGCGATGAACTGGAATACCTCAAAGATTGAATCTCCACATCTAGTTCTAAGCACCCTAACTTGTGAAAAGTAAACAAATTGCTCTGACAGGTAATTAGGAGTTTGGTTTTGAAGAATATTGTACAACAAATCCAAGATATGGAATTGGCAGTGTTTAACTTAAGATGGATAATTGATTGAAAAATAGAGTAACATGATCCCTTCGCCTCAGGTTGAAAATAAATCTGATACAGTAGTTTTGGGCACGCTGTAATCTTTCCGCGAGCTTAACAGACATGTCATTGCTTACAGTATCACAGTGATTAAAGTGAGTGAAAACTTTACCAACAACACCTTGACATTGGTGGAAACATAGCAAATCTTTTCAAAGTATGTATAGCAGCAAAAACTCTATTACACATTACATTAACTTGATCAGTCCAGTTCAAGATTTTGTTCATAATAAGTCCCAAGTTTTTAAATTGTTCACAAAACACAAATTCTGTATTGTTCAGTTTGAGTTTTGGTATATTTGTTAGGTCGATGTAGGAAGTAAGTCTAGAAGAGCCCAACAACATTGTTTGGGTTTTGGCCTCATTGAGTTTCAAGCATGCTTGATAGCTCAATTTGAGATGGACTGGATATCACAGTTAATGTTAGTTACAGTAGCAGACAGAGTGAATTGAGTAGATTTGTAAGTCATCAGCGAATAAGTGGAATTTGCAGCTAGTTATCTGTGTTTACAGTATATAGACTAGGGGACACAACCCTGCAACCCGTTATCCTCGTAGGGAAAGCTCGGCCGACGGCCTCATCTGGGAACTCTGCCTTTAGCTCCGTTGTGCAACTTTGCTTGCGGCCTCGTGGGGTACAACAATTGTAGGGGGCCTCGGGTGAATATCTGTTTGTAATAATATGGTATTCTACACAGGTTAACTTTGTTTTTACTTTTTGGCATATACAGCTGAAAAGAATTTTTTAAACCCGCAAATTGAGTTGTTTTTTTCATCTGAAAAAAAGTACAAAATTTGGTAAAACAGCAGCTTTAACTATGTGAAAGTCTTATCAACAAAACAAGTAAGTATTCATATGTGGGAAAGCACATTAGTTGAGTTGATTTATGGTGGCGAAAATTAGAGCCATTCAAATTCTGTGTCTGGTACAGTTTAAGTAATCCTTCAGATTCATAGGGCTTCCATAAGTGGGTAGTTAAGGGTAGTGTTGACGAGCAACATTTTTCTGTCTTGGATAAATGTATGAAGATGTATATGAGATTGAGATGATTGCTTTCTCAGATCTTCTTAGAGGAATTGTAGGGTGTAAACCATCATCAGAATCAGAAACCTAATCATCATAGAAAGCAATTACTCTGAAATATACTCAATTTTTATATTTTTAAGTTTTCTTAAGCCATTTTCTTTGAGGCATGATAATTACGAAATGACCATAAGAAATGACAATTTAAGTCTAACTTGTAGACATCACCACTTAAAATTTTGAGAAAATCTCAATGCAGATCTGCTGATTCTAAGGCATGTGCAGATCAGATATTCAAAAGATTTTAGATGGAATCTATGTCATATGTGATATAAAGTCAACATGTAGGTTGATATAAAGAAAATAAAAAAAGGTGTTTATCACTTAATAGGAGAATTAAGACTTTGCTAATTGTTAACTTTAATTAGTAAAAATTATCAATCAAAATTACAGAATTAATAAAAAAAATCTTTTAATTAATAACTTTAAAAAAAAAATAACTTTACTGCAAATAGTGTTATAAGATTATTTTTAAGGAGCATTGTTTGTTAACTAATAATGATTATTGCTTTCTCAGATCTTCTTAGAGGAATTGTAGGAACATCATTAGAATCAGAAATCTGATCATAATAGAAAGAAATTACCCAGTAGGCTTGTGTGAGTAGCTCGAAATTAGTTTTTTTTGAGTTTAAAAAACTCGAGTCGAGTTTTGCCGCATCTTTGGTGTAAAACGCTATAATCAAGACAAAAGTCCCATTTGTATAGTAGATTATATAAAGATACATACTACATCGTATTCGTAACTGGAGATGTACTCACAATGTATTCAGATTCGTAATTCACACACTCAAGCCTCGATCGTACTGCCATGGCGATTACGGCAAAAAGTATTCTCGTTATTTATAAAGAAGGCACGACCAAATAAGCTGTTCCAAATAGCCATCACTAGTTATTCATACAAAACATGTTAACTAAATGATCACAAAAATCAGTTATTAAACCGTTTCAAAACTTCGTTACATAACTACTTTTACCGACATTTGAAAATAACAGTTGCATTTATTTCAGGTCCATACTTTACAAGTTCATGACTAAAACTATTCTAAGACTGAAAATTTTGGACAGATTTAATTAAATTACCTTCAATCTGTAAGATAAACTACGCATGGAACGTAAACTATTGACATTGAAAAGCTATAATAATTGGAGATAGAATGCCCAGAACAGTTACTAATAAAATAACGATTAATGTGGCTACTACAAGTACATTGCCGACTTGACGAGTCCCAATACAAAATGTACTGCTACCCGTGGATTCAATTCGTATCCATTTTGTTTTGAGTTATTGTTGATGTTTACACTATAGATAAGAATTAAAGTTACTTTTTCGATTACCTGTTACGAAATTCTATGATGTTCTGATAACATTTTATAATAATCTGTTATTTTTGTAACCTGTTACTCTCGACCCATTGACGTTCCAGACAGTTATTCTCTTTCTGTTGTGGACTGCCGTGGCTCGATGCCTCGTTACGGCTGGTCTAGATTACGTTCCAAGTTATCAAAGGTTATGAAGTTGAAGCAAAGATCAAGTAAGATTATTATGTTTGGTATGTGGTTGATACATTATGCCTTATGTTACGTTACGATATCGATAATAAGTTAAGGTCGTTGCGGCTTTGCTTGCCTATTACAGAATTACCGCTCAAAATTTGTTCTATTTCAATAATTTAACTTTAAACTGCTTTATGTTAATTTACGATAACGAGTTACGGTCGTTGCGGCTTTGCTTGTCTATTACAGAGGTTACTGCTCAAAGTTTGTTCTGTTATTGGTAATTTTAACTATAAACTGCAAGAGTCTTAAGTTTAATTTGTTGTTCAGTTACAGATCCGCTTACTTCTCAGTGCACTATATTTAGTCTCCATTACTACCATTCGTTACAGTTATATTAAGTTAATTATAACCTTATCATGCATTATGACTAGGAGTTTTAAAAATAACAGGTTATTTCATGTAACTTGTTAAATCTATAACAGGTTTCATTATATAACCTGTTATAGATTACGTTTCGTTGAATAATGCCCATGTCTTGACTTGGCACATGGAACGTTGGAAGTAAAAATAGTACGATGAAAACCAAAACAAAGGTTAATCTTGATCAGTCGGAATGGCAGCTGTTATCGCTATTTAGTATTGTATTGACATTATTTTATTTCTGCTAGTGGAAACAAAACATTGTAGTCAATGGTGAAATTGAGGTTAGCTGAAAAAAAATATTATTGTGCGCTTTCATTTTTGAAAATTAAGGGTTAAATACTCAACTCGAAAAAATCTCTAACTCGAAATTATGTCTAAATACTCAACTCCTAAAATTGCTACTCGCACACCCCTATTATACATAAAATACATAAATGTAAATAGTTTTACCTTTTCTAAAGGTAAAGAGATAGGATGATGACAAGACAGACATTATGACTTGAAATAAACTAATGAAATTGAACTATGGTAATTCTCTAATGAAAATAGCAATACTTATTTGAATAATTTTATATAGTTGAACACATGTGTAACACAATATTATGAGAGCGTATATATTAAACACCTTTTTGCAGAATCTGATCAGAAACACGGACCAAATATTTGAAATCATTGGCACTCATAAGTCTAACATGTTTACATCATCACTTCAAACTCTGCAATATAATTAACTGTAGAGCTGCAAGTTCATGGCGTGTATTTTATATGTACATGATTTAACATTCATTAATCATGAATAATGACCAATACATGAGTTGTGTTTTGCAGATCTGATTAGGTATATATCGTTTACAGAGGTGAAGAGTCATTTTAACTGTTTATACAGGAGGGCCACATTAATAATTTCAATCCTGTCCCTTGTCTGACAACTTATCCTTATATAATATGTGGAGCCGTTTTTTGTCAACGCAACTCCTCCTTTATTTCTTAACCGATTGAAACGATCGAGGTGTCAAAATATTTGCCTCTTGTAGTTGTGCAATAAGGTCTTAATTCTTTGAATTTTTCACCCCGAAGGGCAAGGGTAGCCCTCAAAGTACGTTTTTCGACTATAAGAATAACATTGAGAGATTTTGAAATAAATTGAAGCTGGATACAGCTGTTTAAATGTAAATTTTAATTTACAAAAAGTTTTAATGCCTGTTTAAATGTAAACAATGATATTTGTAATATTGATGAGGTTAGATGTTTCATAATGTTTAATCAGGAAAGGTTGTAGGCATGGTTTAATTGGTAATCTAATGCAGTTATTTTATGTATCTAATTAATCTTTACCTGTTCAACAAAAAATTATGAAATAAACACGTTTGAAATAGACAAAGTAATATCATTGGGTGTTTATGATAATAAATAGGTAGCAAGGCAGTTAATGTGATTTGAGATACTGTAAATAAATTTAATATTGTGAGTTTACGTTATTCAGTTAACCTAAAATTATTTGTAGTCAAGAGTCACTAGCTGAGGCCAAGGCGTAATGAGCGCAGCGAGTCACAAGGTTGGCAAGCGTAGCGTGCAGGGGTGTTCCCTAGTTTTACAATAATAACATAGAGGAAGCAAGAGACTAAAATATCTCAAGTTGAAATAAATTGTTAAAAGAAAATGTTTTAAATAGTTCTTGTAGAGATTAGCACAAGGGAAGCATGTTAACAAAGTAAATGACTATAAAAGCGTAACTAAATATAAGAAATTCTATAGTTACTTTAAGATTGCAGTATGTGTTAGATAGCATCGTTAAATCAGTTGAGGTGTGCTAAGGCACCTACACTTTTTCGTCGACCCAGTCAAACGAGGTCTAGAAGCGTTTTGGCAACACTTCAATAGCTTGGCAAAATGATTATGACTTGTAATTAATTTATCAAAACCATTTTTCTCTAATTCATTTCATGTCAACGCTTTCTCAAATCAAAACTGAAGTTTATAGGACCTAACCATCATGAAAATCAGAAATCTGGTCTCAAAGAAAACAACTAATATAATTATGTTAATAGTTCTTCAAATACAATTTGGGCATTAAGGTATATACTGAAGAAAAAGATAGTAAAGATATTGTAAGTTGAACATCTATAGTAAAATTAAT
Source organism: Stictocephala bisonia (assembly GCA_035578905.1). Lineage (NCBI taxonomy): Eukaryota > Metazoa > Arthropoda > Insecta > Hemiptera > Membracidae > Stictocephala > Stictocephala bisonia. The sequence continues at coordinate 525,178 of JAQJVL010000215.1, read as the reverse complement.
CTCAGTTTAGAAGTACCTTGTTCTAATATTTTGGCATAAACAGAAGAAATGAATGTTGAGAGTTTTAGTGAGTTAAGCTATTCACAGGTAGGAATTAAGCGGAAAAGCAGCTAATGCAAAAATTGATCTGAAGTCCTAAACCGGTGGTAGAATGTCGAGCTATGAGTTAGTGAGGGTTAGTTAAGGGTGATGCCAGTTATTGCCGATCATTTATTGAAATAGTTACTGTATGAACTAGTGAGCTTATAATTGATTGCTTTCTCAGATCTTCTTAGAGGAATTGTAGGGTGTAAACCATCATTAGATTCAGAAAACTAATCATCATTAAAAGCAATATTGAACTGGGTAAAAAGCAATATGAAGTTAGGTAATTTTCATAAGCCAAGTGATATAACCACCAAGAGGTTTTAATAAGACTATAACTTTTGGAATGAATAATATTTAGGAATGGAAATGTTGTTTGCAACTTACCCTCAGTGATGAAAGCTTAGTAGTATATGTCATATGTTTGAGGAGAGACTTAAAATTAGGGGTGTGGGAGTAGCTCGAGTTTTTAAAAAACTCGACTCGAATAAAAAAAAAAAAAAAAATCAAGTAGTTTTGCTATATATTTGAGGTAAAATGCTATAATCAAGACAAAAGTCCCATTTGTATATTAGATTATAAAGACATGCATTTTATGTAGGCAACTGTATTTAAAATATGATCATAATAACGTATTCGTAACCGGAGATGTTCTCATGATGTAATCAGATTCGTGATTCACGCACACAGTCACTAACTCTCGATCGTAAGGCCATGGCAACTACGGCAAAAAGTATTCCCGTTATTTATAAAGAAGGCACATCCAAAGAAGCTGTTCCAAATAGCCGTCACTAGTTATTCATACAAATAGTTATTACTGATCACAAAGAATCAGTTATTGAACCGTTTAAAAACTTTGTTACGTAACTTTTACCAACATTTGAAACTAACAGTTGCATTTATTTCAGGTCCATCCTTAAAAGTTCATGAATAAAACTATTTTAAGACTGACAATTTTAGACAGATTTATCAGATTCAATCTGTGACAAAACCTACGCATGGAACGTAAACTATTGAAATTGAAAAGCTATAATAATTTGAGATAGAATGCCTGGAACAGTTTCGTTTCGGCACCGTTACTAATAAAATAATGAAACAACGATTAATGTAGCTACTACCAGTACATCGCCGACTCGATGAGGCCCAAAATAAAATGTACTGCTAGCTGTTTTCGATTTGTTATAAATTTTGTTTTGAAATTTTGTTGACGTTTACGCTATAGATGGGAATTACAGTTACTTTGAAGCAATAAATTAATTTTGATTCAAAATTAAAATTACTCGAAAAGAACTCAACTCGAAATTATGTATAAAAACTCGACTCGAATCCTAAAATTGCTACTCGCACACACCCCTACTTGAAATATATAAATATTTTACCCGCTTATATGCAGAATTTGATCAGAAACACGGACCAAAAATTTGAAATCATTTACACTCATAAGTCTAACACGTTTAGATCATCACTTCAAACTCTGCAATATAATTAACTGTTGGTCTGTCAATTCTATGCATGTATTTGATATACGCCTACGGTAAATATGTTGACACAAAAAAATTTAAAAAATTGCTAATTTCATAAGAGCATGAAATTTGGCAATTTTTTATTTCACCAGTAGTATATTGGAGATAGGTCATCAACAAACTTACCTTAGAAGACAAGTTCACTAACACCAGAGTGAACTTGTCTTCTAACATACATTTTTGTAACATATAAACAAAATAAACACATAATCACACAAATTTTCAATGCCACTAGCACTTTCTTCAGGTGAGTAGAGACTTGGCTTCACTGAAAATTTTTGATTATGATCCTTTTGTATATATGTTACTACTACTCTGGTGTTAGTGAACTTGTCTTCCAAGGTAAGTTTGCTGATGTCCTTTCTCTCCAATATACTAATTCCTGGCCTAGTGCCATTTAACCTTACCTTTGATTCCATCAATAGTGATTTTCGATCCAAATTACAGAATTATTACCTCTCTCAAACAATAAGACGTGTTTTTACTGTACATAAGGTTGTAAAACAATGATTTAATGAGAAACGTTGGTTAAATTATAACACATGACTTTCTCTGATAATCTAAGAGGAATTGTAAAAAATCAGAAACCTGTTCACTAAAAAAGCAATTAATCTCAGTTCGGAAAATTATTTTTGGACTAATGTTTTTTACATTTGATACCTATTTGAAAGAATTGAGACAGGCCCACCAAGTTGCAAGTGGAAGGTACTCGCTGAGAAGTATGTTTGTTGGTAAGCCTGTTGTATGCAGGGTGGACACAATTCATATGTCCTTAGTTCAGCCTTTCTATTTATTATTCTTTGTCCTCCATAAGTGATAGCGGAGACTGTAGTCATTTTTCAACTTCAACTGTACAGAATCCTTCTAAAGTTTGTAGGGCTTCCATGAGTGGTTAGTAAAACGCTATGGTTGGTGAAGCGGGTTGGAAAGAGCCTACTATAATGACTAAATGTATCAGGAAAGATTTCCAGTAATTTATCAAAAACTTATTTACTGATGACATTTGATAGCTTTCTCAGATCTTCTTAGAGGAATTGTAGGGTGTGAACCATCATCAAAATCAGAAACCTGATCATCATTGAAAGCAATAATTTACCTGAAATGTACTTAATATTTTTAGCTTGTCTTAAGCCACTTTCTTAGAGACATGATCACAAAATGACCATTAGAAATTATGACAACACGTTCACCGTGGGAAACAGGCTTATGGTTCACGTTGACCTTGCGCCATGTGCTGACGACATATTTGTGCTTTATGGACTAAAACAGCTGATTACTGCCAATTAAAGGTTTAGTGCTTGACGTGTGATTTTATGCGTATGTATTAGGAGGTTATGACTTAAGAGATGTATTCCTTTTTGGATTTAATTATTTATTAGACAGGATTCATAAACGACACAAATAGCTTAAACATACATCAAAGGACATAACATTTGGTCAGCAGTGAACTTGTTGGTCAAGTCAAACATTGAAGTCATCACTTCAAATTTTCACAAGATTTTACATCAAATCAATGTAAAATGTAATATAAAGTCAATATGTTGATTTAAATAAAATTTAAACTTTGGTTGATCCCCTAATATGTGAATGAACACTGTTAATGATGGTTATCAATCCAAACCACAGATATAATACAATCTCATATAGTGTACTTAAGACTATTTTTAACACATTGTGTGCGGGTCTAACGCACGCGGGGGATAGCAGTGCTTGCGCGCGCAGCGGATCGGTCGCCGGCGGTGGACGGATCAATACTGGCTTGTAGGCTTCAGTGTCGCCTAGCCCTTTGGCTTAGAAGGGTCGGATTTGCGCCGCATTATAGCCTGTTTCTCGCGTCACGTTTCCTTGTTCTTCGTTCGTGGATCGCGCCATTTTGAGCCAGTTGGCGGGGGTTAGCGTGCCTGCGCGCGCAGCGGATCTGTTGCCGGCGGTTGACGGAGCAATGCTGGTTTGTGGAATTCAGTGTGGTCTAGCCACTTGCCTTATAACGGTCGGATTTGCACTGTTCTAATTGCGATTCTAACGGCAGGCGTCTCGCGGCGCGCATGGGTTTCGTTGCGATGTACGGCTCGGTCACCGGCGGAAGATCACTTCGGAAGCCCTGATCTACCAGAATTGAGGCCATAAACTGGATTTGGTGTATCAACCCTGTTTACTGACTATATAAGGTATTGTTTTGGTACAAAATATTAAGTTAGTACTGACATGTTTTTAACTTATTTTTTCAGCATCGAATGTGTTAAGTTGTTAGTTTATTAATTATATTTCTTTATTGCTTTCTCAGATCTTCTTAGAGGAATTGTGGGGTGTAAACCATCATTATAATCAGAAACCTAATCATCATAGAAAGCAATTAATATCTGTTAGGAGGATTAGCTTTACATGCATTGTTTCCACTTTTTGACATACAATAAGAAATTTATGTTTGGAGATGCAAATTAAGCTTTTTTTCTTCAAATAACAAAAAAAGTAAGAAATTGTGGGAAGAAGAACCTTCAATTATTTGACAATCCTATAAGGGAGCAAGGCAGTATTTACTTGTGTAGGTTGTTGTGTAGATTAAAGGTGGTTAAAAAAGGAATAATTCAAATGATTGTCTTTGTTTTAATTTAAACAATCCTTCACATCTGCAGAGCTCCCATAAGCGGATAGTTAACGGTAATGCTGAAGGGGTCAATTAGGAATGGCTTAATTGTGCATAATCTTATAATAAGTATTGATAGTCATTGAATTAGATTTTTATATATTACTTTCTCAGATCTTCTTAGAGGTATTTTAGGGTGTAAACCATCATCAGAATCAGAAACCTGATCATCATAGAAAGCAATTGACCAGAAATGTACTTAAACTGTAAATATTTTTACCTTTTCTTAAGCATTTTTTAGGCATTTTTTATAATTTTTGGAATAAAACAATTTATCAATGAAAATGATATAACCTATTATGATTAGTTTTAACCCTTTTAGTGCCGGGCCATTTTTGCATTTCCTATGCGAAAAGTGCCAGGCCAATTTTGGAAAAAATGTAAGGTTCCAGGTAAAAATTTATAGAATCCATGTTTTTAGTCATATTTATATAAATTCTATTTTAAATGAAAGAGCAATAAGTGGTCTATAGAGCTATGTATAAATATTTAACATTTATTTGTAATAAATTTTATTTTTTTCTAAAAACCTTGAGAAAAAAAATTTTTGTTACTTTTTTTTCAAGTTTGAAGGTCCGTATGTTAGTTATAATTTTATTTTAGAATATTGTCCTGAACGGCATTTTATAGAGCATTTAAAACTGAACTAATACATATAATTTCATTTACTATACTTCTAAAATTATCTCTTTACAAAATTATAACTAAAACATTACACATTGGTTGCTAAGCGACATAATAGTTATACCTAATAGTTACGTGTCTGTCACGGAACAGTTACGTCATCTAGACACAGTCCAAGAGCAAAACTGCGTGCAGCGGTCATTGGCAAAGCGTCTGGTATTATTCTGGCGGCCATTTAATAAAATATAACGATGCACTATAACAAATACAGCGCGTCTCTCACAGCGACGCTGGCATTTCTCGCACTAGGAAGGGGCGTCGCTGACAGCGATTCCCGGCACTAAAAGGGTTAATAGATAAACAAAAGTATAACAGGTTAGAAAATGCTACGAGTGTTTTAAATAAATCTTTTCTGCAGAATTTGATCAGAAACACGGACCAAATGTTTGAAATCATTGATACTCATAAGTCTAACATGTTTACATCATCACTTCAAACTCTGCAGAATTGCAAACTGCTAACTGTGGGTCTGCAATTTCACGGGATGAATTTGCAGATATGTACATGATTTAACATTAATTCTATCATATTTGATAATCAGTTCTGATGTACCTTGTAAATTGACTAACTAGTGACGTCTAAATACAAGTAAAAAAAAGAAAGATCTATCGGGCATCCTTTTTAGTAAAATATGTATTTTTATAAAATGGAAGCATGATAAGGGACGCAGGATAAAATTGCCATAATTCAGAATCTTGGAACTTACTGATTGCCGAATTCGGCAGCAACAAACAAGAAACCAGTCTTCATAACGCACATGGCTGTCGCAACAGGAACTGTGTCAAAGTACTTAAGTTTGATTTCTGTCACCATGTCTTCATCTATCTCAAGGGTGACTTTGAAAATGTCTCCTTGCTCTGTTTGTGCCAAGAAAAAGAACATGGATTTGGTCTTGTGGGTGGCTGAACAAACAAATATCATCCCTCGTTCCGGGTCATCCAAATCATTCTGCAAAAAAGAAAAATGCTCAAGATATTTTTTAAGTTAACATATTAAAATAAAAGTAATGAACCAATAAAAATATATATACATATTTTTAAAAATACATTTTAAACCAACTGAATATTTAAACGACTACCTCAGTGTTAAAAAGCTCAATTTTTTTTACCATCATAGAATTCTGGAAAATTTAATCTCATCATTGTAGTCCAATAAAATTGCATAATACAGTAACCAACATTTCAATTCAGCTCTAATTTATTTACAAAGGTAACAAATTATTAAGTTACAGCTAACCCTAATATTTGTTAGTTTATAGAGTATCATACGGTCATGTTTTAAAATAGTCTGTGTAAAAATACACTCATTAAAATTGAAAAGAGCTGAGTTATTCGAATCTACATTAGATAAAATTAATAGGATAACGATCAACAGAAAAAGAGTAAATGTTGATTGAAAATGAAAGTGGAAGATCAAATGTAATCAATGTTACAAATTAAGGCCGTCTTATCCTTTTATCCTTTAATAGCTTAACGATACATGAGCATCTATAAACAACTGCTGATTTAATTCAAGAATTGTTTTGATCTGATTAGGTTGGCTTCAAGACTTGGATTTTGGAGTTGTTCTTTAAGGAATTAAGATAAAAGTTGTCAATATGAGTGAAACAGTCTACTAAACAAACCACATTCAGAATTTAGTAGTAATCATGAATTCTCAGGTGAAACACGGATATAAAGAGCATCATTATGTGGTTTATCATATATTTATCAAAGCTGTTCAAGGTGATAATTTCTGTAAAATAAATATTGAAATTATTTACACAGTAATTAAAAAATGTTCAAAGAAATATGTTTTTCACTTAGAACAACTGAAGGTATCGATACAATAACAATTCTTGTATTACTGTGCACAACAAATAACTATAACATTCTTGTACGACGTTTCGTGTATTATATCTTTAATTTAGTGAACTTATTATCTTTTCAATTTAGGTTTCCTGATAAGCAGAAAGGAAGAGTATCTTTGTAAAAGGCGTCTACAAACATTCACTCAAATCAGGTCACTAGATGCAAGAATGACTCATCAGACAGCATCTGTTAGTTTAGCTTAGTAGTAGGGGTATGCAAGTAGTGATTCTTGAGTTCGAGTTGAGTAGTATGAATTTATCAAGTATTTTCGAGCGAGTATTTACAGAAGGATTTCCTGTTCACCCAAGACAACTGTAAAAGGCAGACACCATCCTAAGCCTATGTTAAGTTTTGCCAGATTCGTAAATATCTAAACTGAACACAATATAATTTTGATTAGTTGTTTGTAACTGTAACATTTGATAAATAAAACTTTTTACAGTACTTTCTGTCTTCCAACATGTTTATGTGGCATTGTTTTGTTTAACCTTTTTCCTTTTTTCAGAACTAATATTATGTAAGAAATTATATTACTAATTAAAACAACGTGGATTATAAAGATTTTTCTATGCAACGTTCACTCATATTTTCTATGCAAGCCAATTATACTGTTTCACAACCGGTGAGTTTATCTAGTGGTTCAGTATTCTGTGTGTATTTAATTCAGTAATAACAAGATTACAACTAACCGGAAATAAGCTCTGAATTACATAATCAAATTTGAAAATTTGGATGACAAAGACTGTAGTTCAATCGATTGATAATATTAACTAAGCAGGTTTACTAAAAATAAATTTTAAAGTCACTTAGGATGATCATAGTTTTTAAATTATGATTTGTAATGAAATGTGTGCAACTTGAAACTATTTTGATATATGAGGCTACACTGAACAACAGATAAATAATTATTTCATAACGAGGTTAGGTTAAAGGGCACTAGGACAGGAATTAGTATATTAGAGAGATTATAAAATTCTCTCTAACATACTATTTCATAACAAAAATTCATGAAAACCTGGCGTAATCGAATGAAAACCATAGACATAGTCGGCTAATATAATAGGTCTAGCCGATATTTGCGAAGAGATGCAATCTAAAATATAAACTTATGAATAAAAAACGAGACGTTTCATAAGGGTTCGGACCAATAAAAATTATTTTCCGAATCTCTAAATTCGTCGTATTTTGTTTAGAAAAGGTCTTAAACATGTTTCTCCCTCACTTGTGTTGATTCGTAATTGTTTTACAGTTCACATTGTCGTCAATGTGAACAGGGGCCCGTTCAGCCAGTTTACGAATCTAAATTATCATACTTTACCACATTTAACACTCCAACTGTGTTATTGTCTAACCTATTCAGAAAACCGTTCAACAATTTGACAGGAAAAATATCATATGCGCAAATATTACACACAGTTTTGGCGATCTAAGGTGTTATCGGAATAATAATAGACGTTCGCGACGGATATATATTTGACAGAAAATAAATCAATAATGTTGTCACACGCTGCTAGAACGCCATTACCATATTTTATATGATATGATACAGTATTTTCTTACGTGAAATCATCGGATGATTCCCTACTCAGATGAACTTCGAGTAGTTTCGGAAGCTTCGAGCTGAGTTCGAGTAGTTTCGGAAGCTTCGAGCTGAGTTCGAGTAGTAAAATACTCAAATACTCGAAGTTTTGAGTACTCGCACACCCCTATATGTTAGGTTAAAAAGCACTAGGATAGGCAGAGGCCTAGAGTTAGTAGAGACTAACCTCACTAACCTAGAGACTAACCTCAGTAAGGTGCCAATGAAAACCTTTGCTATGCATTGCGGCTATTTATTTTGTTTACTACTGAAAAGGTGTTGGTGGACTTGTCTTCTTTGGGAATGTCTTATCTCTCATAACACACTACAATGTATTTATAACAAGCACTACAGACATAATTAACCATTAACATAATTATGCGAGTTTAAATTTAGTAAATTCCTTACTTTTAATTATTATACATTTTATAATTAGGTTCATTAATTAATACAATACAGTTTTGTTAGGATTTAGCATAAGTAGAAGTATTGACTATAAAAATTAAAAGACCGCTTACATGGGTCCTATGAAGCCAGGTTTCTCTATAAAATTAGTTTTGTTTTCACACGTAGCACAAGCGGTCTACCTATGCTTATCTCTCTACCCGCTCTCCAGCGCTGGTGACTTTTGACTGAGCTGATAGTACACCAAATAGTCGTCAGGCTTATTTGAAACCAATCACCATTACGCAACAGCAGAGACATGCATCTACTGCAAATACATTGCCTTGGACTGTCTGTGGTAATTTAGTCAATTGTACTATTTTTTATGTCATTCATAGTAAAAATATTCTAGGACATATAATTTGTTTCCAAGGACATGATAGAAGTTTGGTTATTAAGAGCATATAAATAACACTTTATTTGTCTGTTTTATACTTTCTATATACTAGTTTTATCAATGTCTTAATGTGAAAAACAATTTAATAGGGCTATTACAATTCAAATTTACCAAAATCAATGCACCACTTCAAAGGAATTGACTTCACTGAAAATTACTATAAACTAATTTTTACCAGGAGTAAAATATTGTTTATTTAGCACTCACTTGAAGCGGAAATAAGTCTTCACTAAAAAAAAAACAACAACCACATTCAGAATTAAGTTGTAATCATAAGTTTTCAGGTGAAACACAGACATAAAAAAACATCATTATGTGGTTCATTATAGAATAATAAGAACTGTCAATGCATTATATCAACCAGCTTTCGTAACAGTTTGTAAACTCCAGCTTTGATCCCATTATAACTTGTTTTGTTATGACTAAAATATAGATTTGTCTTTAATGCATCAACATCTTTTAAATTTGAATTTGATGATATGATTGACAGTTATTGTTTGAATTACATTGACCAAGACCAATAACCCACCTTACTCGCTAAAAATATTAACTATGAGAAATCTGAGCGAAACAGATTTCACACCTAACTCACTTACCCTCCGTCTCGGAATGGGACAACGAATATCATGTTGATCACCCAAGTTCTTGTAAGTCAAATAGTTTTCAGAACAGATAAGCACACCACTAGGACCATCGTGGCCGCCAGGCACAGTCACCAGGAAGTTGGCGTGTTCTTCGAGGGGTTCTGAGTACTTTCGTACCACATGGTTTAGGCCAAGGTCCAATTCATAAAAAGTCAGTGTTTGTTGTGTTTTGTGAACTGCTTCTCCTGTCACGTCTGTATCTGCTTCCTAGGGACAGCACAACAACATATTGTAACTAATGGATCATTTATTCAAGACTTGGTTATCTATAGCCAACACTTAACAACATAAACACTTTTCAAAATAACTATAAATTAAATAGTTGATCATGTTTCTTAAAATATTGAACAGATGGTTTAATAAATGAAAATAGTTAGATATTTACTATATAAATTTTGATGAAAATTGTTTAGTTACTTAATAATTTTGAATTTGATTTAAAACTTCTAATTTAATGATCGGAACGGGTATATTGGACATAAAGTGTCACTTGGTTGCGAAATGTAGCTTTCTACAGCCATACATGCTGCTTCTTTAATCGTTCTTTCTTTCCACTTGCTTTCTTTGTATACTATACTTTCTACTGACCACTGTACCTTATACTCTTTTGCAAAAACATGATCTACAGTTTAACCTTCCAGAATTGATAATTCAATTATAATATCTGTACTTTACTTCAGACTAATTCTTATCAATTACCCGTCAAGATATATTAAATTTATTGACACAAAGTCAGAAATGTAATCTGGAGCAAACAACTGATAACCATTTAATTTTTAATATACTAACCTCATAATCTATTTCAAGACATGCAAAAAGAGGATTTTCAAAGCCAACATCAACTCCAACAGTGTGATACACCAAGGTGTTGCTCTTATGGGCTTCCAGCGTTGAGGAGATAGTCAGACGTGCTTCTGCATCTCTATTCAATATATATACAAACTTCTGCTTCTCTATTGCACCTGCAATAAAAGTACTTTAGATGTGGCAGCACTTTACCGACAAGAAATTTCACTAAATCAAGAAAATTAATAGAACACAAAGTATACTTGATAAATTTGCATTCCCCTCTCAATAAAATTAACCAAGTCTAGTACAGTACAATTTTTATAACCGTAGACTTGGCTGTACTACTGACCTTAACTAATGCATGCAGCCAGTCCGATGAGTCATTCCTGCATCAAGTGACTTAATTTGTGTGAATGTTTGTAAGACGCCTTTTACAATGATACTCTTCCTCGCTGCTTTCGCAGCCCGAGTCTACCGTCATAAAACTTCAACTGTACCTCCTCCTAAAATATTACGTAGTTTTAAAAACTAATTGATTTCCATGCTTTATTTGACTTGAGTAAATTGTTACAGTATTTGCTTATCCCAGCCATGGTGTATAGGGTGCATGTATATGAGCTGCACATACAGAAATAGACTGTAAAAAATAGGGTAAAAGAAGCCAGGGCAAGCACTAAAATGGTATTTGAGTTTTATTACTTTTATTTGTAGTTTTTTATTTTTTTATTATATAATGTATGTAAAGGCAATACATTCACAAATTATACATAAAAATCGTTATGTTTCAGTTAATAATGCTAATTAAATACTTTGTATTATGATTTCTAAACCTAGGCATAAGATTTATTTTCAGTTGAAATTGAAACAAAAAGTGAATCTTTGAAAAAACTAAAATTTGATAGCACAAAACATGGACAAATTTTTAAAATTTAAAAGCCAGTTATTAGTATTGCTTTTACAACCAACAAAAAGCCCACAATAACTTATACTGAGTGCTTATGAATAGGCGATCATATGACCAAACTACAGACACATACTATCTATTCATTGTTCCACTTCATGTATTGTTCCATAGCCTTGTATGTGAAGGGAAAATACAAGGTTAAAACTTCTTTTATGCAAACTTTATCAAGGTGAAAAAAATAAACTTGGTATTTTTTTCACACCACATTAAAATGTTCCATACAATTCCAATCTGCCAAACTATCAAGTTAGTCAGAAGGATTTAGCATAGGTTTTCTGTACCAACTTGCGAAACACATAGACATTGGCCAGGCCAGTGTAATTTCAGTTGGATATTTTAAAATCTTACACACAGCAATTATTGCAAATAACTTACGACAAGAAGTTTGATGTCTGTAAGATTTAACAATTTGACGTGAAATAACTCAAAATAAATTACTTCTTTTAAGACATAGGGTAAATTACTATAATTTGTTTTCATGGCAAGAATAATATTTAAATTTCAACATTATATTTTGGAGTAGAAACAATTTTATTTTAACATATTACATTTTATAAAATGAAAAATCTATTGATATAGCAACGATTTTTTTAAACCGGCAAGGCTAAGACTCTACAACTAACCTTTATGCTATACATTGCACAATATTGGCATTTTTACTGCTTTATTACAAAAAATTTAATCACTTTAATAGCATTAATCGTGTCACTCAACTGCAAACAACAAAACAAGAAAAAAGTAACTGAAAATTGACAATCACATTCTAATTTAGAATAAAATTCTTCCATTTAAGCTATATTGTAATTTTTTACACACATCTGTTGATTACCTTATAAGGATTAAAAGAGGAAATATTATGTTAAATTTATTGTATTTTAATTATTTTTACAATAATACTAATATGCAAATTATTATTATTATTATGCATAATATGCTGAAGAGGAGGCCCTTCAGAAGACAAAAGAAATGAACCTGGGTGTTAAGTCGGAGGAAAACTGAACATTCTACCATTTTCAGATAAAGTAGCTATAATGGCAGAAAAGCTAGAGGATCTAACTACGCTGACCAAGGTCTTCATAACAGAAGCAGAAAAAATAAGGCTGAAGACAAATGATCCAAAAACCAAATTCATGCACTTTACAAGGGACCAAAATTACACCCAAGACCCCCTACGAGTTGATGGTCATGAATTCGAACAAGTACCAGAATTCAAATACCTCGGAGTCACAATTTCAAATAAAAACGCAGAAGAAATTGAGATACAGCAAAGAATAAATTCAGCCAACAGATGCATTTCTGCATGCAATAGATTACTATCTTCCAAGTCATTGTCACACAAAACAAAAATTAGGTTGTACAAATCAATAGTCATCCCAGTTTTGCTATATGGATCTGAAACGTGGATACTAAACAAGAAAGAAGAAAAAACTAATTGTCTTCGAAAACAAAGTCTTGAGAAAGATATATGGGCCCACATATGACCAAGGGGAGTGGAGAAGGAAACATAACAGGGAGATTAGAGACCTGTATAACGACGCAGACATTGTGAGTGAGGTCAAAAGTAGAAGACTAAGGTGGGCTGGGCATGTGTTGAGAAGGAGAGAAGAGTCCCAACTAAAGAAAGTTAACAAAAATAACCCTGGAGGGAAGGCGACCTCGTGGGAGGCCAAAACAAAGATGGTGGGACCAGGTTAGGCTAGATATACAGCGTTGGAGCCATGGAGGAGAATGCAGAGGACAGGTCAATCTGGAGAGGCTTTGTTGGTGCGGCTAAATATCACCTGCGATATAGATGGCCCTGGGAGTAAGAGTAAGTAATTATATGCTTTGTAATGTCATTAAAAAAGCATTTTTTTTAGAGGAAATGCAATATACTACACAATATTATTTATGTGTATATTTAGAATATTAGTTTTAAAAAATCTTGAAATCGAGAGGGGGTCATTAAGTAAATTGTGCATATTTGAGTTAAATTAATGCCCAAACATGCACGGAAACGAGCCTTCTTACCACACATAAAAATCTGTTTGAATAATAAGAATTTATTATTATTGAACGTAATAATTAAGCAGAGTTTGGGAAGAATATAATCTGTTGATGCAGCAACATTAGTTAGCAGATTGAGTTTTCCATTATTTGTGTCTGTTTGTAAAAATTTAGAAATTATATTATGAAATAAATTTCACAGTAAATATGTGTTCCATACAATTCCACTCTGCCAAACTATAGAGCTAGCCAGAAGGATTTCGCATGAATTTTCTGTTCCAACTAGCGAAACACATGAACTTGTATCAGTTCAGTGTATTAGAAGTTGGTCAATTTACTTTCACATACGTATGCTGTTGAATTAGTAGTAAGCTTTTTTTATTATTTTAGATAACTTGGGTTATATATGTATAAAGAAGATTTCTGAAGAGTGAACAAAGATATTTAAACTGTTTCATATTATTTAAATACAATGAATTATAAAAAAGATGTGAGTACTAGAATTACAAAACTAATAACATATTTCTATTGATTCTTAACATACAAATTTGTTCTTGAAATATATAAAATTAATATAAAAAGCATAGTACCTCAGTGCAATAGTGTTATTTAAAATAAGCCTGGATGCAAGTACAAAACAAATTAAATAATTTTCCATGAAAAATGAATAGCAACACAGAAAATCTTTAAGAATGAGTTGGACCTGCTACCTAAACTGATTGCTCTAGATGTTTAACAGTCAGATCCATAGTTTACAGAAAAGCTGTTGTACACATTTCTCTTTCCTGAATTGCAACTAAATCTTCCTCCTCAGCAACAAAGAATTCTTTATGGACACAACAGATAATGATTGTTTGCCTTTTAGAACTCCTGTTGCACTGTTGTCCTTTGTCAAAGATTGAACTTCTTAGCCTTTCTTTTGTTTCTTAACTTCTTGAATGTTCAAGTCATATCAAAACTAAAGTCACAATTCATATGCCTTGTTGAAGGTCTCTTGTTAATCCTATGCAGAATTTGTGTTGTATGTCCAGATTTTTATTTATATGTCCTTTGATGTATTGTTCAACAATGATAAGTCTACATACACTATATTGGAGCCAATTAAAAAAAAAAAAAAACACAAGAAAAACATATCCTCCGAATCTTATTAGAAGTAGTGCATCTGGTATTAATCTGTGTGACTCCGATAGAAACGCTGATCATATTATTTTCCACCCTCCATATCAGACACAGTTATAAGACCAGTGCCTCTTACAGTTAGTGAAAAAAGCACCAGCCCGAGCTGGATTAAACTGACAATCCTTGGTGCTTTACCTGACCAAATTACGATGCCTTCAACTAGGCATCATACAGCGAAATTGTGGGTAATATGAATTGAAAATATGATGAAGAGCATCAGAAGCTCCCATATGACAGTTCCCAAGTGGATTTCAATAAGCACTGGATGTAGCGAATATGTACATAACTTTACTTAAACTTGGATATAATGATTATAAACAAACTAACCTATCATGACAGCTCTACCCTTAGGGTCGATCGCCAAATATTGCCCAGGAACAATACGTCGGCAGCCACTTTTTCCAAATGTTTCTTGGTGTACTTTCTCCAGAATGTTCTTGGAGGGGATGTATTCTAAAATCACAATTCGCCCAGAGTCTGAACCAACCACAATATAGTCTGAAAAGGACAACAAAAATATAATTGACCTACCAAGATTTATTATGTTTATGTTAAAAATATGTTTAGATAAATATATGTAATAAAATCTAACAAATATTCAAAACACTATAACTAACACTTACTTTTTACCTAATAAGTAGTTAAGAAAACCTTACCTAAGTTTATCTCGCACTTATATAGGCTAGCTTAAATTCAAATAATTATTGTCTTTAACTTTAACCAATTTTACTTAATATTAAAAGTCTCTGAGATAGTTCTGAAGTATAACTATACTAGATAATCTAAGTATCAACAAACTCCTAGGCCCTAAAATCTGTAGTCCGGATGCATTACCTTATTTGTATGTTTGAACACAAATTTAATGAATAATTGAAATAAATTTACAAAATAAATTGTTTTGAGAATATACCTTGACACAAAAAAACTAAGGCAAGTCTTAGCTAAATCTACAAATAGCCATTTGTCTAGAGAAATATTATTTTGGCAACAATTTAAACACATGTATTCTGCAACCTTACTGTATAATGTGTAACCAACTGCTTTCTCAGCTATGTTACTTTAAGATAAATTTTTTTTAATAATTTGATAAAATAATTTATGCAAAATTAAAATTTATTTTTTATGATCTCAGGGTCGTATATGTGGGTAAATTGGTGGAGCTGTAAAATACAATAGATTAAGACTGGTTTGTCAAAACTAGTTTATTGATATTTTTTTTTTGATTCTTTTTTTAGTTTACTTTTTCAAATCATATTATTATAAAATGAATTCAATTAATTATTTCAAAATTAATTTCCAAAACATGACTTATACTAGATTTATAACTAAACTTATCTGTAAACTTAGTTGTTTCTGTTACACCACGCGGTTGTTTTTTATGCGTTAATATCTCGCTAAATTCAAACCTTTAAAACTGCATAAAAAGTATTACATTTAATTAAATCTTTCTTTAAAAACAATTATTTGTTGTTATTCCAAAGAATTTAGTTATCTTTAACACGTTCACACGCGGTCACATTGTATTCGATCCGGAGGAACACCTTGTCCAGTGTTAGTTCTTCTAAAGATGATGGCAGAGTGGGCTGAGTGATACCTTCAGGACGCTCAGCTTGGGTTCCCCCACTTACATTATTTTCCGTTGGATATTCAATTTTTTGCCTCTTCCATACAGTTCATCCCCGACAGGTGCTGCACTCGCCGGTCATCCTGTTTACTAAAAACGTTGTTTGGATTCAACTTCTGCTTGGTCACAATGACTCCCCTTTGGGTTTGTCATGTGGACTCTTCTTCTGAGAAATTAGTCGAAAACAGACATGCCCCACCCTTCCAAACAATAACGGAAAGAATGTTGTTTATTCAATTCTTAGAAAACATCTGTCACGATGTCTCCATCCACGTTCCTAACTGGCAGGTTATTTACTTACGATTTCAGAATATTATCTGAATGTTTGTTGTTTATTTTAATTAAATATGTTTATTTCTTCAACAAAATAATTTATCATTTATTTAATTTAATTAATTTATTCGTCAATTTGGTGGACCTGTTACAAATGTAGAAAAACATATACATGGCCGTAAAGTCAGCCACACCGTCCGACTGCTAGTGGCTGATGGCCGTCTAATCGGTCATACTGCCTAACTCACATTATTAAATCAGTCTTCGCACAGCTTTTGCCGGGTTCGCTTGCTAGTAGGTCCCGCACTTCTACAGTATCCTTCAAGTAGTATGTGGTTTTCAGTTTTCGGTTACTTTTGGAGTCTATACTGCTTATTATTAAATTTGTTCAAGAAATTAGTAATAAAATTAAGCAAAAAATATATAAAGTGTACTACAGAAAAATTTTCATTTTTTTAACTAGTTTATTACAAAATAAAGTGGTGTAAACAAATCTTGCGCATTAATTTATTGGGAAAGTCGTTCGCCAGGGGCTGATGGCCGATAAGACGGCCATACATAAAAATTAATTATTTTGAGCTATCCACATATACAGACTACTTCTGACAGTCATAAATTGACACTACACAATCACAAAAGAAAGTTTTTGAAAACAAACAAATTTCAACCATAGGGGTTTTTAATTTATATATGCAGCCACACATGGTGAAAACGAAAATACAGCCTTAGCACTGATTGTTTTAATAAACTAAAACAAGTGTAAAATACATTTTTTCAAGCTTTATTTTAAGAATAAGTTGACGTAATTTTGTAATATTTTAAGAATTTACCTTGACACAAAAAAGTATGGTAATTCTTAGCTAGTTACATTGCCATTCTTTTAGAGAAATTTATGGACGCATGTATGGATAAGAATTTCTTTAGATATGTAAACACTACTAAAAAAATTACATACGTCACAATTTTTAAAACCATGTAAAAATATTATGCATGGTTTCTGTTTTTTGCAGCCAATTTTTATGGGCTTTTATTATAAAAATATATTTGACATACATACATGGTGGCAAAATATAAGAAGAAATGTTGCTTTTTGATTTTAGCTTGAAAACAAACAAAAAAGGGTATAGTTACGTTTTGCATTTAGTTTTGTACAAAAACAAATAAAGAATAACTCATAAAAAATAAAAAGTATATGATGGTTTTTTTTTACTGAACTGCTCGGAAGACATAAAATATGCTTGGCAATGTTGACATGTACATAGAAAAAATGCTTGGCACTCACCCAATTAGACATGAATTTAGTCTGACACTATAAGGGTTTAATACTAAATATGGCCAAAATGGCACACGATATACCAGTAGAAAATAGAGCTAAAAAATGTACAATAATTAAGTTTATAACTAGTCACAGTCATAAGATTCTAAAACTCGTACCACATTTATGAGACTTGCCACAGGAACTTAAAATATTTTAGCCTTTCCGTACATAATAGTATTAGAAAAAGTTTGAATATATGTAGTAGGTATTTAACCAGGAGACTATTACATAATGGCCTCCAACGATGCTTCCCAACGTTACTGTAGCACTACATTCGACCAACATGCTACATGAACATGCTGGAGATACCAGAGTGCATTTTCGTTATCTATTTTAAGTAGTAAGAATTTGTTTTCTAAACATTTGAGCATGTAAGCAATGAATCATTCAGTTAGATCAACCTTTCAAATCCAGATTAAAACAAACTAACCTAACCTTGTTATTATTATCACTTCTAACAAATATTTAAACAATCGATAGACGGCAACTGAATTGCCAAAAATCGATTCTCCAATATTTACCTTTTCTTCTTTTGAATAAAATGACATCAATATTATCAAGTAAATTAAATGATCCTGTCAGCAATATACAAAATATGTATAAACAATATACCGTACAGACTTTTCAATATAAAACCCTGCAGGGCTAGTTATAACTCACTTAGTTAGAAAAATGAAAATGAAGTGTTGAGAAGCCATTGTTCACGTTGCAAAGCGATAAGAAGGTTTTAAGTCCACACGCTATCATTGACATTTCGGAGACATCGAGCCGAGGCAGTTAGTTAGATTAGGTTATTATATTATAGAATGAACCTGTAAAAACACATTTTCACCGTCACAAACCACATTTTAGTCAGCAGAATTTGTAAAAACATATTCTACGATACGCTATGATAACCTAACCTAATCATAACTCCTGCGGCACGATGTATATGGGCGGCCTCGGTGTATACTTTGTATCACACTACTGATACCAACTCTGTTTCTGACACCTAGTTTTTACTAAATATTGATATTTAGCACTCCAAAAATGTATTATCAAAGTATGAAAAGAATTAAAGTGACAAAGTAATAGTGCAGAATTACTGAATATTATCTGAAGTTTCCTACCTTTGTTTCCTCCTGTAAGTCGGAAAGCCATGAGGGAGCGAATAATCCCAAATATCTCAACTGTGAGTAACGTGTGTACCTTGCCAGTATTGGGGTCTGGCCGAAGCAGTTCCAGACACTTGCCCCGGGACACCAGCACTTCTTGGGTTTTGCTGCCCGAGAAGTTTCCATGGACAGCATGAGTTATGCCAGTGGCCCTCTGCAGTGTCAGGTTGTATAAGTACATTGTGTATAGATCTTCAAATCAACCTACAACAGATTCAAATTTGTTAGAGAAAGCTTACTAACAAAACAATGCTCAATGTACACAATTGGTAATAAAGACAATCATCATTGGCCTAAATTAATTGGTAGTTGCCAAACTTATAAGCAACTAGCCTAAGCAACTTTACACGACATAATTAACTGAGAGCTTTGTTACCACTTTATTTTAATTACTTATTTCACGATACAAATCAATTTACGTTATTGCCATTCAAGCATAATTAATGGTGCTGTGAACAAGAAAATGGTCAAATTTAAAAGTTTTTTGCCAGCTTTTTAATTGACAAGAAGAAACTTAAAAATCAATTAAAAAGTTGGAGCTATAGTGGTCTAGCAGTGGTTGCTGCAACATTTTAATTATTTTTAATATTTGTACATCTAAAAGTATCACTCATCAGAAGTACAAAAATTATTTTTTATTATTTTTAACATTTAACTTGAAGTTTGATTCAAAGAATGCCTCATTTCTGCAACCTGATCTTTTCTCCGACTTGTGTTTGTAGTAGACAACAAACAAAGTCAAGTGCTTCAAAACATATAATCCATGTTCTTCTAAGAGTTTATATAACATCAAAGAGTGATGTTAACCTTAGAGGAACATGATACCATTGCCTGTTTTTTACACAACGGTGGCTCGGAAAATTCCATCTGTCAATCGAAATCATAGTGACTGTTTTATTCACTTTTATGAACCTGCTGGTCCAAGAACTTCCTTGAAATAAACCAAAAAAATGATAAAACATGAGTCCCTTTGAGTAATATATTGAGGAAGATCACACCCCTACACTAACTACATCAACTGGGCACAACTTCATCACCACACAAGCATTGTGTGATGAAATCTCGCTACTACTCAATGCTCACAGATATGTAAATTAAGAAATGGTGTAACTACACATGTGATAATTTAATATATTTTTAAGCATAACAATGCATTATATTTAGCTATGTTAAGCATTATAAGTTGCTGGAGCGATAGTTTTCTTTATTTTTGGCAATTTTTTTCTACATTTTATACTTTGGTAAATAAGTCCACAAAACCAAATTTTCTCATGCTGTTCCTCTGTTCTAGTACTAAAACTGGGATAAATTTCAAATTTTTATTTTCATGCCTACAAGATATTAATCCTTGAACTTTTAAAAATTTCACGATTCCAAAAATTGTTTTCTAAAAACCATGCTAGTCCACAATTTGAAACTTTGCGAGATTGAAGCACCTCTATATACCTATCAAATTAAAAAATTACAAATAAAACTGTTGCCTTCTTAAAAAAATATAATGAGTAAAAATTTATTTCTGATAAAAAAAAAAAAAAAAAAAACTGAAACTTTGGATACATTTGGGCCCTTACACTTAAGTTTAAGGACATACCTGTTAGGACTTAGATTAAAATTCAGACTTCTGAAGAGATTAGTATTTGTTTGAATGTTTTAGGATGAATAGAAGAGGAGATGATATGTGTTTCTTCACAAAGTTCGGAATTCACTTACAAGAGGCGTTCTGCTGAAGCCAAAATGGCCACCATCGGTAAAATAAAAATGTTAAATAATTAAACATAATTTTTGTACTTCTGATGAGTGGTAATTTTAGTTGTAAAAATATGAAAAATAATAAAAATGTCACAGCAACCAATTAAATTATTTCTGGACCACTTCATATGGATTGACCCAAAATCCCAATAGTGGCATATTTGAAAAAAAACACCCTTTGAGGCGTATATAACGTATTCACTAAAAGTTAGGAAATTTAGTTACTTGAAATTAAGTTTAAAATATTGTTGAAGACTTGCTAATTTGTAATTATTATGATATAAAAGGTTTATTGAATTATAGTTTCATCTTGAGGCCTACATCGTCCATACAAATTATAGTTTCATCTTGAGGCCTACATCGTCCATACAAATTATAGTTTCATCTTGAGGCCTACATCGTCCATACAAATTATAGTTTCATCTTGAGGCCTACATCGTCCATACAAATTATAGTTTCATCTTGAGGCCTACATCGTCCATACAAATTATAGTTTCATCTTGAGGCCTACATCGTCCATACAAATTATAGTTTCATCTTGAGGCCTACATCGTCCATACAAATTATAGTTTCATCTTGAGGCCTACATCGTCCATACAAATTATAGTTTCATCTTGAGGCCTACATCGTCCATACAAATTATAGTTTCATCTTGAGGCCTACATCGTCCATACAAATTATAGTTTCATCTTGAGGCCTACATCGTCCATACAAATTATTCGCGTGGAGTACATAGTACTACCACAGCCAATTAATGGTTTAATGTTTGTGCATTAATTTTGTTTCAGAACAAACTTTAAATCAAAATAAAGAAAAAAATTAAATGGTTGATGAAAATTTAAAAAGGTGCTGTAGAGTACATGTCCCCAACAAATTAGAATTACAAATCATTTCAATGTATCCACACTTGTTAAATCTTGAGTTGGGTTAGCTTCAAGATTTAAGTTGGGTTAATACAACTATAGCCTATATGTATGGGTGGGCAGGGAAGTGGTATGGGTTCATTACATATAAAACTTTCAAATTATGTACATGAGGCATAAGACTACTTTGTGAGGGTAGGGACGTAAGACATAATCACGTCAGCGGGAGGGATAGATGCCTATGATACCTATGTTGGCCTACCTTGAGATGATAGAAATACCATGCTATACACAAAATTTACAGATAAACCAAAAAATACACCCACTAGCTGAAATAGTTTTCTGCTGAATTCTGTACAATCATTTTTTTCTCACATACTATACTTAAATAAGAAATTTTGAACGGTTGGCTATATTTTCACAAGATGTTTCTGTGATTTTAAATGTTTAATTGAAACACCTTGCATTACAACTGAAATGTTTGACTAACACATATTTGACAACTTTAACTTAAGCAAGATGACAATCAAGCAAGAACCACAAAAGTCAAATATGCGTACATTTCACCGGAGGGACCAGGCTTTCCAGGAGACCAATCTCAAAACCTCTAAGGCAAATCTATAGATACTTTACTTACTGCAACACTGTTTTAAATGACATGACTGTATCACTTGGTGAAAGACTGCACAAAATTGTTGCATCCATTTTGCTTTTGACTTGACACGTGATGATCAGATAACTCTATATTATATTCGATCAAACATTTTAAAATGTACTGATCAGAGAAAAATTAAAATCCTTTCATTGACTCGCTCTTTTATCAATTCAAAAAGTTCTAAATATTTCTCTGATACGTTTGAATTTGTATCTCAAATTAGTGCACAGTTCACGATCAGGTTCGTTACTCTTACGCATGCCTCACCAAAGAACTGCAGCTTATGACAGATCATTTACAGTAACTGCTTGCTGCCTTTAGCATTCCCTTCCTGTAAACGTCATTTCTAATTCCAGCCCACTTCGGTTTGTGGCGTCAATAAAACAATATTTCCTAGAGCAAATGGCTACGGCTGACTCATCCCGAGTCGCGGGCCTGGTTTCTGGCTAGAAGGGCGGGGCGTTTGATTGTGTGAATGTGTTCATATAAATCTTAAGTTTGTACAATTAAATATTTTTGTAAAGTAAATGCATAATATAATTGTTTTAGTTAGATATTAAAGGTTAAGTGCAAAGTCCATGAGGTCTTAACTTCGCCTTTAAGTAAATATTAGTTTTTTTTAAATAAAGAAATTCTTTATTCTATTTTATAGATCATAAGCAGGATTTATTAAGTGCAGGCTGTTTTTAGTTACGCTCTTAAAGTGTGAAGCAAAACCCAATTATATATTTAAGTTTAGCATACAAATAGCACATTAGCCTAGTGGATAAAACTTCTGCTTCCGATGCAGGGGTTCACAGGTTATAATCCTGGGAGGTCTTCTTAAATTTGCCATAGGGGTTAGGACCATTGTCCCTCAACGTTTGAATAGTATGTCAAAAATGACACTGGCGTAGTGATTAAAGAAATAAAATTAGGCCTACATGAAATAAATGAGTAAGCCCCTAGCCATAACTATTTTCTAATATTGTTAAAACAGTATCTGTAATTCAAAGTTTTTATCCATTATTGAAAAGATTGTTATATTTATTTCATTCAATAAGAGTAAGCCTATGTAAACTGTAAGTAATAAGGTAAATTTTCAGTTAGCATTATGTAACACGTCATGAAATAAATATTGAGATTTAAAAAAACATTAACCTAAATAGAACTTGTTCAATCTACCCTAAATTTTACTAATACTAGTATTCCATTGAGTCATAGCCAACATTTTATCCACGTTTGTCACAGAATCACCTCAACATTTATTTATTATTATATTTTTCGATTAAGATAACTATTTACTTTCTAAACACTTCTGAAAATGAATTCTTCTTTAACAAATGGTGAAATAAGTTACAAATTTATATATATTGAGGAGGTTGATAAACCATGAAAAATTCATTTTTAAACAAAACATTTTTCTTATATTATCTTAACCCTTATAACACAGTAAGCGTATATGTTGACTTTGCTGTAAGCGCACATACGCGTAATAATTACAAAAATAATATTTTCGTTATGTTACTAATTTAATCCAGTAGTGTGTTTGGGTAGTGGGCGGCGACTCAAGAGACACACATTGTGCAAATCGTAACCTTTTGTTGGCCTGACAATCACTACGAGACATCTTTTTTGTCTGGCAATGTACATTGAATATATATCGTCAAAATTATCAAGGGTGGTGTATCTTTTAAAACGACTGACTTTTTGCGTACCTTCTAACTACCTCAAAACGGCCTATTATGCATACTTTCAGTCAGTTTTTAGGTATGGTTTAATA
Organism: Stictocephala bisonia; assembly: GCA_035578905.1. Lineage (NCBI taxonomy): Eukaryota > Metazoa > Arthropoda > Insecta > Hemiptera > Membracidae > Stictocephala > Stictocephala bisonia. The sequence continues at coordinate 501,013 of JAQJVL010000215.1, read as the reverse complement.
TTATTTGGTAACTGTTCAAAAATCAATGAAATATTACTTCTTCAAAAGAAAGCAATTAGAGTAATTACAAAATCAGAAATGAGAGATCACTGCAGACCTTTATTTATTCAGCTAGAAGTGCAAACAGTTATCAACTTGTATATATTTGATTTAACTTTATTTATTTTAAAAAATCAGAATCTAATAACTTTACACTGTGACAAACACAACTACAAAACACGTAACAGAGAAAAAGCAGCAATTGAGTTCAATAGGTTAAGTAAATCACTTTCTAGTCATTTGGTAATATCCTTGAAGGTATATAATAAAATAAATCACCTCATCCATCTTTATTCAATCAATGTTTTTAAAATCAGATTTTATAATTGGTTACTTAAGAATCCCTTTTATTCAATAAATGAATTTTTCTTGGTCACTAAGATTGAATTTTAAACTAGGGATTTTGAGTTGTAAGAGATTGGCAGGGATAATATTAAAAATGATAATATTTGTTCTTGTTAGTCTTATTCACTTTGTCATTGTTTATAGGCATTTATTGTACACTATCTATAAGTTAAATTATTTGTCTATAGTGTAATTGCTGTATTGTATTAGTATATTTATTATTTATTTTTAAAACTATGTAATGGTAACGTGGCATGATTGCTGAAAAATGACTTTGTCAATGCTTATTGTAGCCTGTACGACAATAAAAGATATTCTATTCTATTCTATTTCCGCTCCGCCGCCCAACGCCACAAGCGCATATATGCGCAGCTACTGTCGAGCCGAGCAGTTGTCATTGTCCGCTGCCTCTCCTCTTTGAAACTGTGTATTTAGTTGTTTTTATCATTACTTTAGTTTAATATACGTTAGTAATTTATAAGTTTTAAGTGTCAATATTAATAATCCGGTCGATTTTGATTTTGTGGAAGGTACTAAATACATGTTATTCAAGTGCTATATGTATTTACTTATTTTCTCTTATATGTGTTGTGTGCAGGCCCTGCCTATCAGTTTATGCACATGTAAATATACTAAATTATACATATTTTATTAATAGTAATAATATTTTATATTCATTCATTCTGTACAAGCGAGTATGCCTGAGGCTTACTTTCAGTTTGCTAAAAATTTTGCTTATTTACATATTCATACACAAGAAAAAAAGATAAAGTAAGCTAATAAGTTTAAACATCTTTTTTTTCCTGAAAAAAAAAAAAAAAAAAAAAGAATTGAGCAACTAAAATATATAATTTTGATTTATTTACAATAAATTAGCGCTTAATGGAAAATAGGCATTATATAAATGACACTTTAGCAGCCGTGTCAGTCCAGTACGCCCGTTGGCTCTTTACCTCAGCTAGATGTCGTCTGATCACTACGCCCGACATTGTTGTTCAGTAACCTTTTGGTTATTTTATTGTTACTCAACTGGTCCTGCTTTCTTAAAGAAACCGATCACACTTCATTGTACTGCAAGCATCATACTATTTACAGAGAGAATTTCTTAGTTTTTGGTTGTACCGTATACAAAGTGTTCATAAAACTAAATTTTGGCATGTTCTACAGGCAAGTTGTCGGGAGTATAGGCTCGACAGACTTATTTAGTGAATGTTGGTATTGAAATAACGTAATACATATTGAATACTGGATTACTTTCATCATGCAGTCAGTGTAACCAAACCATGAAAACAAATTTACCTCAAAATGTGTCAGGCCGATATGGCCAGCAGTTTTTATGTGCCGTATACGCTACTAAAAAAACTGTGTCGGGCCAATACTTCCTACATATTTATATACATAAAATGCCTATGTATATACTATTTCTATACTCAGAAATGGTGGCATAGTAAATATAATGCATCTTTGTTTTAAATATTTGCATAACAGTTTTTGGCAATTTAGAGCAAAAATGCTTATTTTAAGGAAGGCAGCTAACATGTTAAGGGTTAATGTAAAAAAAAATACTTTTTAAGAAAAATAAAAAAAAAAAAATCGAGATTCTACAATTTTTCATTTACTTGGGTTTTTAATGATGAATATATATAATTGAATTTACAATAAAATTAAATTTTAGGTTTGGAAATTACACAATCTACTTATCTAACCAAAGATAACAAACTTATTCTAATTGTCTGTTTACAGAAATTATAGTTATTTGCCTTAAAGCTAGGTGTCTTGGCTTCTAGGACGACCTGCCCGCTGTTCCTCTGGCATGTATTTATTCAACTTTTTAAGTTTTTTTGTGTTTATAGGTTAGTCATAGCCCCTATTATCATTGTGCATATAGATACTGTAGATGATTAAATACAAAAGTAGTTTTTCCAGTATCTATGATAAAGAATATGTAGTTTTGAAATCAGACCATTTGGTTAGCACCTGAAAAGTGCCTATTTGGTTCAAGTTTTTAACCCTTTCACCGCCAAGGGCCGAGATTTTCGGCTTTGTAGTTAATGGATAAAACTGCCGAGGGCTGTAAAAATCGGCTCGTATATTTGTGCTTAAAACCGCCACGGGCCGTAATATTCAGCTCGTCACTCGCGACCGAAAACTGCCGCGGGCCGGAAATATCGGCCTTTTCTACTTTGCACACATTTTCGTTATTATTATGCACAAGTACACTTAATTTATGTATAATTGATAACTGTGAGTCCCTCTTTGCAATAATAACAACAGAAACACTATTTATCTTTGATATAAATAAACAATGAGTAAATCTCTGTATGATCAAGTTGGCAGTGGGCTGTTAGCTGACGTTGCTGGGAAAGATGTAAACAACAAGTAACCTAATAAGTATAGACTAGGCCTATCATTAGTTTATCGTTGTGAATGCTTTGTGATGGTGTTGTATCAGTGTTAGTGTTAATATTAATCCTGTGTAAATATTTTGTATTTATTTTTATTTTTAATTTTATTTGTTTTAATTATTTTATTTTATTATTAATATTATTTGTGTAAATATTTGTATTTTTTACAACAATGTGTAAATACGTTGTAAATCTTGCTGTTACAATGCTTAGATCTTCATATGGTAAGTGTTACAATTTTTCTATATTATTCACCATATAAAATTATTATAATATGTTTATTGTGATCATTTTGTATATTTTATTACTGATATCAACAAATATGTCTGATGTAAATGTATAATAAAAAACATAAACAACAATATATACTATAAGATAATAAGCACTGTAGGCTACCAGTGAAACTCTTATTATACAGTAGTAAATTCTCAGAAATGTACTAATTACATTAAATGTACATAAATATATTATTTGTGTATATTTTTTGAAAAAATTACCAGGGAATGTTCCATATATAATAGTATACAGTAAAAAAAATATTAAATTTTGGTAATTATGCACTTTCTTGCCACCTCTGAAAATACGATTTCATGTTAAAAAAGTGGTGAAAAACTAGTTTCTTATCTAATATTAAAAAAAACCAACCTTTTTAAAAATCGCAATTTTTCGAAAGATTTTTTTTCAATTTCTCATGTTTTTTTATGCTGAACACAAAATATATACAACTGGTTTTGTAGTAAAATTATTTTTTCAGCTCGAAAAATGCACTTTTTACGACATGACCAAACATAACCTAACTTATCCTAATTGTCTATTTTCTCAACAAAAATTCGTAATTTGCGTTAAATTCGAGCGTTTGGCCTCAGTGACAGCCTGCTGGCCGTCACTCCGGCGGGAATATAGGTGAATTCAGTTTTTGTGATAAATAGTTGTTGTATATAATGATCGCGTAATGGCCACTAATCGCGATCTGCAGTGATAGTAGTTTTTCCGTTATTTCTTGACAAATATTTGTAATAGACCAAAATAGTTTTCAAATTTGTATTCAGTGCAAAAAACACATCAAAATAAAAAAAAAAATGAATAAAATACCATTTAAATTAACAGAAATATGACAAAAATACTAAAAGTTCTGACATTGGTTTTTTTCGGATTTTTCGGTAAAATACGTCATTTCCGCAGAATGAAAAGCATATCTCGTGAAAATACAGCCAATTCTAGACCCATTTCAAGCAAAATGTTCCAAATTTGTTTGGTGGCAAGAAAGTGCATAATTACCTAAATTTTATAAGTATATTTGTTTTGTTTTATGGAATTTTAAAAATTAAAATTATAATTTTTAAATATTTTTATTTTTAAATTTTATTTTGTTCATGCGATTTAAAATTTTATAGACAAATTTTATACAGAATTGTGGATAATTTAGTTACGAAGAGAATGACACCAAAATCATTGCAATAGTGATAAAAACAACGGAATTACAAGCATAATAGCGTACTAATGTAAAAATTGCTAAAAATGGCCTGGCGGTTTTGCAATGAACAACGCCGTAATGGCCCGGCGCCCCGTGGACCGATTGCGCTACTGAACACAGCGGTCTTAGACATTACGCACATCAAATGCATGGCGGTGAAAGGGTTAAAGGTTAGGGTGAGCATTGTTAAGATAAGGTTGTTTTATTACAGTAAGGTAGGCTACATTCTGTTGTTAGGTTAAGCTGGCTTTATATATATATTTTTTTTAACAATCAATCCTGACAATACTTTACCAAACCTAACAACCTTATTGAAACCAGAACATGTCCAGCTCTAACACGCTTTGTAACTTTCCAATTGCAAAATCCTGCCATATTAGTGATCAAGACACAATTCCCCTTAATTTGGAGAAAAAAAAATCTTGTGCCATATTGAATAGGCCTAGTTACCAAATGATCGACACCATGTTTCAAGTGGACAATGTTGGCATCTATCCAACTTAGCTGTTCAAAGATGAAAATATCAAAATGTGTATTAATTAAAAACACTTAATATCCTGGCTTATGGCCGACTTTAGACACAATTATTTTGTTTGAAAAATCATGAATATTGCCTAATAGGGTTATGATTAAGTATCGTGATCATATAGGCTAGTTGTCCTCACCTGAATTTAGAATGCACCACTACAGCATAGTTGGACGAAGTAGCAACATTCCTTAGTTCCAAGGTTCACTGCCTAAGCCAAATAGAAGTACAACCGAAATATTGTCCAGATATAAAGCTCTAATTCAAGAGGATATTCAAATTTAATTTGGTCTAACAGACTTTCTCTACTTGAGTCAGATACCTTCTGCACGTAACCTACCAATTATTCAAACATGCCTAACTAGCAAACAAAGTTCACTTGAATTGTTAAAAGGTTAATACTTCAAATACAATTCTGAATACTTCATAGGCCTAATATGAGACTTCATGAATTCTTCATAGACTGTTGACTGGTCCCATTAGTAATACTGTTAACATTGTTTGAGCCAGGCCCAGTTGGAACGTTATTTGAAGACTGCAAGCTTGAAACTGCATCTGCCTGGTTTTGAAGCAATCTCATTCGCCTTCGAGTGTAATGTTGCCATAATAATACTTGCTGGTCATCAATAAACTTGGCACATTGTGAATTTACTAACTCACGTCTAAAATGTTCATATTGAAGCAAGTCCAAAAAATATAAGCACATGGGATACTTTAGAAATTTAGCATAATCCGCATTTTTCCAATAAAGCAAGTAGTTCAAATAATTTATAAAATTTTGATCCTTAAAATATCCACGTTGGGCCAAAAAGTTCAAATAATTAGGATTTGCAAGACACTGAACAAATTCAAGTTCGACTTGAAATCTAAGTCTCGTTTGATCATCAGTTTCAGGGCCTAGCTTAGACGCCATTTTGTGAAGTAGAATCCATAATTACCTTATTCCAGACATTCTGGGTAGACCAACAATTTAATGATAAGTTCCATAGTCTCCATCCAACGCCAAACAAAACAATTGCATGGCCTGTGCACACAAATCAACTCATATTTTACTAAAAATATAAACTGCCACGCACATCTAAATAAAGTCTAGATTGCACATCTAAATAAAGTCTAGATTTCAGCGCTAATAACTTGCGACCATCACCGATCAACGCCGAGCACAAAGAGAAAGAGAATCGAGCAGGGGTGGGTTAACGGGACAACGGTCAGTGGAATGCGTGAAGAGAGGATATAACAAAGAGAAGAGGAGGAAGAAGTGGAATTGAGGACAAGTGCTGAAATCTACTTCCTCAAATTGAAAAGGAACTGAGAAAAATCTTTAAACTATATAATAACCTTGATTGTATACGGACCAAGGATAATAATTAATTAGTTAAATAAAATACAGTTCTTAAAATGTATAACTAGAGTAGTGCTATAAACAGTGTTTCGCTATGAATTAAATTGTTTGACAAAATCCACTTACAAACAAAATTAAGTAAAAATTAACTTTATATGTATATATGGATGCGTATAACCATAGACCTTATTATACCTGTAATAGAAGTCCTACAACTTACAACCATAGACCTTCTATTATACCTATTATTATTATACCTTCTATTATTATTCTATTATATATTCTATTATATAATAGAAGGTCTATGGTACAACTAGGTTTTTATGTGTTATATCTTGTACATATATATAATAATTTAACTTGTAACTTGTGTTTTTACATATACACTTATTTACTTGTGTAAATATTTACTTTTATTCTTAAATTGTATTCTTAAACTGTATTCTTAAATTAACTTAGTATGTGTTAGGCCTACATCTTTTAAATTTTGATCTTTTAGTATACGGTAGCCTAAGTGATAAACCACCCTATGTGACTTACTCTTTGCCTTATGTGTAATGTTTCCTTCTATAGATTTATTTTTATATGTTTTTATTTAGTCATCATACATTTTGTGATTTTCTTGTAATTTATTGTCCATAGCTTTTAAGTACTAAAATAGTTTAGTTTTAAATTTGACGATGCTAATGCAGACTTTGTACTTTGTATAAATGCTTTGTTTCCTAACAAATAAATGAATTTGAATTTTTATAATGTTCGTGACCTCTGTTTATAGTTAGTTGTACCATAGACCTTCTATTATACTATACTTGTATAATAGGTTGTATTTCGATCTCTTGAAATCTAAATATTTAAGATTTGTTGGGTGGAAGGGACCAACCGAGGACCGAGGACCAACCTATGTGGATTTGTCGTAACCAAAATGCTTACGAATCATTATTTGAAAATTCGATATAATTTTTTTCCTTTTTTATGTTAAGGTAATTAAAATAGATTTCGTCTATGCATAAAAGTTTTATAATGCATCGTTATTATTCATTTTATTTATTTTTAAATAGTGGAATACTCTTTAATATTTATATGTATACATTCTTTACATTCTTACATTCTTACATATGAGACGCCGACACAACGTTGTTGGTATTTTAAGGCGAATATGAATGGTTATATGAGTGTAGGATGAGTGTGGATGAGTGTAGTCTGGTTACTAACTGAGTTCAACTGTTTCTCAGAAAGGGCAATTTATTAATAACCCAACAGCCAGGGCAACTAAGGGACCTACAGCTTTACGTGGAATCCGAACCACGTAGTGCTGGTCTGATTTTCAGCTAATTGACAAGCCTGATACTCAGTTATCTCCCTCACACAACATCCGCACAATGATCACCACCCAACCTGGACACTCCAGACTTCTCTAGTAGTGTCCACGCGGATAGCAACCATCAAGCGGACGCCATGTCGGTATTAAGAGGACCGAGCATCCAACCTATCGCCTACAATCTCCCAAACACTTTGTCCCCATGTAGCTGGGTTACAGCACTGCGCCACCAGTGCCGACATGAATATATATCATATGGTGGATTTGTCGGCAACCAAATCTGTTTCAACAACTGACCATAAGTCAATTTAAAAAAAATGATCACGTAAAGAGCAAATTTCAGCAAAAACAACAACACATATCTACCCTAGATTAGTGTATGAATAACGGTAATTCCTGAATTAGAAGCAAGGATGGCAATCTAAAACCACGCAATATTGAAAGAATGAATATACTATAATTTTTTTCCGAAGGTACGAGTAAATGAATTAAAATCCAACCACATAACTTTCACGCTAAGACCCTATTCATCTTGTTTCACTTAATAACATAATTCTGCTCCAAGTAGAAAGTGTAAATATCTTAGTATGCATTTGGATAGCAGACTTGCCTGGAAGCCACACATCTGGTCAAAGAGGCAATAAAAAATAAAATAAACACATCAATACAAAAATTAGGAAACTTATATATTTTACTTATTGTTATATATCTATGATAGATTGTTTATATAAATCATGTTATTACAAAATTATAAAAAACATTTTAGTATATAAAGTCAATTCAATATCACTAACATAGCGTCTCGTTTACAGGTATTCGAAATTGAGCTCGGATTGGCGTAGAGGAGTCGGGACTTCTCCGTATGGCACGCCTTCCGTACTCTAACAAGTTCAATGGATATCATTCTATTGGATAGATTCAAATCTCCGTTTATGTACAATCCAATAGAGAGACCAGATAACACTGGCATATCCAAGGAGTTAGCGAATAAGTTAGCAATACAGAGACCTCAGTGCTAGAGGACTGCACAAACCTTTAGTAAATCTGAAGATGAAGTCTAGTAGTCTGTTGGCACGACAACACAGATTATCATTGTGAATGTCAAAGGAAATGTTGTTGGAGAATGATACCCCTAGATCCTTGACGGAAGACACTCTCTCCAGAGGTTGCCCATCTAAGAAATAATTAAAGTGGGAACACATCCTTGTTCTGTGGAATGACATGACGTCATTTTTTTTAACGCTATGTTAAAGAGGACAAGTATTAAAGGTCCTAATCAAACATTACTGTTACAGTTTCTTTTTAGTATAATATAAACAGCATTAAAAAGTATAATTGAAGAAGGTGCAACCCTCAGAGCAACAAAAATAGTTTCTACTGTCGGTTCATCAATAATTGTTCAACTTCTGTTCAAACTTCTAAAACTGACCATGCACAGGATATACTGTTGGATGAGGATAGGCACCATCCAGCTTTGCATTTTGTGGTGGAGGTACTGCATTCGTCTACCGACGAAAACCGAAGTACAACGCTGGATTTCCGTAGATGTGACTTAGATGCAGTGTTCGAGGGTATTCAGGCTCTCTGTTACCCTACATCGGATGATCTAAAAGACCCAGAAAAGGCCTTCAATAAATTCAGTGACTACTTGGTCTCGTTAATTAGAACAAATACTCCAATCAGGATGGCTGGTAAATCCAGGTTCCCAAAATGGTTCTCAAGTGAATTAAAACAATTGGTCATTAAAAAGAAGCAATTACATAGAATCTACAAGATATCACTGGCACAAGATGACCTTGAAAATTTCCGCCGAGTCAGAAGAGAATGTAAGGCCCTTACTCGTCTGTGCTATTCTCGCTACATTAGTGTGGTCGAAAACGATATACCATTGAACATTAAGTCCTTCTGGTCCCACATTGGCTCTCTCAAGAGCTCTCCTGGTCTGCCTGTACAGGTGTCCTTTGATGATAGGAAGGAAAATGAGCCCCCAGGTAAATGCGAACTCTTTGCTGATTATTTTGCATCAGTATTCAGCGACTTAGTCGTCCCCGTCCCCAAGTTTGACTTTGGCATGAACCAAACGTTGTCTTACTGCCATATAACTGCCCCAGATGTACATCAGAGGCTGGATTCACTTGATGCGAGAAAGGGTGCTGGACCGGATGATGTACCGCCTAGTGTTCTGAAGTTTTGTGCTCCCGTTATTGCAGTTCATCTGACAGTTCTGTTCAGGTGCCTCCTTGCATCTGGCATTTTCCCATCGATATTGAAACAAAGCTTTGTCGTCCCCATCTTCAAGTCTGGAAATAGATGGGATGTACGAAATTACCGCCCCATAGTAATCCAATCCGCTATAGCTAAGATCTTTGAAAGTGTGATTCTTGATCATATGTACTTCCACCTGAAAAGTTACATCTGTCCGGAGCAGCATGGGTTTCTAAGAGGTCGCTCTACTGCTACTAATTTGATGGTGCTCCAGGAGTATATTATGAAGAGCTTTGTTAATTCTGCTCAAGTGGACTGTGTGTACCTGGACTTCAGCAAAGCCTTTGACAAGATTAATCACAGCCTACTCATCGCTAAGCTTGAAGGTTATGGAATATGGGGATCCCTTCTGCAATGGTTGAAGAGCTACTTAACTGATCGTTCTTTGATCGTTAAGTGTGACGGTGGCGTATCTCAGCCTTTTCCCGCAATATCTGGTGTGCCGCAGGGATCTCACTTAGGCCCACTGCTTTTTTTGTTATTCATTAATGACATAACCAGTGTAATTCCTTGCAAGTCGCTGCTCTTCGCTGATGATATCAAGATTTTTAACATGGTGTCTTCTCTACAGGATCATGAGGACCTTCAACTTTCTCTCGATGGAATAAATCAATGGTGCAGTTCAAACGCCATGGAGCTAAATGTATCAAAATGTTTTGTAATTTCTTTTACTCGTAACACTACAGCCAAAACCTTCGATTACCACATCAGTGGATCACTGCTTCGGGTGGTGGAGAAAATAAGAGATCTTGGTGTCATTATGACACCTTCTCTCAGCCCATACGAACACCTCATGTATATTTCTTGTAAGGCCTCTTCTCTGCTTGGGTTCATAATTAGAGCAAGTCAAGATTTCAAATCTCCTCATACACTCGTTGTTTTGTATAAGGCCCTTGTGCGCCCCTTGTTGGAGTACTGTTCAATAATTTGGTCGCCCTACCAGGCAGGGCACATTGGGCTTATCAACAGGATACAATTGCGCCTATTGAGAATTCTAGGAGTGAAACTAGGTTACAATTATCTGGATACCCCTGTAGCGGAGGTCGGTGAGATGTATGGTTTGCAGCCTCTTCATGTGAGAAGGAAGTACATGGATCTCCTCTTTCTGCATAAACTGGTAAATGGAATCTTGGACTGTCCCTCACTGTTGTCTGATATCGATATTTCAATTCCCAGAGGCACAAGGTCAAAGTCAACTTTCCTGAGAAGATTTCAGCCAACGAACTATGCCGCCAGCCACGGTATCACTAGACTCTTGAGGTTGGGGAGTGAAGCCACATATATTGATTTCTTCAATGAAAGTCCAAAGTCACTACGCAAGAAGTATCTTGCACAGGTGGGCATTGACTTCCCTCATATGCACAGTAATTAATTATTTCATTCACCTACATTATTGAAATCACACAACACGACATCACTTATTATTGTTGTTTATTATTATTATTATTGTTATTGTTATTTATTATTATTATTATTGTTATTGTTGTTATGAATTATTAATTCTATTTCTGTTATGTTGCTTAGAGACTCTATTAAGGATTGTTAGTCTTTTGTTATATATGCACACATACTCACCAGTACTTACTGTGTTCTGAGTTAAATATATTGTTGTTTTTTGTAGTTATGTAAGTCATTGTCGAACTCGAAATGCTAAATGTTACTTTTTGCCATCTTGATTGTTGTGTTTGTATTAATGCACTATAATTATGTTAATGATTGTATTTATAACTGTATATAAGTTTTGTAAAAATGGTGGAACCGTTGAACCAATAAATAAATAAATAAATAAATAAATAAATTGTAATGAGCCATGAGGTATAGCATTTCTTGACAGTGATCAGCACACCACCACCAGTTTTCTTCAAACTTGAAAACACTGTCCTGTCTTGCCTATATGGAGTGGTTGCTTAATCCCAGTTCGGCATTGGAAATTTCACAAGACAGTTTAGTTTCCGTGATAATTATAACATCAAAATCACAGAGGGAATGAGCAAGTCTAAACAGATTCATTTTTGACCGAATTCCATTGGTATTTTGTTAGTAGACATGGTAGTAATATTAATATTACCTTTTTTGTTTTTGCATTTTATTGTTTTGGGGGCATATATGCCCCATATGAATTGCCCTCTCGAAATCTGGTGGTATATTTGGACTCAAGAGAACACTAGCTTTAATTCGATAACCCACTTGAGTAGATACATCAGTATAAAATATTTTTACATTTTTCAAAATTTCAGTTGTTGTGCCCCCGATACTCCAAATGTTTTAGTTTTTAGGCTGAAATTCTTGGATATGGTGCACGTTTGTTACGTGTGTAGAACTGTGAAGGTTTAAAACGTTCACTTAAGATTTTACTCAAGTTAGTTCAGAAATACTACTTTTTGTGAATTTCCTATAAGAAATACATTGGGGCAGTTTGGGGGTAAGAAAATGCTGCCATTTCGGAACTATGAAGAATTTGTCAAAATCCTTTCTTATTGCTCGCCTACAATATAGGACCAATCATCCTACAACATTTCAGCTTCGGAGGTTTAGTGGTTTTTTAGAAACAGTGATCAGTGAGTCAGTGGTATTTGGCTTTTATATATAGATTATTGTGTATTGGTTTCATGAATAACACGAATACTCTTTATTTATAAATGTGCCACCTCAGAATATGTACTAAGGAACAACATTTAGAGCCAATTTCTTTTTACTAACATAGTTTATAATTAAAGACATTTCACGTAGTATATACAAGCTGCTAAGAAAATATATTTTTATATCAAGGAACAATTTTCACTCTATTTTTTTCCAAGTGTTGTTTTCAGAAAACTGTGTGTCTGTGTGTGTCTATATATCTGTCAATTTTTATTGTGGTGTCAGTAAATTTTATCGTAGATTTAACATTTATAAATTTATTCCGATAATCCTGAATTTGGTTGTACTGTGTATATTTTTACAATGAGTGCGTTTTTTGGAGTTGGTGGAAATCCTTTTGCAACTCCAGTAGGACAGAAAATAGGTAATATTATGAATTATCTATTAAATCCTTTCTGCCTTATTTATAGTATATGGTGGTTACTAACGAGCAATTCATATTTTGCATCATTATATAACTTGTTAAAGTGATATGATTTACTAACACAATTTTCATTTTAATTTGTTTAGCCACCAAAGGCATAAGCAGAAATCAATCATCTCTGTATAAGTACAATGTAAAGTATTTGACTGATTAAGGTCCCAAATTTAAATAATCTATTAGGCCTATTTAAAAATTGTAGTGATTTATTTCTATTGACCATATTTATCTCAAATATTACGTTCTGTATTCAAGAATTCTTTTGACGAAAAGTAGGCCTTAATCAATCTTAAGTAATTTATGCATTTTCAACTTGCTAAACAAAATCCAAAAACTGTCAGGCGTAGGTAAAGAATTGGCTTAATTTTCACAAGGGATACTTTAAATTCTGCTAAGATCACGTATTTAAAAGTGGATGAAAAAAATCCCATTTCAGAACTATTAGTATTTTTGGCACAGACTAGGTACATTTTCTGATATTCTGTTGTTGTCCATATTCTGATAAAAATTATGCTAAAGTTAAGTTCTTCCTCCACACACACACTAGCTTATCTGTGAGTTTAGAAACTAAGCTCTCATACATGACCTACCCATATTCTACTATTTTCAACAGGTTTCAGATTTTTAATATCATTGTAAAGTTTAAGATATTTCTCATGTCAGCATTTTAACAGTACGGATGCATTTCTTAATGTACGATTTGCATGAAAAGTTTAGTTAACAACACTGTTCTAATCCTGGAAACATATTTGGCCAGAAAACCTCCTCCAAAGGAAAGATAACAACATTGTTTTGGATATACAGTACAACCTCGATTATCTGGCCTCGCTTTAACTGGCAGTCCGTGTCATCCAGTTTGGCAAGTAGATAACAATAAAAATTATTTACAAGATAAAATTACAATTAATCAGAAGTGCCTTTGAGTTTTGAAACGCAAATGTCGTACACGAATGTTTCGGTTTTGCATTTCGCAAATTGCAGGTGGTGTATTGGCTAGTCACCCTCTCTCGACAAGCGATCGGTTGTTACTGTGTAATAATTTAATAATGCGCCTTAAGATCCAAGCTGGTAATGTTGTTTACTTTTGTTCAGTGTGGCTGGCTGGAAGAGTCCATTTCACGAGTGGGGGAATTGGAACATAACAAATATCTTTCGTATTGTACTGTAAAGCAGCGTCAAAGTTGGCGATCGTGATAAACATTGTTTGTTTAATTACAGTTGCTGTAGAGCGTGTTTCGTCACATGCAATTGTAGGTGCCCCGCTTACGTGTACAGTCTGTTGTCAGTTACTAAACGTGCTTCTCCAATAAAATCAAGTTATTTATGACTTATATTTTATCTGGCTTTTATCATATCTGGCTTAACCTTCGCCACATTAGGTCGGATAACCAAGGTGTACTGTACTTAAGAAACTGAATGCCTAGCTTTGATTTATATAAATAAATGAATGAGACTCAGTCTTGGTGTTTTTAAATGCCCACCACTGCTTACTTTTACACACAGTAGCAGTTTGAACATATTACCCTCAGAAATATAAGAATATATTATGAAAGTTATTCTTTCATTTTGAAGTTTTCCTTCAGAAACTTTTGTCATCTCTTGTTTCAAATGTTGTTCAAAGTAGTTGCCACTATTAAGCCAATTTCGTCGGCCTTATACACTTGCTTGTTAGAAACCTCAGTATTTATGTAGTTTCTTGCCACAAAATAAAATTGTATAACTTTGCATGAAATAACTCAGGCTGTATTTTACAAAATATGCTTTTTATTCTGCAGAAATCACATATTTTACCAAAAAATCTTAATAGATAGATAGAGCTACCTGGCTGTACTTGATCTTGATTTATTGTAGCTAATCTAATAGAAGCAACATTTCGTTTTAAAAATGTTCAACTAAAAATCGGTTTTTTAAAATGTCATGTTTTTTACTTTAATCAATCAATGGTAGTAATAAAGCATTGCACCTTTACTATATAATTTTTAATTTGAATGACTGCTAATATCATTAAAATGTAATCAGTAAAAATCGGTCTCACTATATCCTTACTTCCATTGTACAGAATATAACGGGGCTCTCTTAAAATGCCATACAATAATTGAACTCTGTTGTAGAGCAAGCTACAGATGCTTCGTTGGCCTCAGAAAACTGGGCTCTCAATATGGAGATTTGTGACATCATCAATGAGACCGATGAAGGACCAAAGGATGCCATCAAGGCCCTTCGAAAACGCCTTCAACAAAACGCTGGCAAAAACTACATTGTTGTCATGTACACACTCACTGTAAGTAAATATGTTGCTTTTGAATGCATAACATTGGCCGGGCAAAACATCTGAACTCTTTTGAATGTCTGACACAATTTATGTAGGAAATCATAACTTCCATCTCAGCTTATATATTTTTTAATAAAATCACTTGCTCTGGGCCGTAAATTTACCTTTCCACTTTTATATTAATAAGTTCTCACTATTAGTTATTAGTACAACTACTCCAAATTAGTTTAGATAAATCAGTGACAGCATTAAGTCAGAATGCAATTTATTTTTAGTGTCTTAATTAGCATATAGTGTCTTAGATAACATACAAAACCTATAGACTTAAATTGGGGATGACTTTCCCAACCAGCCGTACATGTACAATGAGGATGACCCTCTCTACTAGACATACACGTACAGAGGTATTGGCCCTTCCATCCACCCATACACGTACAGTAGTAGTGTGGTCCACCCATATTCATGTACGGTGGTAGTGACTCACCCGTTCTCCTGTACGGGTACGATGATAATGACAAAACCTCTATGTGTATGGATGAGTATGATTGTCTTACAGTCTGAATATGCAGAGAAAGAAGAGCATACATATCCTATATACCTATACATGTATAGTAGTATTGGCCCGCCCACCCGCCTATACACATATGGTAGTATTGAGTGGAAGAAATGGACCATGGTAGTATTGGGTATGGTGTTGTTATCTTAAAACACCGTACCCACCCGTACATGTACAGTGGTACATTCAACAATCAATTCCACCTTACCTGGTTGGGTAGGTGTATGGGTAGGTATGTGTAAAGGTAGGGGGGAGTGTCAATACGAGTGTATGTGTCATTTTTAAAACAAGGAAGCAGTTGTTCCTCTCAGTATATAAGGAGAATAGTTGAACACCAATGTGATTCCGTTGTGAATCCTGGTCTGAGGGTGGTTTATTCATCATAACATTTTGTTCTTTTTGAATTTGTAATAAATTTGTGTTGTGTAACGTTCACTTATTTTAAATAATTTTTAGCACACCCCTACTTCCCTTTTATTTTTAATAAATCATTCTCATTACAATACAAGTCAATATCACTTGTCACAACTGTCGAATACCCCCACCACCTCATCGTACAACTATGAGGTGGTTTTAATTCATTATATTACTAGGGGACATCCCTAACACTCCCATAGTAATACACATAAAGGGAACTAATGTTTATTACACGCACAGAGGTATTGACCCACCTTCCCACTCTTATATATATATATATATAGTGAATTGACCCACATGCCCACTCTTACAAGTACAGTGGATTGAGATTTATAAAAAAAAGAAAAAAACTGACTATGTACATACACATACCAAAACTGATTAATAAAATACTTTATAATTAAATATTTTCATATTTGTGTGCCAATTTAAAGTTTTAACGAGCAATGCAATTAAGTTTAAATTTATTTGAATATCCATTATACCAAAGTGAAATATTTCCTATAAAATTATAACAAATATTTATGAACTTAGGTCGTTACACGATGCAGACTAAATTAGATCATTGTAAATAACAGTTTTTTTCTCTCTAAAGCAATATACAAAGTGCAGCAGTTAAACAAAATGTTAACCTTAAGGCAACAACTACCCAAATACAGTGTTCAGAATCATTTCTCATAGCAAAATTGGCAGAACTAGCAGTGAGCTAAAAATACCACCAGTTGCCTGTTCCTATCTGAATATTCTTTACATCAGTGATTTATGTAAATTCATACTGATCAAAAAAAGTTTTCTTTATTCCATACCATGTGTGTTTGTGTGTGTGTGTGTGTGTGTATATATATATATATTAAGGTTAGAGGATAGGCCTATCTCCTCTTTTACCTTACTTCGCCCATTCCCCAAAGACTGTTGATCTGTGCAGTGAACTTTGCAGACAAGGTGAGAGGGAGAACCAGTACAGGTTAAGTTGAATATTACTGATAACAATTTAACTGAGATAGTCAAAGCCAGGATTCTAACTGTACTATCTCTAATTCAGGTACAAAGTCCTGACGCTTTAGGCCGCTCGGCCACTTGCTCTCCCTGTATAGGAACTCTCTATATTTATAGAAACTTCATCGAAAACTCATTAGCTCATCTGAAAGTAAAATTAGTAGGTTTTTTTTCAATATATTTCAGCTTTTAATGGACTCACAGTTATATACTTTGGACACAACATTTTAAAGCCTTGAAAAACCGTTTTCTGTATTTAACTTCATTGTTCAAAAAATTTCACTCTTACCTATTGGTTTACAGTTATAATTTTAGGAAACTAAAAAGTGATATGTGCAATCAGTGGGGGGAACACAATTTTTTTATAAAAACTAGAACCAACTCACACAAAATAAAAGAGTTTTAAGTCTTTAAATCTGAAAAAGCAACAGCAATTACATTTTATAGCCGTTTAAACTAAGAAACTTAGGACCAGCCAGTGGCCGAGCGGTCAAAGGTGTCAGGACTTTGAGCCTGGGTTAGAGATAGTGCTGGTTCTTTGAATCCGGCCTAGACTGGAAGATTTATCAGTAATATTCACCTTCTACTGTGCCAGTTTGCCCCCTTACTCTGTCTGATAAGTTCCTTGATCAGATCAATCAGAAGAAGATTGGCCTCTCCTAAAAAAAAAAAAAAAACAATAAAAAAAGACCAAAATGTAGAGTGAATGAGGTATTTTACTTGAGGCAAGTTCGGGTTAACACGTTTGGGATAAATTATTTAACATGTACATAGCAGTCTGATTGTACTATGCAATATGGAGTAAATGAAGTAATAATATCATGCCAAGGTTATTCAGCAATGCGAACTCTGATTTTTTTTATTGCTGCACTAGTAAAAATCAGAACCATGCTATAGTCTATTATTTATTGACAATTAAAAACTTATCAATACGAGGTACGTACAGCTTTAAAGATTTGCTGTGGACGTGAACAACATAACCCCCCCCCCTGTTGGCGGGATCAACATCCCTCGTAGGGAATGGACACTGTTGAATCGGTTCCGAACTTGCGTGAGCAGATGTACTGAAAAACAAAGATTAACACTACATTAGTCATGTAATTGCGGGGAGTCTATAAGATTTAAGATTTAAGATCATTCAACAGCTCTTCCAGCTCTTTGCCATTGATTTAAGTCCTATGAGTGGTATTTTGAAAATGTTGGCAGGTTAAAAAACAAAACGATTGGTCAGCTGTTCTAGAGTATGGTTTTCTTTTTTTCCTAAAAAAACATGTCATAATGTTTCCTAAGTTTTTTACAGTACACTATGATCATACTAAAAATGGTTGAGTCAATAAAATGACAAATGTACATTAATTTAATACAAAAAGATGTTTGTACAGTAAAGAGGAACATGTTGGATCTGTTTCATTATTCTTGTAATAATGGTTAGTTTTGTGTAGTAGGTGCCATAACAGATATCACAGATTTGTGACAGACAACTACCAGGTTTGTTGCTCGTTTAGAAGTACCTACGAGGTACGTACAGCTTTAAAGATTTGCTGTGGACGTGAACAACATAACCCCCCCCCCCCTGTTGGCGGGATCAACATCCCTCGTAGGGAATGGACACTGTTGAATCGGTTCCGAACTTGCGTGAGCAGATGTACTGAAAAACAAAGATTAACACTACATTAGTCATGTAATTGCGGGGAGTCTATCCAAACAATGTCTCACATAGTTACAGAGTATCTCATGTGTTCTTTTACGGGGGGGGGGGGGGATTATCTAGCATAAATAGAATCAGTGAGGCAGGTGTTAAAGGCTTGTTGGATTGGCTTTAACTTTGTGACAGGAGACAACTTGTTAATTTTTATAAATATCAAATGACTTCTTGCTTTTTTCCAAGTATAAAACACAGCTTTTATGTAACTGACAAGAAACCATACGCTATGTATAATGTTTAGTTGTCCTTTAACTTGGTAAAAATGTAAATTTTTTTATGGACCTTCAAATTCATTCAAGAGATAAATTTTACTTAACTTGACTTTTCTTTGTGATTGTTAAAAATAAAGTTTTATGTTTAATAGTAAAAGTTCATTCCCCAGTTCACATGAGTCAAAGGCCTATGTGTGAACATTATTTAACGGATTGATTACGGACCATCAACTTAGTTGGGTATTTTAACCCTAGATATTCCATTCAGCAATTCGAAACTATACCTACTGAGCTGCCAAATCAGCAAATGAGATTGTAAAACAGATTTAAATCTAAAATCATTGAAATTTAATTAATATATTACTTTCCACCATATACTTCATCATAGAGAAATTATTGTGATCGTACAAAAAAGTTTTTTTTACAGTTGGTCTAAAAATCCATTTTATGGTCCCTTGAACCCAACAAGTGGTTTTTTTGAAAAAATGTTGGTGTTTGTTCGTATACATTAAACAAATGTACCTAATTGTATGTAGTCTGTCTGTCTTTGTGTATGTGCAGTTCGCTGGAGACCAAACAGATGTATACATTTCTATGAAATTTGGTATCTTAGTCTTAATTTGTCTAAATGTATTTAGTCAATATCTCAAGACCATTTAAAAAATTTTAGTTTTTTTAAAATTTATAGGCAAAAAACACAACAATGTTCTCAAAAACGGCTCAAATGATTTTGTTTAAATTTTCAGGAAAGATGTGAATTGCAATTTAAAATATTTTAGTAAAAATTGCATATCTCTAACTTGACTACTTTTTGAGCTATACATTTTTTTTTCTACCAAAAACATTTAGAAATGCAAGTTTTTCAAGCTTTATTCTAACGATTTTGATTAAATTTTCAGTAAAGATGCAAATTACAGTTAAAAATATTTTACTTACCACCCTACTAAGTTGGGGCTGGATGCCGAAGGCCGGAAGCCACAATTTAAGTTGTTGAAGGCTGTTTACATAAATTCTGGCTGTGATTAATTGAACAGTTGTTTTTAACACCTTGACTGCCAGCGTAGATAATTTATTGTGTCATTCTGAGGCTGCCATAGTAAAACTGTATGTCCGCCTGACACCATGAGGGCCACCGGTAGCCCACGTCATACGTGCCGTTGAGCGCCATGTGGGCCACCGGTGGCCCCCGTGTCTTTTATAAATCAAACACAAATTGTAGCGCCATTTTTAGTATTACGTAATTTTTAATGATATATTCTGAAAGCTCATAAAATGTTATAGAAAACGGTCCTCTGGTTTTTAAATAAAGCAACCCTAAATACGTTTTTATATATTTGAACTAGTTTTTACGACATTTAGACAGACTAGTTTCCGTCACAAAAAGAATCAATGTCATTTACTAAACACCTAACCTCAAAATCTGATCAGTGCGCGGGAAGAAAATATAAACATCACAACAAAACAGCTGAAACATAATATCATATGGCATATGTAAAGTTTTGCCCGTACGCCATGAGGGCCACTGGTGTACCTCATCAATAACTTCACAAAATGGCGGCAAAAGACCGGATGTCGGCTATTTCTGTACTCGAGGGGTCATTTCCGGTTGCATAGAACACAGAACTCGGAACAATGAATATTGAACTTTACTGTAGAAACAGCTGTGGCGCCAGGCTGAAGTCTAGTGAGGGCCACCGGTGGCCCTCATGGCGTGAGCTAAAATTGTTGTGTGGGCCACCGGTGGCCCTCATGGCAGTCAACGTGTTAAAGATTATGTTTTCTATACTTTTATTGAAATAAAATAAGCGTTTCTTTTGTACATCCCTTAGAAATTTAATAATTGAACATCTGTCAATCTGCCAAACAATCTGACATAACAAAGGGAAAGGCAGAAAGTTTGTGCCAGTTACCTGGTACCATTTATTTTGTATAATGAAACAGCTGAATCTGATAGTGATAGAGAAAAAAATGAGGTGTCCTAGTGAAGAAACTGAACACATTCATGATAGTTTAGATAAACAGAACCAATAACGTTCCAGATTTCTTCAGCATAAAAAATAGTAACTATGATAGTTTTTAATTAATGTAGCTTTGACAACACATTAGGTATTACTCTTTTAGTAAAATTGGTTATTCTTATTTTACCTCTAAATTAATAGTGCCTTATTTAGAAACATTACCATTAATAGTAAGCTCATGTCCGGCTTCCCAATCTGGTAAAAAAAAAGAAAAAAGGACTATAAAATAACTTACAACACTCTCAGTTTACAAAATATTTAACTTTATTAGAAAACGTAGTTCATGTACCCCAAGTTAGTGCTGAACTAATTAGAATTTTAAATTATACGTTAATTAAAGCAAATAGGCATACAAAATAATTTTAGATTCATAAAACTATATACGAGTACTGAGGAGATGTAGAATGAACATTTAGTTTACTTGCATAGTACTTGTTCTTATCTTCTCACAACTATCACTCCCAACCTTGATGTGGCGTAAAACATTCATAACAATGTTTAATACATTTTGAACAGATCCTACATCAGCTAACTAAAGCTTAAGATTATTATTTTAAATTAAGTAATTGGATACTAAAAGAACTCGGAAACAGATTGAAGATTCGTTGGCAAACATGGTTTTCAACCTCCTTGCTTGAATTTATTTAGATTTTATTATTTCATTTATTTACTTATTTAATGAAAGTTAGAAGCTTATTGTACAGTTTCTTATCAAAAAACTGAGGACTTTCAAATAATATAAAAAAGCGTATTTCAAATAAATAATATTGTGATATTTATCGTAATAGTAATTCTTCAATAGTTTGAAAACCTTCATCAAAATTACTATACATTATTTGTATTATTAATGTATCTTAATAGCTTACATTAAATCTTGTAACAATTCAAATCAACTTGAAATTAATCGGGCTGTTTGTTTAGTCAGTTAACAGGAAAACAGATGTCTACAGATGTAGACATGTATAGAAATTGTTTGTTCAAATGTTGTATGATTTAGAAATCATGAAGAAAATAGTTTACTCTTCTTTTGTTATCCTTGTATTATGGATTTTTAAAATGTTGTTTTAGTTATCTTGTGTGCCTATATACACATATAATATCTTGTATTATATATTATATATGTATATCGGCTGCTTGCCGTTGAAATAAATATGCTGTTTTTAGTAATACCTCCAGATATATTTTTTTTATTACACAGTAGAAAAAGCAAAAATTAAATAAAATACAAGAAGGCAATAATCATCATCTTTAGGTTAATAGTATGAATGATTTCTACTGTAGACAGAAATGAGTGTATGGCTGGTGGCCTTGAGTGTAACTAAATAGCTGAGTTATGCAAGGCTTCACTTATCTGGCAAGTGGTGACTCATGGTAGTCACCTGACTGGGACTTAGTTATTCTACCATAAATGTATCACATGACTCAACTAACATTTTAACAATTAGTTGAGTGTTTATGTACAGTTATTTTGTAAATATAAATTTATTAATTTGGTTCTTTCTTTAGAGAACCATTTAACCCTCGATCTGGCAGTTATTTTCCCCCAAAATAGCAAGCATTTTTGAGCAATTTGCAGTCTTTTGTTTAAAAGTCTATAAACATTAGTGAACAAAATTACTAAACATACCTGTGTTTGGTATCTAAATGTCCACAATAGACCATGCTACATATGATTCTAAAAAAAATTAAAAAAATAAATTTTAATTTTTATGTTGATATATTTGTGAATAAAGTTTGTGAAAAAAGTAAAAGGGATAGGTGTGTACCTAGAAAACTGGAAAATATATGGATATTTAGATTTCCAAGATAGCAATTTTGTTTCAAATTTATCCTAGTTTCAGAAAATGTAGTTATTTTATGATATATGGATAATGTATTTATAATGTGTACATATTCTAGTATTATATAATTTTAGACATTATTAAATTCTAAATAACCTGTTGCCATGGTAACCTACAATAATAAAAATTCACAAAAATCTAATTCAAATGTATACTAAAATTTACACAAAAGCATATTCTAAAACACTAATTGTGAATGTTTACTATGGTGTTCATTGGGTCTGAGTCTAGGAGTTCATAGAAGATCGACAAAATTTTTCTATCTTGAAGTAAAAATGTTCATTTATTTTTGCTCAGATGCTATATTGTTTCCTTATTGTATAATAATTTATGCTATATTTCTAATATCCATGATGTTAGGAGGTTGCATAGTGATTTGCATTTAATTTTGAGATAAAATAAAGAAAAAATTCAAACAAATTTTAAATATGGTGTAAAATCAGCAACAGTAGTTTTTTGCTATTTTAATTCTTCTGAAATCCCAAACGTCTCAAGACTTATTCAGTAAACTGTTCGACATTTCAACGTTACTAAAATATAAATAAGGTAATTACGTACTTATAATCACTAAAAATATATCCCTGAATCGGAATAATAATGAATAATAACACAGTAATATAATATAACACTAAAATATACCAATAATTACTTTGTAAATGGAGGCAGTGATAACGCCAGTGCGTCAAAAAGATGGCGAAACTAGATTGATAACTCAACAGTCGCATTCCTCTGTTCAACGCTTTGTTTACTCCCTTCTTCCTCCACTATCGTAATATTTACAAAAAAAATATACCAATCAGGCAACTAATAACGTTTCCAGTGCTACCAAAATCATGTTGCTAACTTTAAAATTCAGTATTGTAACAAGCCATTTTCTAAAGCAATACAAAATCAGCGAAATTACGCCAATTGCCATTTTAATAGCAAAATTGTGAAATTTACGGCAATTGCGCCCATTGCCAAATCGAGAGTTACCGGTAATGGTTTCATTCAATGTTTATGTTTATTTTTAATGGGCTAAGATTGAAGAATTTGAACCAGGAATGCACACGCTTTACTTTTAGTGCAGAAATTACGTGTACCAAGTTTTATGATTTTTTTAACTAAGAGGCCTATGAAAACTCCAATCACACTATTGTTTTCCTTGTGTAATTGTACGTTAATGATATATGCATTTTAAAATTTATTTTTAAGTTTTAATAATTGTTAACCTAGTTAGGACAAAAAACTCCTGGAATTTTGACTAGTTTTTACTGTGCATCAACCTGACACTTTTATTACTAAAAAACCCGTTAATGTATCACATTTTTGTGGCAAACCTATTTATGAGTAATTTTGATATAAAAGCCAAAGAAACTTTACCATTTTTTCCCCAATATTGGTTTAGATAAGTGGATGATATTTGCAATATTTAACACAAATTTAAATTGCATGACTTTCTTAGTCAATTGAATTCTTTTTACACAACAATAAAATTTACGTATGAATCTGAATCCAGTTCAAAATTACCATTTTTAGATATTTTAGTTTCAAGAAATCCAATTTCTCCAAATCTTGATTTTAATATATATATATAGGAAACCAACTCATACCAACAGATTCATCTCCAATGATTCATATAATCTGCCAACTCAAAAAAGAGCAGCATTCAACAACATGATTTATAGATTATTAAACACACCTTTAAATGGAGACAATTTCGAAAAAGAACTTTCCTTTATCAAAAATATTGCTGTTTACAATAGATATGATCCTATATTAATTGATAATATATTGAAAAAGTCTGTTAAGAAACAAATTAAAAAATCAAGAACTACATTGAAAGAAATAAAAGAAAGAGAAGACAATTATTGGGCAAGTTTTACATTTGACAAAAAATTATCAAGAACTTTAACACTCATTCAAGAAAAATTCAAATGTCGAACCTTCATTCAAAACTACAAACAAATTAAAAAACAAACTGAATAACCCTAAAGACAAAATTAAAATCTATCAGGAATATATGAAATTAACTGTGATAACTGTAAAGAAAAATACATAGGACAGACAAAAAGAAATTTAAATATAAGATTCAAAGAACATTTTTCACACATTTAATTTAACAGAGAAGAAAAGTCAGCAGTTGCTAGACATTGTTTGACAACACATCATAGTATCAGTAAAAAAAATTCAAAAATAATAGTCAGTTTCATCTTCTAAATATTTAAATGCCTGGGAAACATATTTTATAAACAAAAGTAATTCATCTTTGATGAACAATGAAAATAGGCCTATTCAAAATTCTTGTTTATTATCAACTTATTTTATTAAAAATTATGCACTCTTAGGAGCGGCCGTAGCTAAGGGGCTAAGGCGTTGGCTTGCCAAGCAAGTGGTCCGGGTTTGATTCCCGGTATGACCACTAACAGTTTTTGCCCTGCCGCTCCCGTGTTTCGGAAGTCACGTAAAGCCGTTGGTCCCCAGGTTAAGTGTTAGAGAGGGCTTCTTAGCCTTAACTTCACCTGGTAATATAAGACGAACTTACACTTACTTTACACTCTAATACACACACACACACACACACACACACACACACACACACATATATATATATATATATATACTATACATTATTTACAATAGATTTATACTAATATACTATACATTATTTACAATAGATTTATACTAATATTTTTTTTAATTATTTACATCTGTTTTCCCAACCAATTTGTCTTGTTTGTTTACAAATGAATAAAGTTGTGTTGCCTGATGATCCAGTTGCTGGCGAAAGGCCTAGTTGAAAGTAAAATTTATTGGTTTTTATTGAACATTTAATAACTTGAATATATCACATTTATGTTTTAGTTTGTGGTTGTAAGGAATGTTTTCTGTAAGTTTTATAAATTTCAGAATTTTAATTTCAAGAAAAAAAGTTCATATAAATTTCCTGAAACATTTTCTTGGCTTCTATTCATAAAATTAATTACTTGGTCATGTTGTCCTTAAAAAAATAAATTATTGTAAATCCTTAAGATATATATATTTATATCAAACAAATTGATTTATATCAATATAAAATTACTTGATTTACTCACGCATATAGTAGTAATATATCGTAACTATGCATTTCATAAGGATTACAACATAACCAAGTAATTAATTTTACGACCTATAGATGCCAAGAAAACAATGCTTCAGGAAATTTATAAAAATTCTTTTTCTGGATAATTTTAAATTCTGACATTTCTAAAATAATAATAATAAATCGTTTATTTCCGCAATTATGTACAATGTGAACAAAACAATATTTTCTTGGAAAAAATAAATAACTACCAACATCCAGTAACTGGTAGCTATAATACAAATAATAGATAAAATAAAGTCACTCTTAGGTGAGTCTTCTTATAAATACACTTCACTGAAGCGTCCGCTGTGAAGCGTGTGTAAAATAATACAAAAGTAACCTACTTAAATAACCTATTAAAAGTACACACACACACACACACACATATATATATATATATATATATATATATATATATATATATATATACATACATTATAAGTTTTATTGCAAAGTAAATTAACAAACTATAGATGTAAGTGTGCTGATATCTGTAATATCAATTAACCACTTTTTTAGCATTTTTGAAAATAAATTAAACCTGTTTAATTGTTTAATTTCTTGTGGCAACAAGTTGAAACACTTTGGGCCTAAAAACAAAAATGTTTTAGAGAAAAATACTTTATTGACCCGAGGTCTGATAAAATGTTGCTGTGTTCTACTTCTTGTTTGATAGAATAAATTGACTGTACCAGTGTTACCACTCATCTTGTAAAACATTTGAAGAACTTTGAAAATAAACAGATTTTTTACTGGTAATATTTTAAGTTGTTTAAATAGTTGTTCAGTGTGATCTTTTGGTTTACTAAATAACATTATACGAATAAAATACTTTTGTGTAACAAAAATCTTATTTAATAAATAATCATGAGTTCCACCCCAAAACTTGATTCCGTATCGCAAACGAGAATCTACAAGTGCAAAATATAACGTCCTTAAAAAGGAAGCATCGCATATATTCCTCAGAAAATAAAATGTTCTAATAGATTTTCTTAACTCTGCATGAAGATTACTTATATGAACTTTCCAATTCACTTTACTATCCAGCCAAATCCCCAAATATTTTATTTCGTCTACTTGCTCGATTTTTTCACAATTGCAGTGGTCTACGTCTAAGCATGAAAATGAATGATATTTATAATTATAGTCAAAAGAAAAGCCAAATAAATCAAAATTTAGAATTTTAGTCTTTGAAACATTGACGGTCATTGCATTGCTGTTACACCATGTCCTCAACAAAAATAAATCATGTTCAATGGAGGTTTTAATTTCTTCCCAACTATCAAATGAATAAAAAAAAGCTACGTCATCCGCAAAAGCTGTTATTTGTCCATAAAAAGGTTGCCCTAAAAGATCATTTATAAATAAAGAGAACAGATCAGCTGACAGTACCGATCCCTGCGGGATCCCAATACTATTGCAGCTTTCATCGCTTAAACAATTTTTTACTTTAACTTGTTGTCTTCTACCATTTAAAAAGGACCTAAACCAGTCGGCAGCCACACCACGAATCCCAGCAGCTTCCAGCTTCGCCAACAGCAGGTCATGTCTGACCAAGTCGAAGGCCTTTTTGAAATCAATGAACAGTCCTGATACTTTTCTATTACAATTTAAATTATTGTAAACACTAGTCATAAAATCCCTGACTGCATCCTCAGTACTTTTACCTTTTTTGAAACCAAATTGCCTATCAGAAAGAGATTTATTAATTTCAAAGTAATTTAAAACTCTGCTACGCATCAACTTTTCAAATAATTTAGAAAAAACTGAAGTTAGAGTAATTGGCCTGAAGTGCTCAACTAAATCATATCTGCCATGTTTATGTACAGGAACAACAATGTTTGTTTTTAAAATAGAAGGAAATATCCCCCTCTCAAAACTTAAATTAATTATCTTAACAAGAGGATCAGCAATGACATCTATAATTTGCTTCAAAAACAATACATTAAAGCTATCAAAGCCGGATGACTTTTTATTTGCCATATATTTAACAATATTTATTACTTCATAAACATTTGTTGGTTGGATAAAAATTGTATGGGGGTACAGTTAAAAGGTTTAGGTCATTTACTGAAGTTTTTATACTATCATTCAAGGTGGAACTACTTAAAAAGTAACGATTGAACTCATTAGCAATTTTCTTAGCATCCTGAACTACCTGTCCATTATTAAGAGTTATTTTATCAATGATTTCAGATTTATTCCCCATAATGTTATTAATCAGACGCCATTTCTCAGCAGGAGTTTTACCACAGTTTAGAAAAAGACTTTTGTAATATTGGTTTTTTTGGAGATCTAAGTCAGCAGTTAATTTTCTTTTGAAACGCATATAATAGTCCCGAAAAGGACCGTCATACGGCCTTTTCTTTAGAATTTTATACAATTTATTTCTTTTTTTAATTCTTTGGAATAATGTATCACTTAGCCATGGGCTAGTTTGTTTTGCTTTATGAAATTTTATATTAACCACAGTAAAGCTTGTATTTTTATTTACATAATATGTTAAATTTTCATGAAAAATCTTAAACATTACTTCTACATCGTCACCCTCTAGTAGTGAATTCCAGTCAATTGACCCAAGATCAGCTTTTAATTTGGTGTAGTTAATAAATTTCAGATTAGCTTGATCTTTGTCATCTAACTGCTTGTTTAGAATCCCCTGATACTTAAAAGTCACACCAACTGCATGATGGTCAGTCAAATCAAGATCAAATATTCCCGTTTTAAAAGTATTTAAATATTTATATCGCACAAAAATGTGATCTAAACAGGTTTTGGATGTTACAGTCACTCTGGTCGGTACATTAACAAGGGAAACAAAACCATTATTACAGAAGAGGGATAAAAAATTGTCCTTTTCAGAGTTCTTAGATCCGTCTAAAATATCCACATTCATATCTCCCGTTACAATAGCATTTGTCTCTAATAAAGATAAAACAAGTGGAATCTCATTAAGAAAGTATTTAGTACTAAAAGAGTGAAGTCTGTAAACAGCAAGGAGTGAGAAAAGGGTCTGATTGACCTTGAACTTGATAAGCGTGCAGTCTGCTGATAAGAGCTTACAATCTATCTGTACAGCATTGATGTTGTTTCTGACATAAACCATTGACCCACCTGATCGATAAGTCTCATTACAGCATGAATAGCATGTATAACCAGGGATTTGATACATTTGTACCTCAGATTTAGCAATCCAGGTTTCACTCATTACTATAAAGGTTGGCACACCACTATAAAGTAAATCTTTAGATACTGCCATAAACAAGTTAAAATTCTTTCTCAGGCTACGTATGTTAACATGCAGAAGATTTAATTCATTAGGTGTAAAGCTAAAAATACTATTTTCTAGAGTATGGAAATAAATATTATCA
This sequence comes from Stictocephala bisonia, assembly GCA_035578905.1. Classification (NCBI taxonomy): domain Eukaryota; kingdom Metazoa; phylum Arthropoda; class Insecta; order Hemiptera; family Membracidae; genus Stictocephala; species Stictocephala bisonia. Next base: position 471,747 of record JAQJVL010000215.1, on the reverse strand, counting down.
ACTTGTATACTATTATCCATACATATATCTAATTAATCTTGCAGGACTATAAATGAGATAAATTAATGTAACAATTAAAAACTATTGCAATTGAAATATATTAACTATTCCTCATTGACAGAAATATTACACATAATACGGTAGATATGCGCTGACACTCGTTTCAGTTGTTTTAGGAATCCTGTCTATTTTGTCATGCAATATAAATAAATTGTATTTCTAATTAACATATCCATGCATGCAGCAGTTATAGTTAAAGATAAATAGTAAACGTAATGCATTTAATAAAACAATATTCTTATTTATTTGCATGCACCTTATATGAATAATGTATTACATACAATACTGCTAAATCATATTGCAAAAGCATTGTGGTAGACTGAAGTACATTGTGGATCATTGACTAGTGCATAAATATATAATCTATTATAGGTTGAACCATTGTAAACATATAAAAAATACAAAATATTCAAAACATGACTATATCAAATTGACATAAAAATACTAAAAACCTGCTTTGGGTTTCTAATCCCACTGCATATTAAACTGAAGATATCCATTATTACAATATTAACATGCATGATTATAAAATTAAGAGTGAAACCATACCGGCCATTAAGCGATATACCAGTAAGAATATCCAATAGCATTTTCTTTAGTTATGGAAACCTATTAAATTTATGCTTAAAACTATCTCCGTGCAACCACCTTGCAAAAATTTATTGTAATAGTAAACAATTCATAAACACTCATGCGTGTGCATAAAATTAAAAATATGAAATTATATAAATTATTAAAAAATTATCATGCTTGTTTATAAAAATAATCAGTAAACATAAACCTCTCACTCACAATAAACAAGCATGCCATTATTGAAACAAAAGGTATAGACTGAATTTTCAAAACTAAATACATTCCATTACAAACATTTGTTTACCTAAATATAAAAAAAACATAAATTAGTACTATAAATAGGAATTTTGTGATCTCTTTAAATAAAATAAAAGAAAATATCAAAACAATCATAACCTGTCAAGCCTACACTGATCATATACATTTTCCCCATTCGTTAGTGTAACGACTACAAGGCCTATTTCATCTCTTCCCATTTTACTCTTTTCAGTTCACCCTTACACATCTCTGCCCGTCATTCTTCCTGGAAAAGAACCTACCATCCCTAGACCATACATATTTTACCTTTAACTCTTCACTAACCTCTTTTAACTGTCTTAGTAGAAGTTTATTAGCAGGAGTAAGGTGCTCACACACGTACACACGTGTCTTGGGGAAGTTCTTGTTGACGTCACTGGCTAGGACAGTCTTATTTTTACGATAGGCCTCAATCCAGGTGTCTCTCTGGTTACGGGTGGTGAATCTTACGATGAGGGGCGAAGCTCGTGTCCTGTTGAATGTCGGCACTCGGTGAGCTGCCACCACGACGTTCTCCTCCAACTCCACGCCGATGGCTTGCCCAACGTCCCGCAAAAGAGCCATCACATCCTCATTTGGCGAAGTAGGAAGACCATTAATTTCAATATTTTCACGACGTGAATATTGCTCCAAATCACTAATTTTGGTTTCTAGGTCTGATACTTTTTTGTTTAAGGAGACATTATTCTTCTTTAGCTCTGCATTTTCACTCAAAATAATCTTATTTTGGTTTTTAATTTCCTCCATGGCTTTAGAGGTCTCATCTAATTTATTAGAAAAGAATTCGAGGGATAATTTAAACTCTTGAAATTGGCTGGAATGGTTCTTGAGTTCCGCAAACACCTCCTTCTTAAAGTCATTTAAGATGCTTACCAAGAACTCCTTGGTGATTGGAGTTGCTGGCTCACCTGATTTACTGTTCCCACTTGAAGGTGGTTTGTTTTGGGACACTCTTCACAATACCACGTAGTTTTCTTGGAGTTGGGAGTTTTTACTGAGTCCGTAAATTCGCTGGCAATGCAGGTCAAATGAACCACCTGCCCACAAGATCCAGCACACTTAATTGATTCATTGGCAACACCGCACAATACACCACACACTCCACAGTTATCCGCCATTAAAACATCAATTTATTAATATAATTCGGAAATATAATGCAATTAAACAAACAGAACAGACCGCCTGTAGGAGCACGCACAGCGATAAGAGCCCGCTCTTATCAGTAGGTCCGCTCAGTACCACTGACTGAAGAAGACTGAAACGCATAGAAAACATTCCTTTCGACCATTATCAAAATATTATTGTGATACATTAGCAGGTTTTTTGAGTAATAATGTCTAAAATTGGTGCACAGTGAAAACTAGACAAAAGGTCACAGGTGCTTTCCAATATGATAACGGGTGGCTACCAAAGTTGATTATCAGGAGCTTTCCAAGTTGATCACAGACTACACAAGATTATTTCGGGTAGTTACCAAAGTAGATCACGGGGGACTATAAAAGATCATCATGGGGGACTACCTAATTGATTGACGGCCGGTTAACCTAATCTATGATGGGTGCTACCCAAGATGACTACGGATTAACCAAGTTGATCACAGGGACTTTCCAACAGGATCACGGCAGCTACGCAAGTTGGTCACGGGGGTCTGCCAATGTTGATCACAGAGCCTAAACAAGGTCATCACCGGGGGTTGCGTAAGTCGATGACTGTGTGCCAACGAATTTGTTCACAGGGGCTGGTAAACGGAGAGGTCAACGTAAATAGTGTACAAGGTTTTAAATGTCCAGCCTATTTTAATCAAGCTGAAATAGGTCGTTACAGGGTCGGATTTAGTATTTTGGTTCCAATAATTTGTTCCGTCCCCTAGTCTGGTTAAAGTTACTCTCCTAAAAACCTTTACTAAACAAATATATCAGACCTATTTGTTAATTCATTAAACACCACTCCACGATGTCATTTTATCATTGCAAGTTTTTTGAGGAATTAACTAGGTTCTGGGCTTTACAAAATACCGTTAATGTATTAACAAAAGATTGGTTAGTAACTTTGGTTTTGTTCAATTTAGTCATTTGGGCAAATAAATAAATTAAAAAAAAAAAATAAACTAATAGACGAGGGGGCTACCTAAGTTGATCATGGGGCGCTAGTCAAGTTGACTATGGGGCTGCCCAAGATAATAACAGGTGATTACCCCCAAGTTGATCACAGGAAGCTCCCAACATGATCACCAGGGGGGTCTACCCAAGATGATCATAAGTGGTTAGCTGGTCAACAGAGTGATAAACGTAAATAGTGTGCAAGGTTTTAAGTTTCCAGCTGGTTGTAATCATGCTTAAATGGGAGGATATATTCAAGAAATCACATTTTTTTTACAAAAAGCTCAACTTAACCAACTTTTTGTGAGGAAACTGTTGTATATACAGCATAGAAGTATATAAACATTCTTGTAGTAAACGTTATTGTGAATTAAACAATGTCATTTGATGTCTTCTAAACGAAATATACAATTACAGAAAAACAAGTACCTCAACAGTACATGAAAGACGGCATTTTCGTATAAATATTTTGAAGTTTTTTTTTTTTTGCTTTGAAAGGTAAAATATCAAATATAAAAACAGTTAAATAGTCTGTAAGGTTTATACTTTCCAACTTATTTTATTCATATTTAAATGAGAGGAACTATTCTATAAAATTACTTGTTTTTGACAAATCTCAACTTTACCGACTTTTTGTAAAGAAATGGTAGAATATACCACAAAACGTAAACTTTTTGTACACAATTTTATTGTCAATATAAATATTCCATTTGATGTTATCTTAACTAAATATTACAGCTTCAGTTAAAAAAAAACCTCAGTTGTGCAAACAGCTAAGCGCTTTCTCGTCAGCCATTTGCTAACAAAAAAATGAAGCTAAATATTATGTAGGGTTTTAAGTTTATGGCTTTTCTCAATCATATTTAAAATAGGAGGAACTATTTTAAAAAAATCATATGTTTTCGACAAAATTCAAATTTACTGACTTTTGTGAAGAATCTGTAGTATATACCTTAAAAATGTATATAGAACTTTTTGTTTAGAATTGTATTGTTAATTTGAACATTTTGTTTGATTCTATCTAAAGTAAATTTAACAGCGTCAGTAAAATAAAAACTTCAACTGTGAAAACATGTTGGCAGTTTCTCGTCAGCCATTTTGAATTTTTTTGGGTTATAAAAAGTGCAAAATCTAATTGTATAGCATTTTTCTTAACATAAAAGTGAAGGTAAATAGTGTGTAAGGATTTAAGTTACAAGCTAATTTTAATCATGCTTAAATGGGAGGAACTCTTCAAACAAATCACATGTTTTCGACAAAACTCAAAAGTTACTGACTTTTTGTGAGGATACTATAGTTTGTACCATAAAAATACAATTGACACTTTTTGTACATAATTTAATTTTTAATCTGAATATTTCGTTAGGTTCTATATAAATTAAATAGTACAGTGTCAGTATAACAAAATCCTCAACTCTGCAAAAAAGCAATTTCATGTCAGCAATTTTGAATTTTTTTCTAGGTTATGAAAATTGAAAAATTAAATTTCAAAGCAGTTTTGGTAACAAAATAGTAAATTGAAACAGTGTGTATAATTTTAGGTTCTTAAATTATCATAATACAGCAATAAAATACGAAAAACCTAAGAAAAATTGAATTTTTGAACGAAAAGTGAAATATGATGATTTTTTACGTAGTTAATATCAAAATAAAATAAAATTACTTCTTAAGAAAACTGTAGGAAATTTAATTACAAATCTGGAGTATGCTGTCAGATATGCTCTTCAACCAATGGTTTGCCCACAATGAAGCCGTAAGTAAAATTCTGCACACAATTCAAAATTCCCGTCCGCCATTTTGATTTTTTTTGGTGTTAAAAATTAGAAATGTTTAATTTTCAGAATTTTCCCATTGAATGCTCAGTAAAAGCTACAAATGTGCCAAATTTCAACTTTCTAGCTCATCTGGCAGTGGGTTAGAATTTGTATACGTGAGTGAGTGAGTTACACATGCAGCTTTATTGATATTAGATTTATGCCTGTAATTTTGTTAGTTAGTGAGGCCTGCAACCACAACTGATTTAAACTGCATTACACTTACATGGGACTACACTACATAATGTACCCCAAAAACCGCTGATATCTTGAGATTCAAAATTTAACATTGGATGGTAAATCTATTTGTGTATAAAATCAGTGCTAATATTGTTTTTATTCTTATTTTAATAATAAATCATTAGTTTCTAAACTTACGTTTCTCATCCCTGTTTGTCTAGTCTTTTTTTATCTGAGCCCCTATTCTCTCTTACAACTCCAATTTATTTTATTCCAAATATGCATTGTTTTAAAACTAATCATATAGCTCAGGTTTAGTCATTAGCCTAAATGAAATTGTAATAAATCCTTTATAATTAATTGTAAGAAATAAACGCAGAATATTTCTTTTTTGCCAAAAATAGTAAAGATTTGTTAGAAAATGAGAAATTTGTCAAATATTTACATTCACTACTAAAAATCTCGATAAAAAGCAGTTTGAACAATTGCCATTCAGTATTTATAAATTTTTAAATTTTAGGCTACAGAAATTATTTTACTGATGTTAATTTTAGATAATATTATGCCATTGTTTGCTTTGCTATTAAACAAAAATAAATATATAATAAGCACCAACAATTTTGATCTAATCAATAAAATCGAAATGTAAGCCTAACCTACATTATTTACTCATTAAAACTAGGTAATAGTAAACAAAAACATAACACAATCCCAATAAAAAATAACTTGCTTAGCCTCTATAGCAGGGTTCCTCACTAGAATTTCATCACGAGCCTTAATAATTTTATCAAAATAATCTAAGGGCCGCTAGAACATATACATATAGTTCTTTTCATATGTTTTATAGCTTGTAGTTTGTCTGTCTCTCTGCTATTAATTTAATATTTAGTTCATTAAAACAAAGACAACACTTTTGAGCATTTTTGTGGCTTGTAAAAATATCAAAGCGGTTGTTACTTTAATAAATTATGGCAGTTCTAAAAAATTTTAAGGGACACAAAAAGTTGTGTTAAGGGCTGCATGCAGCCTGAGGGCCAGTGTCCCTGCTCTATAGGATCAGTGTAAGAAAAGTTCCAGTCCTGAATATTTACTGAAAATTAAAGTTTTTTGCTATAAATTGTACTTCCATTACTGTAGTTGAAACGGCTTTATCGACAACAGGTCATGGCATACATAGGCTGTTTGGAACCCAACTTGTCATTATTCTGTCACAGTTCTAAAGCTTTATTTGAATAGTGTACCTAATTTTCAGTGGGTTGATCAAAATCAGCTGGTCAAACTAACGTACAACATTTGATGGAAAAGGGCTAAACAAATAATTGCATCAATTTTAAAATTGGTTCTTAAGCAAATTGAGTTATAAATTATTGCTATTGCTGTGATTGTGATTTCACTGTAAAACAAAATAAATTAATTGGGGTTTTAATCAGGTTTTGTTTAGGATGAAAAAGCAGACCTACTTATTTAAAAATTCATTCTATAAGTGCTTTGAAAGTGATGCATAAAAAAAGGTAAAACACAAGATAAAACAATAATAAAAAACTCATGGAGATATTTCAAACCTACTGGAGTTTTCGTCAGTCCATCACAGAAGAGGGTTAATATCACTGGAGTAGAGCTAAGCTGGGAATAGCAGTATTGCCATACAATTCCAGCTAAATATTACGTACTTAATTATCTATAGGTCCGTAAACACAGGCAGAGTTCCCTGGTGAGGCCTTAGACCAAACTTCTCCATGAGGCCGAAGAGAGAGATCCTTAAGCAGAGCTATTCATTTGAATGCCATAGACCGAAACTCCTCTTTATTATTATTTTTAGTAAGGATTACAAGTAAGCAATATTTAGCTAAAATTTTATGGCAACAGTGCAACTCTATTCTACTCCAGTACTATTAAAGCCTCTTCTGTGACGGACTGAATATAAGGCTAGTAGCCCTGAAATATCACCTTGGGTGTTTTGTTATTTTCTATTTTGTGTTTTTCCTTTTTGTGTGTGTGTGTCACTTTCAAAAGAATTAACCAAAGGAATTTTTAAAAAGATAAGCCAGCTTTACTGTCCTAAACAATTCAGGCACTTTCCATATTGGTTTTTAATCAGTGAGGTAAATTCAGGTATGAACAAACGAATGTCTCTTTGACAACTTTATCACTCAAAATTTTCATCACCATTTTTGATCCACTTTTATTTTATCCAGTGTATAACAGATGATGTATGAATAAATCGAACGAGAAATTTCTTTGTCATAATGAACTTATAGAGTAGGTAGGGAATCGGGGGAGAATTGCGTTTCAAGGATGACAAAGAGAAACTCTCATCCTTGCACTTTGAAAGCAAGCAAATTAGCAGCTGTGTTCATTTACCTTATTGATTTTAACCGTTCTTGCACTGCATATAGTGTGCAAATTCGCTTTCCATATTTATATATTTCGACCTTCTATCAATATTTTACGTATTAGTTTATTTTCCACAAAGTATTTATGGTTGTTTATTTTCATTTTATATTAAAATAGTTTGTTTATATATTTATTGTTTTTACTTAAGCATACGTCAGAATTGAATTTTTTCACTTCTGATATATTATTTACTTGTGGTTTTTTTTTAGGAAAAAAAAAACTGCCATATATTGGCAACAGAGTCCAAAGGACCAAGATATATGAGATAGATATGTTTAAAATTCACAAAACACAGTATTTTTTGTCAAAGTGTTATATATTTTTTGCTAATTTGTATTCAAAAGACATTTAACCATTAAATTTTGCCATTAGGTGCTAGAAACATGTGTGAAGAATTGTGGCAAACGTTTCCATGTTTTGGTGTGCAACAAGGAATTTATCCAAGAGCTGGTGAAGCTAATTGGTGAGTAGTGTTGGTGTGATGAAAATATAATTACTCTGTAATATTTTGTTAAGTAAGTCAGCTGTTTTTAAATCTTCACAATAATGCTGAACTTAATATTTACATTCACTATTTTCTTGTAAACAAATGTTAGTCTAGTTCTTAGATGAATAAAGCCTAGACAATTCTTAAGGCTTTCTTTCACTACAATTTATTCATCTAAAGTTTTATTTTTCTATTGTTTATTTTGTTTGTGTTTAATATTTTATCATGGAAAGTTATTTAAAACCAACACGATTTGAAACTGATCCCAAGACAGAAAACTCAACTCAACTCTGGAAACATTGGAGGAAAACGTTTGAGAGCTTTCTTGCTAAAATAACTACAAAAGAAAAACTTTCATCAGAAGACAAGTTAAATCTTTTAATCAATCTTGTTTCACAACCAGTGTTTGATTATTTTTCTGAATCTACTACCTTTGAGGATGCTATAAAAACACTCAATGACATTTATATCAAACCAACAAGTGAAATATTTTCAAGATACCAACTGGCCTCACGTAAGCAACAACAAGGTGAATCAGTAAACCAATACCTACTCGCACTAAAGGTACTGAGCAAGGAATGCCAATTTGCCGCTGTGACAGCTGAACAACACAAAAACAACTTCATAAGAGATTCATTCATCAACGGGCTAGTCTCTCCAATCATTCGACAACGCCTGCTTGAGAATAATTCTCTAACGTTGGAAGAAGCGTCTACTCAAGCTAGAGCTTTAAAAGCTGCTCAGAATCAAGCTGCTTGTTACACTCTATGTCAATATACTCTGAATGCTACAACTCCAAACCCTCCTGTACTTAAAACTCAAATTCAAGGTAACAGTCATACAGATCAAGAACTTACTGCATCTACAACAGCCAAATGTTACTTCTGTGGTGGACCAAGACATCAAAGATTCCATTGCCCAGCTAAGGATGCCATTTGTAAAATGTGCTCAAAGAAAGGTCACTATGGGAAGGTTTGTAAGTCTAAACATAAAAGCAATTCTGTAAACTCACTAACTGTATCACAAAACGATGAACTTGTAGCCTCAATATCTGCAGCAGCACCTTCTTGTCTTAAAAAGGCTATTGTTAAAGTACTCATCAATGGTATTGAAGCTGATGGATTAATCGATACAGGCAGTTCACAAAGTTTTGTTGATCAATCTTTCTTGTACAAAAACCGAATAAAATTTATTCCGGGTAAAGGTAAGGTTTCGATGGCTTCAACTGCCTTATCCTCTAGTATTTTCGGTCATTGCATTGTTGATTTGAATCTTCAAGAACATTCATACGCTCAATCAAAACTAGCTGTTCTCACTGACTTGTGTGCAGACATGATTATTGGCCATGATTTATTGAAACAACACTCTCAAATCCAAGTCAACTTTGGTGGATCAAAAACTCCATTGAGTGTTTGTGCTTTAGCCCAGGTAAATATTGAACCTCCGCCTTTATTTCAAAACTTAACAAACAATGTCAGACCAGTAGTAACAGTCCCGAAAATACTCCATGGTTGACAGAGCGTTTATCAATGATGAGGTGAACAGATTACTAGCTGAAGGAGTAATAGAAGAAAGTCATTCTCCTTGGCGAGCACAGGCCTTGGTTACATCTAACGAAAATCACAAAAAGCGAATGGTAATAGACTATTCTCAAACTATAAACCGGTTCACCTTACTTGATGCCTACCCTTTACCGAACATAGAAAACATTGTATCTCAAGTATCTCGCCACTCTGTGTTCAGTACAATCGATTTGTCAAGAGCATGCCACCAGATTCCGTTACGAGAAGAAGAGAAGCAATACACAGCCTTTGAAGCTGCTGGACGTCTCTATCAGTTTTGCCGAGTGCCATTTGGAGTAACAAATGGTGTGGCCTGCTTCCAGAGAGTCATCGATAGTATCATAAAGGTTGAAGAACTCCAAGGTGTATATGCATATCTGGATGACATAACTATCTGTGGTAACAACCAGACTGAACATGACAGAAATCTTTCAGAGTTTCTTGCAGCAGTTAAGAAATACAATCTTACCATCAATGAGAAGAAGAGTAAATACTCCGTAAAATCAATCCAACTCTTAGGATATACAATTGAAAACAAAACTATCAAGCCTGATGAAGAACGACTGAAGTCTCTGATGAACCTCCCCCTGCCTTCTGACTCAGCATCTCTAAAAAGAACTGTGGGAATGTTGTCCCATTACTCAAAGTGGATATCAAACTATTCTCAAAAGGTTCAAAGCTTGGTTTCTACCAGGACCTTTCCACTCTCATCAAAAGCTATCTCAGATTTTAAAGTCATGAAAGAAGAAATTGCCAAATCTGTTATCGATCGCTGAAGATGTCCCATTTGTAGTTGAGACTGATGCATCGGAACATACCATTGCTGCCACTCTTTCACAGTCAGAACGCCCAGTTGCATTTTTTTCTCGGACCCTTTCCCCCAGTGAGATGCGACACTCTTCTGTAGAAAAAGAGGCATACGCAATAGTCGAATCTTTGAGAAAATGGAGACATTTTCTTGTTGGGCGCCATTTCAAATTAATCACTGATCAAAAGTCTGTAACCTTTATGTTTGATCAACATCACACCAGCAAAATCAAAAACGAAAAGATACTCCGTTGGCGGCTAGAACTGTCATGCTTCAGCTATGATATTGTTTACCGTCCAGGCAAACATAATGATGTGGCTGATGCACTTTCAAAAGTATGTGGTGCTACTGGAACTGACAAACTTTACACTCTACATTCAAACATTGGACATCCAGGAGTAACCAGAATGTCTCACTGGATCAAGAGCCGCAACTTGCCATTTTCTATAGAAGAAATAAAGAAGATGACTGCCTCCTGTCCAGTATGTGCTGAGCTCAAACCTCGTTTCTACAAGCCACAAGAAATGCACTTAATAAAAGCTACCTCACCGTTTGAAAGACTTAATGTGGATTTCAAAGGGCCCTTGCCATCCCAAACAAGAAACAAATACTTACTAACGATAGTAGACGAATACTCACGTTTTCCATTTGCTTATGCATGTCCAGACTTGACTGCTAGAACCGTGATACAAAAGTTCTGTGATCTATTCAATCTATTCGGCACTCCAACATACATCCACTCAGACAGAGGAACCTCATTCATGTCTCATGAATTAAAAACATTTCTCCATTCAAGAGGTGTAGCTACGAGTCGAACCATGCCATATAATCCTCAAGGCAACGGTCAGATCGAGCGACTAAATGGAACTCTCTGGAGAACAATCTCTCTCAACATAAAAAGCAGACAAATGCAAATACACCAATGGGAAAGTGTTTTAAATGATTCTTTGCACTATGTAAGGTCACTTTTATGTACTGCAACCAACGAAACTCCACATGAGCGCATGTTTATTCATAGAAGAAAATCAACTAATGGACTTTCCATGCCAACATGGCTCATGACTCCAGGAAAAGTGCTCATGAAACAAAACGTCAGACAGAGTAAATATGATCCTCTTGTTCACGAGGTAGACCTTGTAGAGGCAAACCCAAACTATGCTGTAGTGTGACTACAAAATGGCCAGGAAGAAACCGTATCCCTTCGTCACTTAGCACCGCGAGGAGACTATTGGGACAGCTTAACTGATGGACCACTTTTTAACAGAAGTCAATCCAATCATCACAAGACATCACAAATAATGAAAGCATTGAACCACCAACTAATCCACCTGAACCTAATCCACAAGAAGAAGCCAACTTTGAAGGCGCAGAAGCTAACCAGGAAATACATGATAGGTCACCACCCTTACCTAGACGATCTCAAAGGCAAAGGAGAGCTCCTGCCTACCTCCAAGACTTTGATTGAAAATTTAGGGAGGAAGAATGTGATGAAAATATAATTACTCTGTAATATTTTGTTAAGTAAGTCAGCTGTTTTTAAATCTTCACAATAATGCTGAACTTAATATTTACATTCACTATTTTCTTGTAAACAAATGTTAGCCTAGTTCTTAGATGAATAAAGCCTAGACAATTCTTAAGGTTTTCTTTCACTACAGTTGGAAAATTTAATATGCATTTTTCTGTGATGCTGAAGTTAAAAGAATGTACAACATTTTTGTATTTAATCCTAAAATAAATTCAACAATCTAATTATTTAGTATGCCTTGAAGGGCAGATAGTCAGTTAAGTATTTCAAATAAATCTTCCACTTGAAAATTCCTTTTAAGTAAGCAATTATAATGTTTTTAACATCCACATTTTAGTAGTTTAGAATTTTACTTAAATTAAATATATTTATCATTCATTGCTTTATAGTGTGAGATAAATTTAGATTAAAAAATATAAATATCAAAGCGTAATATAAGAGATAGTTAATTTGCACAGCTGCATTATTTTTCCTTTCTGTTATTTAAAGGTAGGATCATTTTACTTTCTCCCATATGGGTTAGCATAGAGCAAGTATTGTGATCATTAAAAAAATTTTTTTTATATGTTGGTCTGAAAATCTATTTTAGGGTCCCCTGAACCCAAAAAAGTGGTTTTTTTTTGTTTTTTTTTAATGTTGGTATCTGTCTGTATATGTGCGGTTCGCTGGAGACCAAACGGATGGGTCAATTTTTATGAAATTTGGTATATGTTGGTGTATTTAGCCAATATCTCCAGAATATTTTTTCACTTTTTTGAAATTTTAGTTTTTTATATTTTTATGGGCAAAAAACATCAAAAATAGAATTTTCTCCAAAACAGCTCCAACGATCTTGATTAAATTTTTGTAAAAGATGTGAATCACAATATAAAATATTTTAGTAAAAACAGCATGTCTCTAACTTGACTAGTTTTTGAGTTATGACAAAAAACCTGAATCAAACATAGTTTTCAGAGTTTTGATTTTTTAGTGTTTAATATGGGGAAAGTTTATACTATTTATTTGGAACCATTTATTTATAGTATAAATACCTGGCTATCTTAGCCAGTTCGAATAATGATATATTTTGGAACTTAAAAGCTATATGTCATAGTCTCTGAACATATTTCATAATTTTTCAATTAGATACTTAGATAATCATAAAATGTAATTTGTTACAATAATTTCAAGAACTCTTATGTCACACAACTCAATTGTACATAGTTTTTATTCTGTTGCATTATAGGTTAGTAGTTAAGATAGGGTATCAGCAAACTTACCTGGGAATTTTATCTTTTCACAAAAACAGCAAAACATTTCTGTTATCACGGTTCTGTGGTGTCACCTAATATTAGTGGACAGTGTATGCTTATAGGTCATGTTTATTAATCCTGTATGTTTAATTTGTTGTGTGTATTAGTTTTCCCTAGAAATCATATCTAGTGCTTTAACAACTACATGATATTAAAATATATTCCTTTTCCAGTATTATGTAACTAATAGTGCTTTTAATTTTCAATCTTTTGCATTCGTTGTACAAATTACCAGCTTTATTTATCTCTTTAGCGTAGCCGATTCTAATGCTCTAGTAATGTGGGAGAACTGGTTAAACATTTTTTGTGATTCTCGTCAAACATTTGTTTTTGTGATTCTCTGTCAGCATTTTGGGAATCTACCTTAAGTATAAGTTTCGGTACTTCAAACGGTCTTGTCACAATTTCAATAATCCCACTTCTTGACACTTACATAATGATGCAGTTGTAAAGTGTCTGTTTTCCCTGACTTTTTGCAACAGGTCATCTACTGATGAGTGAAGGTTTCCAACTTTGTTCCTCATCATGCACATTAGCACAACCTTAGAAGTTATCACCCATTTCTCCCATCCCATCACTCATTCTATTTTCTCAATAAACTTCACAGATCAGCTGCTGTCATGCATTTAGCATTATGAAAACTTATCACAACATGTACTTTACAGTTGGCGACATTTTTAATCAGAGGGGGAATTTTAAACAGTCATAAGACTCATAAGTGACCTTAAATACAGTCAAATGGGTCCATAATGGCGGCTGTGGCTTGCCAAAAGATAGTAGTATTTAGCATGCATACGCTGAACGCCGACCGCAGCGCTACAGCAGCGGGATTCCAAAACGGTACTTACTTTAAAAACATGCTTTGTATTGAAAATTTTTAAAATGTTCAATAATATTTATTATAAACTAACTAAAACTGACTTTAGATTATTTTTATTAATCATTGAGAAGGCCAAGAAGAATGACAATTAACAGAAAAAGATAAACTCAGTTCATCTATAACATAGTATTTAATATTTTTATGTACAAATGTGTTATGCTTATAAACTTCACACAATAAACTCTTGATTCGACCATACATTATACAATTTGAAGATCTTGAAAATGACACTCTGTGTGCTGAAACTCGAGTAGATAAAATGAAATTTACAGTAATTAATGAACATACAAAGAATGTAACTAGTTGTTTTATATAATTTTAGGCAGTAAAGTAAAATTAATTCCTGAAGGAGACAAGAGTTTTATACTTGTTCAAACATTGTATTCGTTTTTGATTCATTAGACTTAATGGGAATCTCGAATAAAATAACAATCAATATAGATTTTTTTACACTTCCTAATTTTAATTGAAATATTCAGTTGTTTATCGTAGGAATTAAGTTGCTAAAAACATTTTTTTCATGATTAGTGAATATGAGTAAAGGCATTTTTATAATAAAAATATGTTAGATATGTTGATTAAAAAACCTGTTATAGCTATAGGAGGGCTTTCATGAGAATCGTAATACTGATAATTAATCCAGTAGTTGATTATTTGTAGTTTAGTTTAGTTTTAGGATAGTTTCAACATGCTTTTAGAGTTACAGTAGACACTCTTAACCGGCCACCACAGGACTGAACCCCTGACCAGATAGTTGTTTGGCCGGTTAGTCCAAAGTATGTGGAAATTACAGTAACCACTTCATTTCCGCAAAGGTTACGTCACGGAGGTTTACTGTGGTAATGCTCTTTAAACCGTGGATAATGGTAAAGTACCAGTACCTCACTTAAACAAAAGTTTGGAGGCTACGTTATAAGAGGTACAGTAATGTATTTAAAAAATGTTAGGACTAATACTGTAATTTTAAATGTGTATTACTATTTTATATTGTGTGTTATGTACTGCTGTACTATGTATTTTAAATTTTAAGAACATTGTACAGTCAACATTTCACATTGTTGTACAGGTAATACAACTTCCGTGAATAAATATATTATGTACAATATACAATACTGTACAATAAGTCACCCCGCTCATTCCTCAACTGGCTAGATTGAAGTAAAAAAACCCAAAATAGCCGAGCGTGTGGTGACCTGTCGATGACTCGTCAGTTTTTAATTAGTGGCTGGTTAAAGCGGGGGCTGGTAGATCCAAGGCCCGTTAAGAGAGCATTTACTGTATTGTCAAACAATAGTTTGTATATTACCATTTAACAGAGATGGTAGCAAAGATTTTTTTGTTGTTAATTTTGGCTTTAACCATGTTTAATGGTGCAGTTTTAAGTTTTTTTGTAAATGGAATCAGTTTTTTTGTTTTATTATATGATCTTGAAATAATTAGTATGATCGGAATTACATGTTGTAAACAATAATCCGCATAGCTACTCGCAACATGCTATATACTCAGACCAATACTAAGTGCCGGCGTGGTGGCTCAGTGGCTAAGGCTTTGGACTGCGAGGGCAAGGTCCAAGGTTCGAAACCCCACTGAGCTAACGGTCGGTACTTCACTCATTGAATAAAGTTCACGCACAGGCTTGTAGCCCATGTGAACTGGTGAGTGAAGTAAAAAAAAAGAAAGAAAAAAGTGTTTTGAATTCAACAATAAACTGCAGTCTCTCATAGACCTTTTTCTTGGCTTTTTTGATTTTAATAAATGGTTTTTTCTAACAATATGTCAACCTTAGTAACAATAATTACATTCTTTCATCTATAATCTTAACAGCAAATCGAAACCCATTTTCACCCTATATCTCTAAGATCAGCGTCTTAATGATAGTTAAAGATACTCATTCCACAAGAAAAACAATTAGAAAAAGAAGGTAAATGTATAATACTAGCTTTTTAATATTCCTTTACCAAATATTGAATATATTTTATTATAGATCTAATTATTTATTTATTTTCACAGTGCAAGAACATCCTTGGCTGCTGCATGACGCTTTTCTGAATTTACTATCAACAATTTTATTTATTTTATCATTTGGTCAAATACCGAACAATTCAGATTATTCAGCTACTTGACGACATTTTTTAAGAACTGGTAAAATTGAATCTAATATTTCATAGTAAATTTTATATAATTAAGTTTGTCTTGGAAAATAAATTGGGAAGTAGAGAATTATAATCGTCTTTATTTTCAACAATTAAATACAATTCACCATGTAATCCATCCAGGATCCTAAAGTGCGTTGTGTATGTAGGCCCACTTCCAGTCTCAATCATGAAATTATTCATCTCGGGTCTAGATAAGTTCATTAGTGCCAATAGCTGACATAAATACTAGTATTGTTCACATATCAATCAAAAAAATAATCGCATTAGGTTACAGAAATCATCACTCACTCAATTTGTTCACTCTGCCCATAATTGTTTTAAAACGTGGCAGTTTTATACATCCAATTCAAATAAATTTTTTAGGCCTTGACTTTTCCTACAATATGCATTAAACGTGTGGGGGTTACTTTTAAAAGTCTACCCTACCCTATATCCACAATGAAGTGGGATACTGAATTGTAAGAGCCACTGGCCATCTTCGTTAAAATATAAACTGACTGTCGGCGCAGAAATTATGTGCACCCGAGTTTGAAGGTTGTTTTCTAAGAAACTAAGAGGCCTATGAAAACTCCAATCCTACCATAGTTTTCCTCGTTTAACTGTGTGTTATAACATATAAATTTAAAAATTTGATTATAAGTACTAATAATTTTTATCTTAGTCGGAACAAAAACAGTACCGGAATTGTAACTAGTTTTCACTGTACATTAAATTTAAACTGTTAATACTCAAAAACACGTTCATTCAGCGCATTTATATTTTAATATTTGGTTGATAGGAATGTTTCTTATAAGTTCCATAAATTTTAGGATTTTATATCTTTAAGAAAAAAAGTTCTAATCAATTACCTGAAACATTGTTTTCTTGGCTTCTAGAGGTCTTAAAATGGATTATTTGGTCTTGTTGTAATCCTTATTGCATATATAGTCATGATACATCATTTTCATATGTGTAAGTAAATGCAGTGATTTTATATTGATTTAAATCAATTTAAATTTATCTTATTCTTAATTCTTAAAATTATAAAATCCTAATGTGAGAGAACTGGTTAAACATTTTTTGTGTGATTCTTGTCAAACATTTGTTTTTGTGATTCTCCGTTAGCATTTTGAGAACCTACCGTAAGTATAAGTTTCAATACTTCAAACGGTCTGTCAAAATTTCAATAAACCCACTTCTTGACACTTGAAGACACTATGTAGTGATGCAGTTGTAAAGTGTTTATTTTCTCTGACTTTTTTATCAACGTTTTACACCAAGTCATCAGTAATGAGTGAAGGTTTCCGACTTCGTTCCTCATCATACACATTCGCATAACCTTAAAAGCTCTTACCTATTTCCATACCATCCCATCACTCATTCTGTTTTCTCAATATACTTCACAGATCTCTCAATGAATGTCAGCTACTTTCATGCTTTTAGCGTTACAAAAACTTATCACAATATGTACTTTACAGTTGGCGGCATTTTTAATCAGAGGAGGAATTTTAAACAGTCATAAACGACCTTAAATACAATAAAATGGGTCCATAACGGCGGCTGTGGCTTGTCAAAATTAGTATCTAGCATACATGCGCTGAAGGCCGACCGCAGCACTACAGCGCCGGATTCCAAAATGGTTTCCAACTTCCGGATTCCAACTTTAAAAACACACCACGTATATTTTTTCATGGTTTAATATTTACATAAAACTTACTTTTTCGTCTTCAAAACTACACTACATATTATGTAATGAGTTTTATTTTGTCCATTGTATTTTAGAAACTTGGGGTCATGAAAAGCAGGACAAATAATTTCAAAATTATCCTGAATTTAGTTATAACCAATTACAACTATTTAAATCTCTTTAAACATTAAAAATTGAGCTGAAAAGTTTAGCCCAGATTCTGCAATAATCTGAATTGTTATTATCTGGCCATAAAATGTTATCTTTCTTCTTGCTTATCAGCTCTTTTGGTTGCAGCTCCCCCACCACCACACTCGTGGATTCAATCACTCCCCTCTTCCCTTCAATCCCTCTCTTCGTTAGGGTCACAATATTCTCAAGTCGGAGGTACGCATCACTTCCTCTTTCTTCTCAACACTAACAGTAGGCTAGGTTTTTTAATTCTTATGTTGACTAACATCAATTATTTTATGTGTTTTGTTTTCTTAAAATAATATGCTATAAAACATTGTTGTTTGTGTTTTTTTTACTAACAACTTAGTTATTTTGCTGTTATTTTCATTTTGCTACATTTCCTTTTGCTTTTTGACATTTAACCGCTGCTTTAGTTTAGTCAATCACTAGTTGTGTAAAACAGGTAATTAAATAAAATTTACTCTTGGAGTTAAGCATTGATTTAATATTTCTTAATGTAGTTGAGTCCCACTAATCTAAAATAATGGAACTGAACTGATTTTGGATTAACAAGATTTTCTTGAAAAACTCCTTTTGTTAACAAATCATATATATAATATTAAGTATAGTTTTTTAACACAAGAGCAAAAGAAGGACAATAAAAAGGAGAAAACTAACCTTATAATGAAAGAAATAGTTCCGCCGAAACGTATAGTTTTATAGTATACATTTAGTTACATTGTGCTCATGCATGAGAGTCTTATGGTTATTTCTGGTGTTCTTACGCCTTGCCAGACAGCGCTGTTTCCATAGTTATTCTCGGATCAGCAGTTCATATATAAATAACTGTGTCATTTGCTGGAAGTGGAGGCACGGCGGCTTACATCAGGTCTTCTATTACCACTAAGGTGTTGGAGATCTGACACTTCAAGACCACTTTGACCGGAGTAGATGTTCTGGATATCTCACTTAATGGTGCTCACATGCTCCGTGAACTTTGTTTTACCGACCACCTAAAGTTGGCTTCTTGGCAGAAGTTGATAGTGTCCTGTTTTCATACCTTAGTTGAGATGTTTATTGCTGGCAAATTATTCAAATAGTCACAGAAGGACCTTCAAATAACTCAGTTGACAGTGAGAGTGAAGATAATGCTAACAGCCAGTAGCCCACATAAGCCGCACTGCGTTTGAACTTGCACTATGCTACGTAGAGCAACATCCCGCCGCAATCCCAGCAGACACAATGTTCTTAAGACTGGCGTAAATTGGCTTCAAGGGCAAGATATTCATTTTTAAAGCATGGAAAATATTTTGATTTTTTAAGATATTAATCTAATATGAGAGATTATTTTATATCTGAAATAGTATATTCTTGTAATTTTTATTTTCTCAAAAATTCTGCTGATCTTTGTTTTGGATTAAGAGGATTTTTTGACCACCAAAGTTTGTGTAAGTAGGACTCCCCTGTATTCTTAATGTTATTTTTGAACTAACATTAAACTTTTTTATCTTAATTGTTTTAAAGAAATCCACAAACATTTTAAAAAAATCAATAGCAAACAATCTAAATACACTACGTAAACAAACATTTGGCGTCATAATGCCCCCAAAACCCATGATTACTTATATTAAACCAATTTTTTTTTAACTAACCCTCAATCCGCCTATTAGAATTTTTTTTGTTTTTGTGGGTGATATTTTGTGCATTTACAAACATTTTTTAACAAAATGCATTAAAAATAGTAAAATTACATAAATCCACTCATGTTTCATATCACTTTACTCACAATAATCCAGGGCATCTTGTAGGTAAATAATACCTGTGAAAAAAATTGTTTATATAACCTCATGCTTAACGAAAGATTGTAACAAAGAAATATGGGTGGGGTTATGGCTAAAAACAATATTATATTAATAAATGTAATATTCCCATATAGCCAAAATATTATGTTATAAAGTTTTAGAAAATATAAGGGTATTATACGTTATTTGGATACAAAAATAAGTTTTAATTGAACTTTTCTAAATTGTGTGTCTATGCAGTGTGTCTGCATAATTACTGTTTATCACAAGTAAAATCTGTGAGTATTAAAAATAAGGTACTTTTATTCAGTGTTCAAATAAAACGAAAAGTATTTTAATTAAAGAAAAGTGCGTAGTTATACAGCAGGTTAATAACACTGCAGTAAACAGTTTAAATACGGACAGCGGTGAGGGTTGAGGGCAATTCATGTTATAAAACAAAAATTTAGCTCCCTTATTAGATAGCGTACTTGTGAAATATCGATTAATTGAGTTTTATCATCATAAACTTGGAGTTATAAAGGTGAAGTGATTGGAACTTGATGATATTGTTCGCATAGTTACAATTTCAAGTTATAAATGTGAAGTGATTGGAACTTGGACATGTTGTTCGCATAGTTCCAATTTCAAGTTATAAATGTGAAGTGATTGGAACTTGATGATATTGTTCGCATAGTTACAATTTCAAGTTATAAATGTGAAGTGATTGGAACTTGGACATGTTGTTCGCATAGTTCCAATTTCAAGTTATAAATGTGAAGTGATTGGAACTTGGACATGTTGTTCGCATAGTTCCAATTTCAAGTTATAAAGGTCAAGTGATGGAACTTGGACATGTTATTTGCATAGTTCCAATTTCAAGTTATTAAGGTGAAGTGATTGGAACTTGGACATGTTGTTCGCATAGTTCCAATTTCAAGTTATTAAGGTGAAGTGATTGGAACTTAGACATGTTGTTCGCATAGTTCCAATTTCAAGTTATTAAGGTGAAGTGATTGGAACTTGGACATATTGTTCGCATAGTTTCAATTTCAAGTTGTAAAAGTCAAGTGATGGAACTTGGACATGTTGTTCGCATAGTTCCAATTTCAAGTTATAAAGGTGAAGTGATGGAACTTGGACATGTTATTTGCATAGTTCCATTTTCAAGTTATAGAGGTCAAGTGATGGAACTTGGACATGTTATTTGCATAGTTCCATTTTCAAGTTATAGAGGTCAAGTGATGGAACTTGGACATGTTGTTCGCATAGTTTCAATTTCAAGTTATAAAAGTCAAGTGATTGGAACTTTTACTTGTAGAGATATGCATTGTTCCAATTTTGAGTTATAGAGGTTATAATGTACTGTTTCAGAGAATGGAAAATTATTCTTATCAAGGCTTTAATATAACAAAATTTGAGTTGAAGAAGTGAAATTAACATCGACTAATATGGGAAGTTTAAGGGGATTTTTTTAAAAATTCGACTTATCCGGGATTTAAAGTTATTGAGGGTAGAGTTATCGAGGTTCCACTATATTCAAGTTAGATAGATCTAATCCATAATCTAATCATAAATGCTCTAAAATAATGACGTAGCTTGGTTCAAGGATCTTGGCCTGCGGCCTCATTTATTGACCCATACATGTACAGTGGCATTGACCTGCCTAGTCACCTATACACACACGTACTTTGGTTTTTTTACACTAATAAATTTGTTGTTTTTTTTAAATAAGGGAAACTATACTCTTTATTTACCACTAACCAATTAATTTTTTAAGGGCTTGTAAATGGTAATCAGAAGTCATTCAGAAAATTTGCAATTCAAATAATTTAGAAAATTTATTGAAAAATATTGCACGTTGCCAAAAACTTTCTTTTTTTCACTAATCATAATTTTCTTGTCTGAGCTTCTTTCTTGAATTAAGATATCTGCAGGAGGCAATGTTTGTAAACCCCACAGTCGCATCCTGGACACCAGTAGGTTTCGTTTGTGCAACACCCAACAGATCTTTCCAAAATATTTGGAAGATGGGTCAGCTTATGCAGAGCCTTGTTGGTTTGGAAGAAGGCTGTTGAGGTACTTGGAGCAAAATGGGTTACACTCGGTCAACTAGAGAGGGCACCAGTTTTTGGATAAAGTCAATAATGGATTATTATGGAAAATATAAGTATAATTATGTTTTGAAATGAGATAATAAGGCAAGTGAGGCAAGCAAAATGGTGATCTCAGAATAAAGTTGCTCTCACTTTTGTCAACTAAATATTCTTCTTTTCCACTGTTCCCTTTGTTTTAAAAACAAACTAGGTGTATCATGAAATGCAACAACCTTTTCCGTTTTCAGTGTTTTTTATATCATGTTAATATACAGATCGTTATAACGTAAATTGCCAAAAGACCCATGTTGTCTAAATTAAGCTGATAAAATGTGTCACCACAATGTCTGTCAGCTAAAACCAGATGAAGGGTTAACTGATCATATCATGGTATCAACATTAAAGATAGTCAGTCAGCTATCTTACAAATTTAGTAGTCACTGAAAATATACATGTAATGTGTGATATATGTAGAGCAATCATTATGTTCTACAAAAACTTATATACTATATGAAATCTAAAAAAGTGTCATCTTTTTAATCATCAAGATATCTATTAACATCCTTAAGTAATTTCACTAATTATGAGGTTAAGTGTAAGAGCAATGGTCCTAACTTTCATTTCAGTAATTATCACTCACAATATTTGAATACTTGTAAACATAAACATGATCACTTGATTACGCCTGTTATTAGAAATAATTTAATTTAGAGAATTATTTTCATAACTGTATTTACTGTACAATTTATAAAAAAGACAATTTCAGTTGTGAAGCACTCACATTCACTGTGCACAAAAAAACCCCTTTTTCAAATCACTCCAAAGAAGAAAAAAAAATGATTAATTGTATGTAAGTTAAGTAATTCCTTACATATGATACATGAAACCTTTTTTTTTAGCACAACTTCCTTATTCATTAACCAATTTCAATGTTTGAGGTGTCAAATAATTTTCCCCTGTTCTACTTGTGCAATAAGGTCTTTGTTGTTCAATGTTTTCACCCTGAAAGGCATGGTAAATCGTTAAAGGAAGTTTTTTGGCGATAAGAATAACATGGAGAGAGATTTCAATTAGTCAAAAAGCAGCAGCTGTTCAAATGTAAATAATGATGTTTATCTTATTTTAACATGTGTTGGAATATAAATGATGTTTATAATATTGTGTAGGTTATAGATTTTTTTAAATGTTAAAGCAAGAGAGAGAGTAAGTTTGATATTGATTCAGTGGAAGTTTTGTCTGATCTATAAATATAAAAAGTGAAGTGCGTGTCTGTATGTGTTTCTTGTCTGTGCATACTTTATACATTACTACACCATTTGTCTTATCATCATGAAACTTAAGGAAGTTATTCCCAGGGGTGGTTTTATCCCAGAACGAGGTCGAAGGCCGAGGTATCATGATCACAGTTAGTTAATGGCGGGGCTGGTACACGAAGCGTGCTGGAGGGTCCCCTAGTATTATCATACTATATGATTGATTTTTCACTAAGAAGAGGCTTTGGCGGTAGTAATTTTAGTTCAGTGTGTCAGTAACATTGTTGTACGTATATAGTGGGTGAGGGTCAATACTACACTACGTGTATTGTTGGGTGAAGGGTCAATACCACTCTACATTTGTGGGTGGGTAGGTAGGTGGACCGTTACCACCGTACTTGTATTGGTAGATAGGTGGGTTTTCCATTACCAACGTGTGATGTACACGTAATGACACGTTGTTGTAACTGACTTGTTGGTTCTGTCAGTAACCTTGTTATTATTATAGGCTAAATGGGCATCTAACATTTAATGGACGTACAGTATAAAGAATATAAAAATCAACAAAGTGTTGAGGAAGTTGTAGGCGATAGGCTCTATGCTCAGTCCTCTTAATACCGACACGGCGTCCGCTCAGTGGTTGTAATCGACGTGGACACTATTAGAGAAGTCTGGTGTGTCCATGCTGGATGGTACTCAAGGTTCAGATGTTGTATAGAGAAGAGAACTGAGTGTCAAACTCGTCTGTTAGCTGAAAATCAGACTAACGTCTGATCGTAAACGTGGTTCGGATTCCACGTAAATCTGTAGGTCCCATAGTTGCCCTGGCTGTTGGGCTATTAATAAATGGTCCTTTCTGAGCTAAGTCGAACTCAGATAGTACAATGACTACACTTGTTCATCTACACTCATTCACCCCCCCGTACTTGCCCATATCTCTACGATCGGCGTTTTATAATAATGGAAATACAGAATAAGAGGCTTAACCCATTGGTGACCAAATTAATTAAAAAATAAATTGTAAGGCAATAATGCTTTAAGCTGAAAATGAGAAAAAGTGTTGCTGTTTGTTACTAGTGCTGTTGACTACTCAGTAATGTTACATTGGTAACTGCTACCTGTCATGTCACCACACCGTTCATGAGCTGTCATATCCCTAATCACGAGCCTGAGCTTTGTCGGGCCTAATATGCTCATACCTGTGGAAGGACGATACTACTATCTGTAACAAGAGTTTAGTGACTCGAGTTTGGATGCTTACAAAAATTAAACTAACAAAGCTATGGTAATGGAACCTGTACCAATATTTCCATTGTTTTATTGTGCGTTGATAGGTGGCAACAAAAATTGTTTGTATTTTTTTATATTTATACTTTGTACCGAACGAAAAAAGTACAAGATTTTTCACTAATTCCAAGCAAATCTTGAATTTTGAAAATCGCTGACTTAATACCCGTTCATATATCTTGATGAAAATTTAATACGTGATTGGTTATGGTATTGAAAATACTATATTAAAGTTTCAACATTTTTCTTTCATTAGAAAAAAAGTTCTTGTAGATTCTATAAAACAACTTTTTCTAAGCAATGGCTGATCGGACGAGGTTGAATTTGACATTGTTGTAATAAGCTAATTTCATATATTTAACTACATACTTTGTTAACCTTTTACAGCCTATCGTGTATTTTGTAGCGATTTTTATTTGATAGCGAAGCGATGTGCACTGAGCCGTGAGTAATGTGTCCGGCAGGACTGCGGTTTTGCCATGTCGCTGCCAGTCCAGCCGTCATTCAGGTTCGTATATGAAAAGATAATGTAATATTTTTGGTTTTCAATATTCTGATACCATTTCCCATCGCTTTTTCTCGTGAGGGCTGTGGACCTCCGATGGCAAGTTTTAAAATGGTTATATTCCTGTAATAAAAGGATTTGTCATAATATCTATGTATAATATTTACATTATTTACAAATACTCAGCCCAAGAAGGGCCACGTCATAATATTTAAAGTCAATGTACAGTATACACGAGGATTTAAACTCTGCTACTCAATTAACAGAGTAAAATCACCTCAACATTCTTCACTCGTCCTCTTTTCAGAATTATCACTGTCATCGGATATTTCTGTCTTCATTGAGTTGATCGCTGTCCCAGTAATTTTGTTCAATTTGTTCCGTGTGCTTGATGCACTTCTTCCACAGTTTAAGTGTTACTGAGCGTAGGCTATCCTTTCACAATTCTACCAAAACGTCCATGCTTCGACCTTTGTCATTAGCATTCGCCAAATTAACTCTAAATCTGAACCCAAGTTTTTTTACTGTTCTGTGTAGTGTCATTTTTGACATTGAAGGGAAATCCGACATGTTTTCATTGAGTTGATGTAGTAATGTTTCTAATGTAGGGTACATCTTTTTCAAATAGAAGTCATAAATAGTTCTTCTTAAAGCACCAAGAGTGAAGTCATCTAACCAGATCATCGGTCGTCCCTGTTGAACACACTGTCTCTTCCTTGATGGTGGAGAAAAACTTCCATTTTCTTTGTTGGACGTTGCTCCAATCCTCTTCACCGATGACAAAGATATTCCTAAACACATCCTCGTTTTTTCATAAACTGGAAAGCATTTTTCACCCAATCTCTCACCCTCGGTCTTAAAAAAACATATTGCACTTAATATCATTACAATTTCTTGCTCGGAAAAATGTTCTCTTGGAGGCATGGCTGTTCTCTGGGAGATGCTTACTCGACAACAACTCACGCAGAATATAGATAATAAGTGTCAGCGTGCCTTTAAGTAGAGGTAGAGGTTATGAGTCATGCGTTATTCAGAGACAACAGTCATATTTACCAGATATTTTACAGGGGCGGCCTTGCCAGTGAGTCACGACTTTTGCCTGAAGAGGGTTGTTTACCTGGCAACAGCGCATTCCTGACACAACTCAGGACCGATCGCCTCGCTGCGAACGGCTTTCTCGCTTCAGTGAACATCGCTTCACTATCAAATAAAAATCACTACAAAATACACGATAGGCTGTTAAAGGTTAACAAAGTATGTAGTTAAATATGTGAAATTAGCTTATTACAACAATGTCAAGTTCAACCTCGTCCGATCAGCCATTGCTTAGAAAAAGTTGTTTTATAGAATCTACAAGAACTTTTTTTCTAATGAAAGAAAAATGTTGAAACTTTAATGTAGTATTTTCAATACCATAACCAATCACATGTTAAATTTTCATCAAGATATATATGAACGGGTATTTAGTCAGTGATTTTCAAAAGTCAAGATTTGTTTTTTGAAATTCAAAACTGAGTTCAGGAATTTACTAGCTGTATAGAATGGCCTTTTTCTGTAACCAAAAAACTCTAAGGAATATATATTTTGCTAACATTCATTCTCATTTGTCTTATGGTATATGCCTTTATGGTTTCACAACAACAAAAATATATGGACAGCATTTTAAAACAGCAAAAAAGAGCAGTTAGAATTATTTTGAAATTAAAACATGACCAAACAACTAAAGAGCATTTTAAAGATTTGGGGATTTTAACGGTCTATGGACAGTATATATTTGACACAATCCTCGTTACTAAGAACAATCAAATTGCTTTTGAATCCAATTCCTCCCTCACACCTCATCCTTACAACACTAGAAACAAAAGAGGTATAATTATATCTCATCACAATTTAAAGTTTTTTGAGAAAAAACCAACATATATGGGAGTGAAGTTTCAGAAAGAAATACCACTTAATATTAAAAAAGAAACCAACTTCAAAAAATTTAAACAAAAACTTAAAACTTTTCTTATAAATAAAACACTATATTCCCTAGAAGAGTACTTTTCCACCCCCTTGCAAACATAATGTACAACATAGTAGTAAAGAAAATTGCATGTTTTGTATTTTTAGAAATAGAAGTAGGTAATATTTATATTGATCCTGTTCATATCATATTGACACTATTCAATTGTATACAATGTATATTTCATGAATAAAGAAGATTTGATTTGATTTGGAATTAGTGAAAAATCGTGTACTTTTTTTATTCGGTACAAAGTATAAATATGAAAAAATAATACAAAAAATGTTTTGTTGACACCTATCAACGCACAATAAAACAATGAATATGTTGGTACAGGTTCCATTACCATAGCTTTGTTAGTTTAATTTTTATAAGCATCCAAACTCGAGACTCCAAACTTTTGTTACGGATAGTAATGCAATGCATCAGTCTCCTTTTAGAGGCCTAACTGTAATCAAACCCAGGGTCTGCCACCTCATTGGCCTTAGGAAAAGGCAACGTTATCTACTAGGCCATTGAGGCAAGACTGGTCATGGGCCAAAACTGGTTTAAATTAGCGTGAGCGGGTTGTTTTTAGAAGAGGATCCCCATTATTAAAAAATATTCTATAGGAATAGCCCCAAGAACGGGAATAAAACAAAACATAACTGTGATTTAATGTTATAATGAATAAAAAGAAACATTAAGTTCTCCTGGAGGCCATAACATGTTTATGTTGTGCCAGATTGTCTCAACTAAATTTGCGTCTTTGATTCGATACCTCATGAACTCACACAGATATGAATATAGCAGCATGTTTATTCTGTAAAAAACGAACTGTACTTCCTTTATTATTAACCCCATGAGCTAATAAAAATAAGGACAATTGTCAGGTAGCACACCACAACTGAACTGACCAGCGCAATACCACTGACCATGCATATTCAAGGAGAGTTGAGGTCCTCTTCTAAAAAAACCCCCCCTAGAGCTCTGTTGAGACTAGAGAAAAAAAAACCCCGCTAGAGAATGTTGTACTGTGATTTTTTAGTATATGGTTGTAGTAACTGATTGTTTGGTTCATTTTTTCACTAATTAATACACTACATGGCATGTCTACAATGGGTTGAAAACCAATTCCAACAAATTTTAGTATGTTTTTGTTGTTTTACGTTATTGATATGTGTAGGTCCAAAGAATGATCCTCCGACAGCAGTCCAGGAGAAAGTTCTCAATCTTATTCAGAGCTGGGCAGATGCCTTCCGCAATCCCGACATGTCTGGAGTTGTCCAGATCTACCAGGATCTCAAGGCCAAGGGCATTGAATTTCCCATGACTGACTTGGATGCCATGGCGCCAATACATACACCTCAGCGGGTAAGTGGCAACTGAATAAACATAGATATCAACACAATACAGTTTCATAAAACAAAATACAACCACTACTTTGAACTTAAAAATGGCTGAATAGTTTTCTACCTCCTATCAAATTATTTGCTGAGAACAAAACCAACGAATTCAATTTTTTAATGTATAATATAGTCTTTAAATGGTTAAAAGTCTTGAGTGAAGTCTTGTTGCTGTGCGTTATATCCTTATATAAATAGTACTTGAAGCTTTACTTTGTTAGCGTAACTCCTCCCACATTTTTGGATTGATTTTAATGATTGAGGTGTCATCAAATTTTCTCCTATTCGTAGCTGTGCAACTAGTGTTCGTTGCAATATTTTCAATATTTTCACCCTAACCTTGAACCATGAACCTTGAGGCCTTGGGCAACAAAGGAAATTTGGAAGGTTAGGCCAATTTGGAAAAGTTAAAAAAATTAAACAAAACATGTAAATTAATAATTACAGTACTACCTCGTTTATCCGGACCTCATTCAACCGGATGTCCGGATTATCCGGATCGATCCGGAACGAAAAATAAAAAAATTAATTTAGATGAAAACGTGATTTCCTGATCACTACAGTGTCGCCTTGAGGTAGTAGGGCGGGTTCTTGATGCGCTGGGAAGACAAAGTGGAGGAGCAATGACCTCCGCGCCACCATCCCCCCACTCCGGCGCGGCGTGACAGTGACCAGTGACCTTGTCTATTGTCTACGCCGGCGGGTAGTCTGTCACGTGCTAGCGACCGGAATACATCATTACCATATCATGCTGTGAGGTGTTTAGTTTGTTTACATTTTTGATCGGATACGGTTAATAGTATAATATTCGTGTGTTAGCGTGTGTGCGTGGAAATGGCGACGAAACGGAAACGAAATGTGCTTACAATGGCCCAAAAGTTAGATGCATTGAATCGAATAGACAGGGGCGAATCTTTAAATAAACTTGCTGCAGAACTCGGCGTGGGGACATCAACTGTGTCAGATTGGAAAAAAAATCGGAAAAATATTGAAGACTTTTGCTTTTAAAATGATCGCTAAAGGCAGTTTAGAGGGTAGAGGAACTATAAAAAATGCAAAAAATGAATCGTTGGACGAGGCATTATTTATGTGGTTTAGTGCTCAGCGAGAACGTGGTGTTCCGATTTCTGGACCGATTTTGGCTGAAAAAGTGGCAAGCCTAAACAAAAAATTACCAAATCCTGATCCAAATTTTACAGCTAGCCAGAGATGGCTAGAGCGGTTCAAAAATCGGCATGGCATTAGACAATTATCTGTGACTGGTGAAAGCCTGTCTAGTGATCAGGCGGCAAGTGAAAAGTTTAAGGAAACATTTCAACAAATTATTTCATCTGAAAAACTTTCTCCGGACCAGATTTACAATGCGGACGAAACTGGACTGTTTTACCGTATTTTACCGAGCAAAACCTTAGCTTGTAAAACTGATGAGGCAGCCAAGGGCTACAAAAAGAGCAAGGATCGCCTAACTGCTATGGCTTGTAGCAATGCTTCTGGAAACCACAAAATTCCCCTAGTGATAATTGGCAAGGCAAAAAATCCTCGAGCACTCAAAAATGTAAATCGTGCATCCTTGCCTGTGGTTTACCTAAATCAAAAAAGTGCGTGGATGGACAGCTTTATTTTTAAAAAGTGGTTCTTTGAACGTTTCGTACCAGATGTGAGAAAATTTCTCAAAGAAAAAAAACTGCCAGAAAAAGCGATTTTGTTTCTTGACAATGCGCCATCTCATCCTGCTGAAGAAGATCTCATCAGTGGGGATATTAAAGTTAAATTTCTCCTCCCAAATGTGACTCCAATTTTGCAACCTATGGATCAGGGCGTGTTGGAAAGTATCAAGCGTGTTTATCACAGGGAACTTTTAGGCAAATTAATTGAAGAAGAAGGCGAACAAAGTGTAATTGATTTGTTAAAATCTGTAAATGTCAAAGACGTGATTTACATGATTGCAGACGCTTGGGATCATGTTACAAAAAGTGCTCTACAAAAGTCTTGGAAAAAATTGTGGCCAAACATATGCAACATAATTGAAGAAATGAACCCTACCACTCCACAAATAAGTGAATCAAATGAAACCATGTCACTGCAGATCAATTGTTAGGAATGTTTGCAAGAATTGACGGTTGTTCCGATGTTGATATCAACGACGTCAATGATTGGTTGACCGACAACAACGAAGGAGGTTATGGAGTCATGACAGATGAAGAGATAATAGTAGCGTGTACATCTACGCAGGGAGCAGACGACAGCGAGAGCGAGGAAGAGGTAGACAGCGCACGGCCGGAGATGACGCACGCGGACGCGACGACACAGCTGGACAACATCATGGCGTACTTGGAGCAACAGCAGGACACAACGCCAGCTGAACTAATGATGGTGAAACGTTTACGTGATCGCATTGAAACGTCACACAAAATTAAAGCAGAGGAAGATAAATGACTTTTTTGTAAATAACAACTAAACCCTGTGTAAATTAAAAGCGTGTGTAAATAGTCAGGTGTGTAAATAAAATGTTTTTCGTGATTTACAGTATTGTGTAAATTGAATGAGTGTAAATATTGTGTTTTTTCATGACCAAAAGGAAATTAATATATGGTAAGTTATCATTTTACATTTTGTTTTATTTATCTTTCTATAAGTCCGGATTATCCGGATTTTCGATTAACCTGATCACTTCCGGTCCCAATTAGTCCGGATAAACAAGTCTGTACTGTAAACCGAAAACCAACGGCCCAAAACTGGGCGGCTCCTAATAGGAACAACAAAGTGAATTTTTGTTGTTCACCCGCCCATGTACAGTGGTATTGACCCACCCGCCCACCCATACACTTACAGTGGTATTAACCCACCCGCCCACCCATACACTTACAGTGGTATTGACCCACCCGCCCACGTACAGTGGTATTGTAACTACCACAATTATTTTGGTAATAACACTCTTCGTGTAGGGGAGGGTGAGTGGCTTAGTATCACTGTTCGTGTAGGGGTGGGTGGGTGGGTTAATATCACTGTTCGCGTAGGGGATGGTGGTGGGTTAATACTACTGTTCGTGTAGGTGCGGGTGGGTGGGTTAATATCACTGTTCATGGAGGGGAGGGTGGGTGGGTTAATGTCACTGTTCGTGTAGGGGCGGGTGGGTGGGTTAATACTACTGTCCGTGTAGGGGAGGGTAGGTGGGTTAATATCACTGTTCCCGTAGGGGAGGGTGGGTGGGTTAGTATCACTGTTCGTGTAGGGGCGGGTGGTTGGGTTAATATCACTGTTCTTGAAGGTACGGGTGGTGGGATAATAACACTGTTCGTGTAGGGGAGGGTGGGTGGGTTAATATCACTGTTTGTGTAGGGACGGGTGGGTGGGATAATAACACTGTTCGTGTAGGAGCGGGTGGGTGGGTTAATATCACTGTTCGTGTAGGGACGGGTGGGTGGGTTAATACTATTGTACGTGTTGGGGTGGGTGGTTGGGTAAATGTAACAATACGAATCACCATTGTACGTGTACGAATAGTACCATTGTACGTGTATGGGTGGGCGGGTGGGTTAGTACCATTGTACTTGTATGGGTGGGTGGGTGGATTAGTACCATTGTACGTGTATGGGTATATTGGGTGGGTTAGTACCATTGTACGTGTATGGGTGGGCGGATGGGTTATTACTTTTATATATAACAAAGTCGTTAATTATGCCAATGTACGTGAACGGGTGGGCGGGTGGGTAACCTTTGCCAGCCCACAAACTTGATTATTTGCTGTTTTTATTAGAAAACATTAACTGGAATAGCATTCTTATTTCAAATAATTGTGAAGAAAATTTTGAGCTCTTCCTTGATAAGTTTTTAAGTTTGTTTTATGATTGCTTTCCTGCCAAAACTGTAAGTTGCAAGGGGAAGAGACAAAACCCTAAATGGTTAAATGATTCCCTCCTTCATAAGAAGAAATGGTTACTATTCATTTATGATAAAATGAAAAGTGATCCTAGTTGTAATCCTGAAACCAAAAGGTTGTACTCTAGGCTAAGAAAGGAATACAGAAATGATCTAATATATCTCTCTAATACGTGAAGCCCTCAAAATACATTTTTCGGCCATAAGAATTATATGGAGAGGTTTAAATTAATTAAAAAGTAACAGCTGTTCAAATGTAAATAATGATCTCCATAAAATTTTTACAACTTTTGGAATATAAATAATGGCTTTTATATTATTCAGAAAGTTGTAGGGCTTTCATAATGTTAGAAAGGGTAATTTTGTACAGGCTAATTATACATATACTTTTGATATATGCTAAGTAATAACATTGAATGTTTATAGTAATAAATAAGTAGCAACGCAAGTATGGCAAATAAGGCACTGTTAATATATTTACTTATTTAAATTTTCTTGATATAGTGTACCTACTAATGTATTTGTAGTCAAAAGTCACAGACTGAGGCCAAAGGCTAAGTTGTCATGAGCGCAACGAGTGAGTGGAGTTGGCACGTGAAGCATGCAGGGGTGTCCACTAGTTAAAGTAAAAGTTCGTCTTATTTTACCAGGCGAAGTTAGGGCTAAGAAGCCCTCTCTAACACTTAACTTGGGGACCAACGACTTTACTTGACTTCCGAACCATGGGAGCGGCAGGGTAAAATCTGTTAGTGGTCAGATCGGGAATCGAACCCGGACCGATTGCGTGGCAAGCCCCTTAGCTATGGCCGCTCCTAGTATTTGTTATTTATGAGATAATCTAATGAGAGTATAAACTGAATCAATATCATGGATAGTGCACAATCATTTTTTTTACTTCAATGATTAGTTCAGATGAGGGCTGTCTTGTGCATGAACTTTATTCAGCGAGTGAAGCACCAAACGTCAACCGTTAACTGTGCCTGTTAGCCTGCGTGAGAGACATTGTTGAAAGTTCACATTAATATATTACTTACATAAAGTGTGGTAAATTCCATAAATACACTTATAGACATATACATCAGAGGGTATGTACAGCCTGTAATGGTGTTAGCATCCTAGCCTTGCCACCTCGTGTTTTGTTCCAAATACCATACCTGCATTGCAGGATTGCTTGATAGTAAATAATCTCGAGTGTGAGAGAAAATTATGACTACCTGCAGTATTAGAACGCTAAGTGGCGAAAAAAATCATACAGAATAAAAGCTGACATGGAAACCATGATTATCATATTTGTTGAATTACGAGCACAAAGTTTGGCTCTGTTAACAATATAAATTGAAATTGCATTTCCTTTCATAGGAAGTTTGTTATTGAAGTGTTTAAAAATTTTATCTGATTGGAAATAAGATATTTTGTAGGGGTACAAATCTACAGTCATTTCAATTCAAAATGCTATATTTAATTAGTATAATGCTTCAAGTGTTTTAAGAAACAAACAGGTATAAAAACTGCTGTGATTTTCAGGTGTTACTTACTACCTTATTCCACATTTACTAGTTTTCTTTTTCTTATCTCATAATAATTTAAGAAAACCTTAAAAACTACATAACTATAAAATGCTTATAGACTACGGGTTGACTGTTAATAAAGTCACCTGTTCTTAACCTGTTGAGGAGTATGCAATTTTGATCCCAATAGAGTAGGGACGTCTTTGGACGTCTGGGCTCGGAAGAGGAAGGACGTCTTGTGACGTCCATTTTATTTCCGTACCAATTCTGCATTGCTACTCATTCTAGCGGCACTTTCTGGCAACATGTTTGTTATTGTTACTTAGTAGATACATTACAAACAGCACCTGGTGGATTGTTTTGTAATTAGCTTATGCAAATCAGCTGTGTAAGAACAACACTCAGCTGAGTATTGTTGGCGCAAAAATGTTTTGGCGCGAATATTGTCCCGCATTGTAATACATTGTGTTCATCTGGCTAGAGCTGTTTGGTTATTGTAGATGAGTCGTTTATTCCTAAACATTAATTGTACATTATGTAAATAGTTTTTTATTTAGAGTTTTTTTTTTTATTACTCTTCAGTTGTTTGTGTTTCTATTATAAGTGAGCCAATTGCCAACCAGCTGTCGCGCGACTAGTGGGCGGGCCAACACGCCTATCAGGACGCCATTTCATGCAGCCGCTTCCAATGAGAGACGGTAATCAGAAAAGAAAGCAAAGGAAGTGTTTCGTTTGCGCTCACACCGTAAAACGAGAAAGGAAAAGGAAAGACACAGCATACGAATGCAAACAGTGCCAAATTCCGCTTTGCATGTTTCCTTGCTATGAAGATTATCACACTACTGACAATTTTTAAAAATAAAATAAAAGGTTTTAGGGCCTGGACTGTACAGAACTGTTATTGTATGGACATAATAATATGTTTTTAGTTATAAACTCTGAGTTGAAATAAATTAAAAATTCAGTTACTTAACTCAAAATTGATAATATGAATATTATTTTATTTTATTTAAAACATATGTAAAAAATAGTAATAAGCTATTAAATGTGTATTTATTAGTTTATTGTATCATAATAATAAAGTATCAAACAAAACTAGAAAAAAAATTTTTCTGCTCCTCTACCGTCAACAGGGAGTCTTTGATAATACTCATTATGAAGCAACGAGCAGGGACGTCTTAAGACGTCCTTACTCCTCAACAGGTTAAAAGCTAGCATACATAACACTAGCAAAAACTAGTTTTAAATGTAAACTTAGGTAGTAAAGTACATCTTAACACAACAGTAGTTTCTTATACTTGTTGAAACATCGTGTTTGTTCCTTAAAAACTTGAAGCGTTGGAAATCTCCATTTCCTATTGATCATGAACAATCCAGTGCTAACAAATAACTTTCGAACAACAACTTTACTACTACGGTACTAAAACCGATTTGCAACAATGTTTTCTCCAATGTAATGATGTAATTGTTCTTCAGAGCATTCCAGACGGGGAGGTGACAATGGGAGTTCCAGCTCTAGTGGCCCAACAACAAGGAGTGCTGGGAGGGAGCCCACCTTCACCTGTCCAGGCGCAGGTCTCGCCTCCACCAGTGTCACCCCGCCTTACTCCTGACCAGATGGCCAAGCTACATGGGGAACTCGACGTGGTGCAGGGCAATATGGCTGTGTTGAGTGAGATGTTGAGCGAGCTCACACCCGGCAAGGAACATCCCAGCGATATTGAGCTACTCAAAGTAAGCACTGTTGTATTTTAGAACGTTTTTACGTTAATAGTGCTGTAAAAATGGGGAAAATTGGGAGGAATATTTATCACGTGATAACAGGTTTAAAAAATTAGTTGTACAAACAAAATTTAAGTTGATGAGAAATCAATTCTTTCATTCTTACATATGAGACACCGACACAACGTTGTGCGTATTTAAGGCGAATATGAATGGTTATATGAGTGTAGGATTAGTGTAGATGAGTGTAGTCTAGTTACTAACTGAGTTCAACTGTTCCTCAGAAAGGGCAATTTATTAATAGCCCAACAGCCAGGGCAACTAAGGGACCTACAGCTTTACGTGGAATCCGAACCACGTAGTGCTGGTCTGATTTTCAGCTAATTGACAAGCCTGATTGATACTCAGTTATCTCCCCCACAACATCCTTACAATGATTACCACCCAATATGGACACCCCAGACTTCTCTAGTAGTGTCCACGCCGAAAGCAACCACCAAGCGGACGCCATGTCGGTATTAAGAGGACCGAGCATACAGCCTATCGCCTACAATCTCTCAAACACTTTGTCCCCATGTAGCTGGGTTACAGCACTGCGCCACCAGAATTGAATGATATGCAATTGAAGAAAGTGCACCACCATATAACATACAACTGATAGCAATTAAAAAAAAGTTGCAATATGTAAGACCTAAGTTTTTACAACGGAGGTTAGGCTGGTGTCATAATAGTGTTTGAAGTGTAGTCAGATAAAAGACTATCTATAATTTCAGGTGTTAAACGACATTAGATAAAACTGCAATATACTAGATGTTTTAATAACAAAGGATTTTTTTATAATTTAATTACAAATTCAAGTATGTTTTTTGAGCTCTATATCAGGGTCAAAGCACAGTTTTCTAAATGTAAATCTTGTTTTTGTTTGTTATAAACAGTTTTTCCCAAAAATTATGAAAAATTCTTAAATTGAAAAAAGTATACAGTGCAGCATATCGTTTTTTCTTGCAAAAGAGCTTGTTTCTATAAAAGTGATAAACCGTATAAAATATAGATCTTACTGCTTATTATTGTGCTTGAAATTTGGAACTTTTAACCCAAAATAAAAGGCGACAGATTTTCTTAAAAATAAAACGTTTATCACTGTTTATTACATAATAATCTGGTATTTTATTGCAGTAAAATTGAAATTGGATTTCGTACATAAATCTGTTTTTACAAATATGTGAAACAAATTGTTGTTATTGAATTGCAAATTTTTTAAATGTATTAAGACATTTCTTTAACATTCCAAAGGTGTGGCGGAGTACAGGTGTATTCCTAGTAGTTTATTTTGCTTATACATGACAGCATCACTTATGACCATGATCCGCTAGTTTGTATCCCAGGAGTTCTTATCCCTTTGTCTGTATATCAGTGCAGTTTCATTGTTCATCACACATACACTGTTTTCTTTTCCCACATACATGACAGTTCTTTTCCTACATAATTCTGTTTTTGAGTACAGTTGTACTCCATATGACTGACGTAAATCTAATTTTACTGTTTGACGTCGCAAGTTAACTGTTACACAAGTTTAGACTTTATAATTATTTTTGGTAGTTATAATAGTGGTAATGCATTTTGTGGAATGCTTTTATATCTTAATAGTTAATATTTCATTAATGGAGCTTTTGTAGTACTTAATGATTTTATTTCTATAATCCATAAAAGTATATTTTATCTGATCTCGAATGTAAAATCAATATTGTGTACTTAATGCTGTTAAAGTATTTGTCATTTTCAGGAGCTGCATGGAACTCTGAAAGTTATGCAACAAAGGCTTGTTGAACTGATCAGTAAATTGGCAAATGAGGAAATCACTGAAGAACTTCTACGGGTGAATGACCTTCTCAATAACATTTTCCTCAGGTAAAGTTCCATAAACTTGGAAGAACAGTAAACATATCATTTTATTATGTATAATACTTTACTTTATATGCGCTATGTTGAAGGACTAAGTAAAATACAATGGTTATATCCATACTGCCACTGTACTATTCCACAAACAACTCCTAGAATCGGACTTCTATAATCATTTTTTAAATTATAGTTGTAGAGTGACTTTTTTGTCTAGCAACTTTAAAAATGATACTATTGACGGGCGTGTGGTTCGAGCATG
The DNA here is from genome assembly GCA_035578905.1 of Stictocephala bisonia. Classification (NCBI taxonomy): domain Eukaryota; kingdom Metazoa; phylum Arthropoda; class Insecta; order Hemiptera; family Membracidae; genus Stictocephala; species Stictocephala bisonia. Next base: position 434,198 of record JAQJVL010000215.1, on the reverse strand, counting down.
TGCATCAGTGGATTTACCTCTTCAACAACAGTTGCACTTTGATACCTTAATTTTCATAACTTTACATCACACCACTCGCTGATACTTCCAAGACTTTCCTGAACGTTCACGAAGTCCGTTTCTGATTTCCTGCATTTTTGACAAAGTTAGATGCTCTTACCAGTCCCGCAGGGGCCTTTATAACTTATGAGACAGTAGTAATTTTAGGAAGGCTTGCTGGAAAGTCATTGTGGAAGATGAAAAATATATTGTATGATTTAGTTCCAAACACTGTATGATGTTGGTATTTTACTATTATAATCATAGCTTATTTTAAAAATTATTTATGAAGGTACAGCCGGTTTGAGAATAACCGAGAGATGAGTCTTCGGGGGCGGGATGCTTTAGGAGCAGCTGCCGGAGCTGCAGCGGTTCCTACAGTGGGTGCTGCTGCTGCAGGAGCTTCACTCATAGACCTCAGCGATGAAGCTACTCCTCCCACCACTCAACTCGCAAATATCTGTAAGTTAGTGTATTTTTTAGGAACTGAGAGGTTAATCTAAAGACACTTAAATCTAGTTTAATAAGAATGGTACTTGGTTCTGATTGTGACTCTGTAAATTTAAAATCATAACCTAAAATCGCATGACACAAATGTTTTCTCTTTTTCTCAACAAAAATATTTAACAAATTTTAACATATTGAATCAGTAAAGTAGCTTTGATATTTAACTTGTTTTCTTCATCTAATAATTTTTTTAATTGATAAGGTTTAGTGACATAATTTCATATTATTGAAGTACACCTTTTTAATTGGTAAACATTTTAGTTTTGTTGTTATTTTTCCAGTTATTATTATGTTTCTTTAACTAAATGAGACATAAGCTTGCCATGAAATTATGTTTTTTTTATATTTCGAGTTATTTTGATTTTGAATTTTTGAGATTTTTTTAAGCAAATAGAATATTATTAAGTTAAGAAAGATTTCAAGTTGTCAAGACTCGATTATAGTTGAACTGTAGATCTGTCTTTCTTGGAGGAGCTTAATTTTACATGTTTGAATTTGGAATGTAAATTTATATTTAATTTAATATGTGTTTTAATGTGCAATGTCATTTACCTGTTTGGAAACACAGATCAAGAATAAAATCTAATTAATTTTAGTTCCATAGATAAATAATGGAATCAATATATGATCAGCATATATATATTACTGAAGCTATTAGAGTATATTTTTCATAGATAATCTTCTAATGAGCAGTTTTAATGTTCTAGCCATAAAAGGAGCTGGCGCTAGCGCTTCAGGCGTTGCGTCTCGTTCAGACAAAGAGGACACAGAGTTTGACATGTTTGCTCAGAGCAGGAATGTCACGTACGAGTCATCTAAGAATGGGTTAGTGTCGCTAACAGTGCGAACGTAAGTTATTGGTCATACAGTTGGTGGTTTATGTATGGAATATTTGTGAAAAGTTGATTTACAGCCATCCATTGCTATTAGTCACAAACACTGATAACATTTATCACACATGATCAGTAAATATAATTTTACTAGCTACGGCCCTTGCTCTGCTACAGGGTTGTTCTCTACACTTGCTTACCATTCCCTCCTTGGTCATCTCTAAACCATCACATCAATATAAAAGTTCATCCTGGTAATGGTATTCTCTAGATAACAAAGTTTTAATGTTTAGAAAACCCTCTAAGTCTACTTTAGGGGAATGCAAAAAAATGTCAGAGTTTTTAGAAATTATCTTAAACTATTTACAATGAAATCCAAGCTAGCCAAGCTTTTGCGTCTTGTTTTTCATATGAGCTGTTTGAAATAAATTATTAAATTAATGCTAGTGTTATGAAAAAAGAAATGTTGAGGGGCTGTTTCTACCCCTTACTAATAGTATTTTGAGAAACCATTTCTTAGCAGGTCTTTATGATACAAAAGCCAACTTCCCTCAAAATTTCATCAAAATCTGTTCCATGGTTTTCAAAGATTTTGTGATGAAATTTGGCACATCGTTTTTGAATTTTATATATTAAGATAAATTAAAGCTAGGGGGTTATATGTTGAATTAGTTAATTAACAAGTTTATTCAACATAAAAATGTTAAAATCTTTAACTATATACTCAGTTTAGTTGAATAAAATATCTTGCCCCAACATTTTGTCCAAAATATAGTTCCAGCTGTGGAATGTTAACATATTGAATCAGTACAGTAGCTTTTATATGAACTTGTTTTCTTTATCTAATTATTTTTGAATTGATAAGATCTAATGACATAATTTCATATTATACATTCATCTTTACATGACGAACATTATTATTCATGTATGAAGGTTGCCATGACAACTATATAAGACTAAAAGCAATGAATGGCTCTCACGTTTTAAATATCTGATAAAATTTGTTTGAAAATAGATTACCATATCTTAAAAATGTATAAGTTACATATCTTTAGTCTCATTTTGTATTTACATGTGTTATATATTTGAAATATTATTTCACACAATATTTCCAGAGGGACTAGCACATTTGAAGCCAATCTCAAACCTGACCAAGTCAGCGGAGGTTTAGGGGCACTCGCCCAATCAAGGAATCAGACTGCTGTAAGTTGTGTCACTACTATCTAAATAAATATCTAATTAAATTAGTAACCTATGTAATTCACTTGATTACGAACTTTTATTTATAGTTTCTCATGAGAGTCTTTTATCTCTTGAGAGAAGCTTTACTTTAATCGATAATCTAATGAAAGCATGTCTAATTGAAAAAATCACATTCAGATGATTTTTTTTGTTTATTCAACTGACACTACATACATTTTGGGACCTTAACCTCTGATGTCCGTCTTGTTGACCTTGCGGTATGAGACCTGTCAAAGTTAGTCTACAGACAATCTTCTTTGTCCCTGTAAATCAAGTTTTTAGGAAACTGACCTCCAGGATTGAGTTTTGGTGAAAGTTTAATTAAAATTTTGCACATCGGAATGGGATTGAGGTAAATTTAATTGAAATCTAAATGAAACGTTGGTTAGGCTGTGAAGATCATAACATTTTTCAATAAAATAAACTGTATGTTACTTTTTAAATTTAGATTTTTTGTGAATTTCCCCAATAATAGATGGAGATTGATGAAAAATTGTTCATCTCACATATTTTGGTTATTTTGATTTGAATGTTAAACAGTTTGATTAACGTGTATTTATGACCACCTTAATATTTATATTTTGAGTCCTCAATATTTGATTATTTATGTATTATATGTTCTAGCATTATTGAATAACTAACTGTCTTATAATAAGGTAAAATGATATGTAAAGCTTTCAAGTGATTCCGTAAAGTATTGGAACTGCTTCTTTTAAGGATAGGTTGATTTAGTTAGTTTATTTTCAATACTGATTTGAATTTATGGCAGATAATTTTGATTCTGATTCCTTAAAATCCTTAAAATTTTATGGGCAAAACAAAGTTTATTATAAATCAGCATAGTACTTATGTTTGTTACTTTAATACATTTTTTGTATGTGAAAAAATACTAATTCCATTTTTACTTTGTTTTAACACTTATGAAGCCAACTGACCAAATTAAAAAGAGAATAAACAGCCCTTGCCTCTGATATTTGAGACATTTTTTACCAATAACTTTTGATGGTAATTTAATTCAATTTTTTATTGTAATTTTTCAATGTTTCACTGCTATATAATGTCAAAGAATTTGTACAGAAAAGTGCAATGCACAAAAAAGTTGTAATACAATATATTAATTTGGAGATACATCGTTATGTCTTTTCTACATTGATTTGTCGATTTAAAAATAGAACAGGATAAAATAATAAATAACTAATGATGTGTTAGATAGCAATAGATTAACTATGAATAATGAATAATTATTATCAATTCTGCACTTTAATTTAATCCACGGAAGATTAAAATTTATATTAAAAAATTGACAGGTTAAATTTGGGGCACTAGGGGATTTCAGTAGTAAGTAAAGAAAGGAAAGGAAAGGAAAGCAGCATACCTGATAAACTTGGTAGACTGGTACATTGTAGATAGACACACAATCACATCACAAAGAATTGGATAGTGAAATATTTCGGGGCCACTGGCCCCTTCTTACAAACAACAACAACTGTTACAAACAACTGTTACAAACAACTGGATACACAGTCACATTTCAAAAATTGAGTAAAATGCTTTACTTATAAACCAACTTGACAGTTATAACCTTGAAATGTTAATTCTTCCATACAATTTTGTACACAGACCATTTATCAAGAAAAATCAATGACAAAGTGGTTTCACATGATTTAAGCTTCGCACTGTTAGCACAGAGTTAATTTCCTTTGAATTAACACATTACAACCTTTAACAACACAATCCCCACCTCAGTGTTATTGTAGAATACTCAGGAACAAGTGTGAAGTTTTGTTTTCAATAGAGTGAATGCTGTACACATGTTTAATTTAATTGTATAATATTGTTGCAAATAATGGATGAATCTTCTCAATCGACTTGGTAATGAAGCAGCGATAAACACAATGGAATCATGTTGCATTATATCCTTGATATATTGTTTACTTCTGTTGAATGCTGCAGGTTTTAAAAGTAAGTTAGTATGTAGCCTCGCTTTAGTACATCGTGTAGCAACAGTCATAACTAACATTTGCACAGTAAATAGTAAACAAAATTCTTGTTTTTTGTGTTTTAATATCATACAAAGTAACACATCTTAAAAAGTAAAACATGGAATTGGCTGTAATTTTTTTATTTTTGTTTCTAAATTGATCAATAATATTGACAAATTTTATGTACTGTATTGTTTTGTTAATTATTATGTAGTTTTTAAATTGCACCACTTGAACTGCTGGGTTGATTATTTGTTTGGTAGACCTAAAGTATATGTTACCAATTGTATTACAGATCCACAGATGATAAAAAATGTGAGTTGATCTCTCAGATCATAGAGATCAAAACCAAAGAACAATCAAGATAATTTTTAATTTTTACAATCAACAAATTTCATAAAGTAGATCTTCTTAGTTTAACCCTTTGCACTCCCTAGGCCATTATAATGGCTAGCTAGCCATGTCTGCTCAGATACCATACTGCTGAAAATACATGGGCACCCAGCAACTATGATGGCCTGAGAATTTGAAAGGACAGTATACGTAGTAGGAGTGCAAAGGGTTAAGAATAAAGATGAAATTTTGGTCTACAACTAAAACCATATGTCTATCTCAGTCATTTACGAGACATTTTGTTTACGGAAATAAAATTATTTCAAGAACGTTGTTCTCACACTTATAAAAACGCGTCACATGTATTATAAAACCTAACTTATTAGATTCAGTAATTTTAAAGGTCATGCATGTACCATCACCAAGTTCAACACTGTTATCATAAAATTTCTGAGTAATATAATATGACAAAGAAAAAGAATTTTCATTACTGTACCATGAAGCCTGTTTTTCCGACAAGACACTTCATAGACTATTTAACACCTGTAGAATGTCAATACCAACTGGGCTATATTTCTCCTCTCATCCATGGGGGCCTCTACATCTAAAGGAATTGGTGGAGTTCCCTTCAAACGACAAAGAATAACTTCTTATTCTTTATACAATTTGGTATTTAAAGCCATGGAGGGATAATACTGTTGTCAAGAAAGGTTAACTTAGTTACGATTACTCATTAATACCAGAACTGTGCTTCAAGACGCATATACATGCTGTACATGATATGAACATGCATTTTATGTGAATTTACATTAGCTCTATGTTAAAATGAACAAATCATGTAGGTGCCTTGAGACACAGATCTAGGGTTAAACAAGTTTATGCAAATGATTTGCCTTTTTAAATAATTAGTATAGTTGTACATAAAAAATTGTTTGACACAATTTTGTAGTTATAATATTTGTCAAACCATAGTGTTTGTGTCAACTCTAGAAGTGTTCAATAATCCAATGCTATTCAGACCAAATAATCAAATTGTAAATCTAAACCATAGTATGTCTGTACCCAGCACTTTTTGTTTGTGTTAATGTTTATGTGTGTTGGTTGGAATCTGATGTTGCTGCCAGGAATCGCTCATCGGGGTAAGGAACTGTGTATCTGCCTGTGCTTGATAGTAGCATCGTATTCACACAGCATCTGCAAGTTTGCTTGAACACTAAAAAAATAACATTAAAAATCTACGGAGTGAAAAGTTGTTAACAAATCGTCTTAAAGTAGGCTGGTGTAAATTTTTGACGTGACTAGGTAACATTGTTACAGAGAAATAATTGTAAATGTATTGCCATTAATTATGATAATTTTCAAATAATTGAAGTACCAATTATTAAAATTAAATAATTTTATACATAAAGTAGTAAAAAAAAAAACAACGCTAACAGTGTTGTTAATTCTTGAATTTATAGGGACAAATCTTGCCTCAAACATTAATTTCGGTTTTTGAAGTCAGGCTGCATAATTTATAATAACAGTTCTACCTGTTGATTTGTAAGTGGTATTCAGAATTATTTATTTATTTACTAAAGCATTTTTTAATGTACACATACTATACAAAAAGTTAATCATATTAAAGAAGTCTATATGATTTGTTTAACCATTTGGCAAATGGAGAAATATTATAAATTACTTTTATAAATACCATTTATACCATACTCAGGTGTATCGAGTTATCGGATGTTTCATAGTTCTACATATATCTGCTAGGTTTCTTTCCACCAAAAGTTTCACTGGAAGAAAATAGGTTTGACAACTTGAATATCGTGAAAAACAGTATGACATTAGAAAAACTTGTTGTCATTGAAACGGTCTAACAATTGTTAATGGAAATGTTGACTTATTTCTTCGTTGCTTTATTGGAACGATAATTTTTTTTAGTTGTCTAAGAGAGCCTCCTCATGTTATTGTAAAAAGATGGAGGCATCTGCATTGTGTTATTTTGAATTTTGACCGTGGGTTGACTTATAACATGTGTTTAATTTGTCTCCCTAAATGCAGGCTATAAATGACTGCATAGTAAAATGACAACTTCTGCTATTGCGTAAACATTTTTTTTGCCAAACAAACAAAATATGAAAGAACGAAAACAGATAAGCAAGTTTTTCTTTTATAAAATGACTCTTTTATTTGACCAGACAAAACTATGTCCTTATTGAGTCAGATTTGTAAACCATTTAATATCTTCATGTATTGTTATTTTTCTGAATATTCTATATTTTTATTTGCCAACAAAGTATAATTTTGGCCAGGTGCATTATTGGTTAAGAATTTAAATATATATATATATATATCCAGAATTGTCTGTAGTCCAGAAGTATTAAATGACTATTTTTTATTTTCATTCTATCTACGCCACTGACCCTTTTTACTGTGTATGTATATTTAAAATAACTAACTTTTTAACCCTCTTCAATTAAAACAAAATATTCATTTTAATTAAGAGAATAAATTTGAGTTTAGTATAGCAACCAATTAGTTAATTCTAACTGTTATAGTCAATTGGTATATTAGGAGAGATAGGACATCAACAAACTTACCTAAGAAGACAAGCCCGCTAACACTTTATGATAGTAAACAAATACAGTAACAACATCTGTATAAATCTCTCTCTGCTCACCTGATGAAAGTGCCAGTAGTAGTACTGAAAATTTGTAAAGAATGTGTTGTTTTGTGTTTGCTTACTACTACTGTGGTATTGGTTGACTTGTCTTCTTAGGTAAGTTTGTTGATGCCCTATCTGTCCAATATACTAATTCCTGGCCTAGTGCCCTTTAACATAACCTAAAAACTGTTATAGTCAGTATTATTAACCTCTGCATTAGAGCGAGCTAAGTAACTATGATAATGGTTTACGTTTAGTGGTTAGTTCAAGTAATTCTAATTTCAATAATGTATATTTCTTTAACATCAAATAGTTTAATTAATGCATTTTTATGTCTTATAATAATTAATTTGCTATAATATGACTAATGATTAGTTCAGTAACCAAGTAGATATATTTAATTTATAGTCCTATATTTTTATAATGTGATTAATTTAATAAAGTGAGTTGAGAAACAGACTGCTTTATGAGCCCTTTATCACGTTTGTTTTGTGGACATCCAACGATAAGTTGATTTAGAAGTTGAGTGTTGTTGAAATGACGGGGTTGAAGCTTGAGGTGAAAATCCCTATTATAATCACTAAGTTGCCAAAACCATCAGTGAGGGTTGAAATAAGATCTATCATAATCAGGGGTACAGTAAAATGAAGATGTTTTGTGCATGTATGAATGTGAAGGATTATCAATTTTGGCCACTGTGAATTTCTGGACATTTCACTTTGTATGCTTAAATATTGAAACATATTAACTGAAATAATTCTTCTTGTTGTTTTACTTTTTATGTTTTTTGGTTTTGTATGTTTTAAGTCTCAGAAATCTCTATATTGTCATTTCATTCATGATGCATTTGCTGACACCAAGATGTGTTTGCATGCTACAAATGTTCACCAATCAGCATGAAATAACTATTTCAAATTTGTTTGTACATATTACAATGTCTGTACATACATATTTTCAACTACACGAGAACAGCCGTAGTTCGTACAGAAATGTGTTGATGAGTAGGTATGAACACGGTACAATTTTGCCACATGAGCACCTCATGAATTTCAGCAGTATGAGAATGCTATTTTATTATAGATTGTGTAAGAATTACTTTGAAAATATGGTTACTGACCAAACCCCACTTAGACTTAAATCAATGTGGTAACTTACCACATGAGAAGTGCTGTCTTCTATCCCAACCGGATCACTCATGAGACAGCACAAGGCAATCAGGTCACTGTTCGGCTCTAATATATTTTTAACTGTTACTTCTCAGACACAGTTTTCATTGGCTCTAATGTTTCTCTTCTAAAAATACTTTTTAATTTAGTATTTTTGCTTATATTATTGCTTAAAATATAAAATATTACTTTATTAATAGTAGTCTTGCTTGCGTTCAATTACTGCTCTCAAATTATTTGTTTCATCAGTAGTGAAATGTTTGGCATGGTAAAGCATTTTGTGTACTACAGATATGCTCAAGGTAGACAAAAAGTACATCATTTATGAGTTCCTTATGTAGTAAAGGTAAAAAGTTTTAGTCCATTTTTCTAGCTTTAGAGCGAAACACATAAAAAATATTTAATATCAGATTTATATTAATATTATATGCCATCATATCAAAATTGAAATTATCAGTCAAAATATTCTATTATTAGTACATTGGGCTTGTGGCTATTTGGATCAATGTGGCGGTGAACTGAGCAGGATGGCATTAGTTCTGTATATGCTGGAGTACAAGGTCAAGTGGTCTGAGCGAGGACTGACCTTCCAAATGTCATTTTATATACTAATAACAAGAAAAGGATAAATAAAGACTTGTATGTAAATTTTATAATCACAGTGTTTTTTTCCCACTCCTGGTTCTGAAGCAATATTTTTTGCAAATTCACCAGAATCTAATGGTTCAATGATTTTAGTTTTTTGCTTATTTAATTATTTTATTCCTGTGAGTTTATATTCTTTTTAGTTTATTGTGTTTATATTATTCTATGTACATACGTTTTGTTTTATTGTTGTAATAATGGATAAAAACGGAACAAAGTTAGCCGGGTTATAGACTCTGACTACAAGTTACTATAAATAACACTGTGCTTGAAACATGGTGCATTGTGAAATAGTCAATAAATACAGAAGGGGTGGGAAATGTAATGTTAAGCACAATAAAGGGGCCGGGAACTGAACACACCTTCCTTTTTTTACTTTTATTTGCAGCACATGTGTACCACTACACTCTTATTATTATTCATTATTAAGACGCCGATCGTCAAGATATGGGCGAATATGAGGGGCGAATGAGTTTAGATGAACGAGTGTAGTCATTGTTACTAACTGAGGTCGACTGTTCCTCATAAAGAGCTATGTATTAATAGCCCAATAGTTAGGGCAATTTCATGAATATTTATATCATGCACGTAGTAGTGAAAACATCTGATTTTGCCGTCGAAGAACTAAGCTAGCTTTATTTTGATCTGATCCATATGGAACAGATTTCGTATAGCCGCAATCCAATTAGTTGCAAGGCTACTGTACTATATACATTGTTGTTATTATTTAGTTTTTAACATTAGCAATTGAATGCAATAGTAACATGTATTTTGTATATAAGCTACTTCGTGAGCTTTAAAATGGTGTCATTATATTTCAATTGTCAATGAATTATCAGATACATTGTCACTCAGCTGACCTATCATCCATCAGATTGCTATTCAGTTTAATAATTAGAAGAAATGCTACAAAAATTATAATTTCTTAGGAATACCACTTTATCTGCAGCTGTTATTCATTCTCATTGTAAAATTAATCACTCTAAACATATATACCAAATGTAATAAGAAAAAATTATTCTTACACCAAACCCATCTAAACTAATATAAAAATTCCATAGCAAAAATCACAACACACACAGCGTGACAGATGTGCTACACCCCTGATTATATATTGAAAGAGAACTTCTACTTAGACACCGATAGTGCTTGAGTTAATCTTTAATTATTAAATATTTTTGTTTTTCTTTTGTTTTCAGATGCATAAAGAAAGTGATTTCGATGAGATGGCTGCATGGCTGGGAGACGAAGTAAGATTTCAAACGATTATGTTTCATATAATTCATTGCAATTTACTTTTTATAAATTTATGTTTTAAATGTTTTAATACAGTTTGAATGGCTGAATGTGATAACTCGCATTACTTAATTTATTTGTTTCTTTATCATCAATCTTATAACCTCACATTTAATCTCTTAAAAGCATTATAATATAACACTGCGACTAAATAATAATGAAGTGAAATTCGTTTATTTCCTCCAATCAATACTAAAAACTAACATTTACATTAATAAGAAAAAGTAATTAAACAATAATATATATATACATGAAAACAACAATTTATCTATGGAAAATAGCCTACATGGGCAGATTGCCTGTGCGTAGGCTGAGTTGTTTTGTTTATATAAGTGTTAAAATTCTTTTGAAACGAAAAATGTGTCTATTTAAGATATGGAGGAAAATTTAATTTATATAAATACATACATTAATTTTATCGTAATACATGTTTAGATAAGGGTTAAAAAAATTAAAAAACAAAATCAGTTATGCGTGATTTATAAAATAAACTAAGAAGAATAATCAAAACAAAACGTAGAATATTTGAAACTGTATGAAAAATATGTAAAATTGCTTGCTGGCCCAAAGGCAATGGCATTGCTCGGGCTTGTCCCCAACTCAAGCGGTAAGCCACAGTGGAAGAAAGCACGCTATCAGCTCCACCCGTAGACACTAGTGATAATGGTCTCGGCTCCTTCTAGGCCTAATTGTCTTCTCCATGCTCGTTTTTTAAAGATTAACAGCGATGAAGAATTAAATATATCACAATATGGATGATTTACTTGAATGTTTCTATATAAGATCCTAGCAATATAAGGAGAAATAGTGATTGAGAAAGATTTATATAAGGTATCAAGAAGAACTCTGACGATTGATGCATAGCTGGTGTTATATTGATGTGTGGTTGGAGAAAAAATAGTATTAAAATTTTTATAAATAAATACCAAGAGATTTTTTACAAAAAGCTGTCTAATGTTCAAAACGGCAGTTTCTCTAAAAAGCGTATCAGATGGGTGGTTTTGGCTTTATAAAATGCTATTTTTATAATAGTTTTTTTGTATTACATACAGTGGTTGTAGATGGTTTTTGTAGGTGCCTCTCCTTGCAATTATTCCAAAGGAAAGCAATGATTGAATGTAGGCATAATAAGCTAATTTCATTTCTCTCCCATTCAATACCTCCCGCGATTGTCTAAATACAAACAAAGATTTTCAAATTTTAGTTTTTAAAAACTGTATGTGCTCTGTCCATTTCTAACGATTATTAATAATTACACCAAGATATTTGTAGGTATTAAACATTTACTCTGTCTATATGTTCACAGGTACAAGCATTGTTAAGGTAGTTCCAAGATAATGTATTTTGATCAAGTCATTTTTTTACGAGCGCTATATCATGCTGGGCTTTGCTATGCACTTCTGCCCAATCATTTCCTTGCAGGAAAATTAGGGTATCAACTGCAAAGAGAAAAGGTTTGCCGTGCAATCTTAATTTAGACATATCATTTATATAGATCAAGAATAAAATTGGACTGAGCATACTGCCTTGAACCACACCGTAGTCCACAGGTACAATATCGCTCAGTTTCTCGCCAATTGACACACACTGTAGTCTGCCTGTGAGTAGCTTTTAAACCACGCGAGGTCGTTGCCACGAATACCAACTAGTTCTAGTTTAGAAAACAACTTATTTCTATCAACTGAATCAAAAGCTTTTTTTAGATTAAAAAATACTATAATTTTTTTATTGGTGGAAATGTTAACGTTAATTTCGTTAACAATACCGAACAAGGCGTCGCTTATGTTTTTGTCTTTCCTAAATCCAAATTGACCTTCATTTAAAACATTGTTTGTTTGAAGATATTCTACTAGGTTGTCCTTGACAATCTTCTCTAATATCTTGGAAAACACACTCAACAAGCTAATAGGGCTGAAGTTGTTTTTATCAGAAATTTCATTTGTCTTATAGAGAGGTATCACTTTAGTCAATTTAAAGTCATCAGGAAAAATTTCAGAAGAAATGCTTAAATTGATAAGATGTTGAAGTGGTTTGGAAAATATATTTATATTGTTCTTAAGGGAATCAGCTGAGACTCCATCGTGTCCAGGAGCAGTGCCGCCATGCAGGCCTAACACATACTTCTGTACATCCTGTTCCACAACTGTATGAAGTGTAAATGCTTTGTCAGATTGTATAGTATAGTCATTGTCACGCACCACTGGGTCCCCATCAATTTCATCCGCGAGATTACTCCCTACAGCCGCAAAAAAACTGATTAAATTTGTTTGCAACCTGCTTACAATCTTCGAAGGTTACATCTAAATTTTGCTTCAGACATTTTTGAATGGGAAAGGAATCTTTGTGTTTTACTCTTCCAGCTAATTCATTTATGACCTCCCAAAACGTATTAGGCTTTTTGTCAGATTGAGTAATTTTAGTTCTATAGTAATCACGTTTAGCCTTTTTAAAGTTATTTGTGAGATTTTGTCTGTATATGTGATAATAATTGTTTTTTTCTATGTTAAAGGGTTGTTTTTTTTATGCGCTTACTTAACTTATCTCTAAATCGTATTGAGTCTATCAGATCTGAGGTTATCCAAGGTCTTAGCTTTTTGAATCTATTAGAGCTACTTTTTACACATTTCTTAACTTTTTACATAGTTTTTTCAAATTATCAAAAAACATCATAGAACAAACATTAGTGTCTATACAATTTAGAATGGATTCCCAGTTTGATTGTGCGAGTTCGTGAGCCAGTACCGTGCAATAAATGTAAGTTAATGGAGTTGTAGTAGGGGTGGAAGTATTTGAGTGGCCAGTGACAGTAATAGAGTACTGTAGTATAGTGGTCAGTGACTGAGGTGTAAACCACAGCCGACCTAACACAATACAAGTTAAAAAACCTAACAAATATATGATCTAGGCAGGTACTGCTAATATCAGTGATATGTGTTGGTTTGTCTATCCATTGCACAAGGCCAGCTCCATGTAAACTGTTCAAGTATATGTCAGTAAATATCATTACGTAGAACATCTATATTTTAATCACCTAGAAATATACAATTAATGTCCTTCACTAAGCTATTATAATAACTGTCTATTTCTTCTAAAAATATATTTAGGTTTCTGTCGTATGTTCTGTAAAAAGTTAGTAAGTTGCATTGTTTACCCTCAAAAGTAAAGTCTAATCGTAGTCCATAGACATCACCAAACATAATTTGTGTCGAGATAGTTGACAGTTGTTTGGTGCTGTAGATAACAATGCCTTCGTTCTGGTTCCGGAATTTGTCAGTAGTGAAAAGGTCATAGTCTTCTAAAGTCTCCCCCACCCCTCCCCCCGCAGCCAACACTCAGTGAGAACTATTAAATGTAGTGAAGACGAAAGTAACTCTAAATAAGTCATTACTTCCTCAAAATGTTTTGAAATACTTCTGACATTATAATGAAATATTTTTAAAGAACCATTGCCACTATTGCTTTGAAAAAAAATTATTTAACTGAATATTTGAATCTATTTCCAAATACGTAATATTGACCTACGTCAATATCATTATCATCGTGAATCATTACCCACGCTTGCAGCCAACCTGCCCAGTCCACCCACACTAACAACTAACTAACTTATTAAGTGCAATTAATATTACTTACACAATGTTACTCATCAATGTTAAGTGGATAAAGAAGTTGCTGCTGCATAGAGATAAAAAGATGTAGATAAAAGTCGTGAACTAATAAATCATGATAAAATAATGTATTGTTACAGGCTGCCCCCCAAGAGTCACTAACAAGCAGTGAATTTGAGCGCTTCCTTGCTGAGCGGGCGGCAGCAGCTGATGCCGTTCCCACAACCACCACCACCACCTCTACCCCTCGCCACAGGAGACCCAACAAGGAGTCAGAAGATGCATCATTATTTGCCCTGTGAGACTGAGGTTTGTGGTAATAATTTTTTTTAATGATTTCCTCGATTAAAAACTACAACACCCAAAATCACTGTCATTTATATAGTCAAGTCTAGAAATATGTTTGGTGAGACATGATAACAGTAAGAAAATTTGTTGAAACTGTATAAATTGGATTAGAAAGCATGTGAGTATTAATTATGATAATGATAGTTAAATTTAGGTACTCTTCTGTTGTTTCAATGTTAAAAATAATTTACTCTTAAAGTGAAATTTTAAGCTAAGGATGTCTTTATATATTATATATTAGGAAATGAAAAACTCTTTTAATGATATTCAGTGTGTTTAATTGTTGTTGCAGTGTGAACATGTTCCAGCTGATTAAACACTACGTACTTATCAGCACCGGATGTGTTGTTGGATCAGCCCAGCAGACACCAGCACGTATCTACTACATGCACATTTTATTTTCGATTGTACAACAAATAATATAGTAACTATTTTGGTTTTGCTCTTGGAAGACGTATATTGATAAGTTTATTTGCTTATATATATTCATTATCACATATAGTTTGGTTATTTTCCGTTAATTCACTACCACATGAAATTATCACTTTGGTTGTAAGTGTCTTATCAAGTTTAAGAAGATAAGTTCATGGAATAGTCCAAATAACAATAAACCAACACAGTATAATTATGATGATTTTAATATTTAACAATGAGATATTATAAACAAAGTGATAAGTTGAATAAAATATTTCAGAATCACTGGAAATTGAATTAATACTTATTTTCAATGAAACGTTAAGTAGAATTTTATGCAGTAAACAGAAATTAAAAATATTTGATTTTTTAATTTTTGGGTGGGTGAAGTGCACTATATTTTTAGTCGGTCCTAAGATATTGTTCCAAGTCTGTAAGTCCAGAAGATAACACAATCTGTAGTCCATTATTATGAGGGTCGTTATATTGAGGCTCTACTGTATCTGACAAAATGTATGGAACTGTTTCCAAAGTAGTACATGTGGTAACAATATAGGGATCACTAACTACTGATGAGGATTGGCAGTGAACAAATGTAGTACAAAAATGTAGTTATGGTGAATGAACAGAAAATATCCAGTAGTTTTATTTAGTTTGTTGTTCCTTTTGGAAAACGTTGTTTAATAATTATTGCAAGATTGGAAACTGATTATTTATATTGTAAATGTTAATTACATTCTTATCATTATATTTGAATCATTTTTAAATAGTTAATTTGTTTTAAAGATTTTTAATATATTAAAGATTTAAGTTGTTGTTACACTTACGTTTATGTTATTTTTCTGATTTTTTCTCTTTATTAAATGTTTCTACTATTGAATTTTAACAAAACGAACACTGTAAAAAAAATTGTATTTAGATCATATTTAATATATGTGTGCACTGAAAACATTGATCAGTAACCACTTTTAGGGATTTAATATAAGATTTATTTTATGGTAATTTTTAACTTTTTTATTTTACTTAAGCTTTTTATATCAAGTATCATCCTGAGTTTATTTTGAATTAAATTGACTTTATACTTTTGGGAGATATTATTTTGAACACACCAGTCTAAAATAAACTAAAAAACATAAAATAAATGTAGGTCTTTATAAAATTTAGAATAAATTTATAATAATATAATTTTTAATTAATTGCACATGATTTTGTTGTATATTTCATTTTCTACTTTCAGTGTTCCTGCTGTCATTGTTTTACTAGTCTTAGGTTTTATACCCAAAGGGCATAAATTCACGTCTCAGCATAAATTCTAGTCACTTAATTTAAATTTTAAGCAATATCTTGGTTTTTGAGGTATCAAATATGTTCAGATTTTTTAAAAATCCTAAAAATTATGTGTGAATGCTGCTGTGAGGACAACAACATATCCTCTGATCCATATTACTGCTGTAAGCTTGACTTGTGTGTAGCATTGTCGGTAATTGTCTAAACATGTAATTATTTCATACTGAATATATTGTGATTTCTTTCCCAAGTCAATATTGTTGATCTATAATACTTTACAAGTTTAAAGTAATTATTAAGTATACATTTAGAATATATAATATATATTTTATAAATTGTATTTGAATGTAATTTTTAAATAGCGATTGATTTTTAAAACATGTAATATCAATTTCTTTTCTTTTTTTTAAGAGAATTGTTTTTAATTTGTTGGAAACAATATTTTATTTTTGTCCTACAAACTAATGTAGTCCCTTTATTCAATCTGGAACAAGATTTGTAAATATTATATATATCATTAATAATATTATTAAAAAGGTGGAGATTAAAACCAAACTACATACTTGATTTTAAGGCTTTTGTATGTAAGATATTCTTCTATATTTGAATGTTATTGATTTTTATATTCCTTTATTAATAGATCATTATTTATTTTTAATATTATAACCACTATGCTGAACGATTAATAATTCTTGATTTCATTCCTTATAAATGTATTGTTAGATTTTTTAACATTACCCTTTTTCACCTATAAATTATATCTTTAAGTATTATCATTATGATAGGG
The DNA here is from genome assembly GCA_035578905.1 of Stictocephala bisonia. Taxonomy (NCBI): domain Eukaryota; kingdom Metazoa; phylum Arthropoda; class Insecta; order Hemiptera; family Membracidae; genus Stictocephala; species Stictocephala bisonia. The sequence goes on along the minus strand of JAQJVL010000215.1, from coordinate 417,064 downwards.
TCGAAAAACAATAATGAAATAATAAAGTCTGATATTAGTATAACTAAACTAATCTGTGCAAGGTGTTTGAACTGTTGACGCAGCCTCTCTGATTATTCGAGACATTAATCATTACCAAAATAAGTACTTCTGAAGTCATTTAAAGTTGGGTTATGGGGAAATGTTATTTTTAAAGAAATGTTATCTTAAAACTGAATTTTCAATCAAGCCTGTTGAATAGCTAATAAATTATATGAATTCGAAGTGCTTCAGATTGCATGATAAACATGAGGGTTCTTCACGCTGACTGTATTGAAATCAGTTAATGTCACTCAATAATGGAAATATTTGTTTGTGCAGACTCGTATCATATTGGCTTTAAAATATAATGCACTACTTTTTTTCAGAATCATAAATAATTTCTTTTATGAACAAACTGTATAGACTTCTTTAAACAAGTTAAAAAAAGCTCTTTAAAGAGCTTTATAAAAATCAAATTATTAATCCAGTACAAACTAATTACAATAGCCGTTTGTTTACGATGCAGTTTTCTGGATTTGCCAGTCAAAATCTTCAGCAAATTTTCTTTATATATGAACCCAAAAGTAGTTTTTATTCTGGGAAATAAATTTTAGGTTCTTTTTTTCACTTAAGTTGTTTACTATAATTTTAGTTCCAGATTAAATATACTATTTAATGCCTTATTAGCTTTTCAATTGTTTTATATTGCGAAATTTCTTGAATTCAGATTATTTACTATAAACTAATAAGTTCAGTTGTTTAATTTATTAATTATTAATTTAACAAAGTGGTTATTTTATTAACTGAGTTTATTTAACAGTCGCAAAACAACCATTCCATTGTTGTTTATCTGTGATAGTTTAATTTTTAATCGTATGTTCTATTTGAAATAGTTATCAGATGTTTGCTGTAAATAATAAATTTACCTTAATGATGGGATTTACACCTTAATTTTAAAAACTGTTATCCATGTAGTTGAAATGTGTGTTATTCAGGACCAAATGAAGTGTTTAGGCCGTGCGGGTGTTGTTTTGTGTTGAAGGTGTCAACGGGGCTGTGCAGATATTTGCTACTGTATTAGCTTCTCACAGTTAAAGCCTTATATTGTGGTCATATTCATTATATTGGAAATTTTACTATGTGAAAACACGTGACTATTATGTAAGTGAAATAAAAATAAGTTATTGTTTTGTGTTTCTTGTATTCTTAAACCTTCACTGTTAATTTTTGTTATAAGGTAGATTAACTGTGAATAACATCAAGAGTACGCCTAACGCCTAATGGATTTGATTCTCCATAAGGCCAATGTTAATTTTGAAAAAAGATTACAGCTTTATTGAAGAACGTACAATTTTAAACTTAACCTTTTTTGAAAGAGAACACAATTGTCTTTTGTCGTCTTGGAATGGATTTTATCCCATTTAAAAATGCAAATAACTATTTATATAATTCTTTATATTAAAATTCTTTATATGATTAAAGTATGTTTAAAATGAACTTGATTTACTAGAATTAAATGAAAAAACCTATTGGCCATATACAGTGTTCTGAATAAATAACTTCGTAAATACTTAAAATTGTTGATCTGTAAACTTACTGCTTAACATTAAAAAACAATGAGTAACAATACATTGCTCACACTAATAAAATTACTCTGTTACCCACGCACATACTCTTGAGTTCATGTTACGTTTTTGTCTCATTTATAAGATTTTAATAATTCAACTCGGCAAATAAATAAAAGCTGTTATTATATTTAAAGTACAATACTAATTATTCAATTTACATGTTTATAAATCGAAATATTACACATTGTAATGTCTTCCATGATCTAAATCTAGCAGCCTTGATAGTGCACCTTGATGAGTTGATGTTCTCTGCAGCAATTCCTGAACTGATCTGCTCATTGGTTTGTTACAAGTCCTTGATCTTATTTGTCTGCTGATACTCCACTAAAGGTTTCATTTTCACTTTCCTCAATTATAGTCTTGTCTTATTTGGAAAAATTGTCTAAACTATCTGGTTTACTTGGAATTTTTTGTATAAATTGTAAAATTTGTTTCTATTAATCAGGATCCATTACTAATAAAATAATAATAATAATAAATGACAACACAATATAAAAAATAAAACATACGGTATTTGAATCTGATTGTATGGAAAAACAAGTACTCACGGAACCCCATTTCGGACAGTAGACAATCGTCAATTAAAAGCACTCGTCCATCTCAAAGTTACATCTAAAACTGAAGGAAACATGACAAATCAACTAGCTAGAAAGGATATAAATAGAAACTAGACGAACAGACAGAGTCTATTGTCTACCTAAACTGAAAAAATTACTCCGTTCACTGAATTTGAGACCGTGTGTGAGCAATGCAGTGTTGAGAAAAGCATATAAAAGTTATTTTAAATAATACCATGTTGAAATGGCATAAAAATATGATAACTAAATAATTTTTCTGTCCACATGCATGCTGTATATGAATATACAGATAGGCCATCTTTTAGATGGAGAGGGTCATGTCTGTTTATATGGTTGCTTTTTTGAACCTCCAAATAAGTCTGCTCTAATAGATTTTTATTAGCTTGGAAATTAAATATTTTTACTCTAAATTACGAATTACAAAATTGGATTAAAATTTAACTAATAATTAACAAATATGGCCAGGGAAATATTCCAGCCAGTATGAATGTAATATAATATTTCAATATAATAAATGTATTGATTTATATTTATCAATAATAGCGATAAATGAACATGACAGGGGATTCCATTTCAGTTATTACTTGTCTTGGAAACATTTTGTCTGAAGTACTCGTCACCAGGCAACCGAAGGAAACACTGAGTGTTGTGTAGTTTGTGATGAGCGTTATCTTTTATGAGTTAAAATGTTTGAAAACAGTGTGTCAATTCTACAGCCAGGTTGTACTTTTTCAAAACTATTGGGTATTTTTTCATCTTTAGATAATGATTCTGCGGTTCTATACAAGTTGTATGCATTTATTTTATGTTTGATCTCTACCCAATACTTTTTGTACTATATTTTTATTTATCCTCATAATACAATCACTGGATTTGTACTATGCGTTCAGGCAGTTTTTGAAATTGTAGCTGCCCTTATTTTCACTCTAATGCCAATGTTCAAAGAGCACATGCTGAAGAAGGTCTTTTGCAAACTTCAACAAGCTGAGGAAATGTTGTTTTCTATCAACAGTCAATCCCTACAAAACATTTACAAATGTTTTGGATTCTCCGATCTTCTATTATACATCTTGCTAATGAAGTCGTTGTGTTTTCCAGCAAATATGAAGATTCTTCACTTGTACAAAACTTTCTAATTGCTTCCCACATGTTTCTAACTAACATCCGCATCTCTGCGATTCTTTTTCAGCAAAGATTTATGATGAATTTAGTGTTCAGCAAGGTATTACTGATGAACTGGCATCTGAAAGATTTAAGCAAGCTTTTTCCTGCATTTCTACATATACCTTCTAATACTCATCTGAAATATTTTGCACAGTTGTCTGAAGCTCGTGACAAAATGTTTGTCAATCCACGAGCAGTTGCTAGAAAGATAACTGTTGAGAAAGTCCGCCAGTTCAACAAAGTCCACTTCCTGCTTTATTCTACTTGCCGTAAGATAAAATGCTACTTCTCAGTCCAGAACTTCTGCCTCGCAATAGTTATTGGACTCAGGGTCACAATGTATTTAGTCAAGTCTTTGTCTTCACTTAAAACTCATCTGGATTCACCTCGTATTGATATCTCTTACATTTTTCTGCTTAGAACAATTCAGGTTCTTCTTCATTTGAGCAATTTTGTCTGGATATTGTACTACAACTACAATACTAACTATAGGGTAAGACTAAAAATGTTTACAACAGGTTAAACCACAAACATTGGTTAATGCCACCTTATGTGTACGGGTGGATCAGAATCACTACCTTAATGTTTGCCTTAATTTCGCCTCAATAATTACATCTTAATTTAGTTTGTTGATCTTGAAAGATAGGAAAATAGTTTTACTTTAAATACTATAGTTACTTAAGGACTTCACTGAGCAAGGAATCACTTTAGGAGAAAATTGGACACAAGCAAACTTGCCTGAAGGAATGGGTCCACAAACAAAAGGATATCAGTGATAGGGTGGAAAAAAAATATGGAAACGCTTTCACAACAACATTATTATTTTCCTTTGATAGTTTAATATTTTTTAATCATTGTGTTCCATAAAGTATATTTTTTTTATCAGAATAATTTACTTGAAACCATTAAATAGCAGGGAAATAATATTGTTCAAATTAGTTACTTTGAAATTCAAATGACTGCTACTCTCGAAATCAGAAACCTTTCGAAGTCCCGTTTGTGGTAATTAATTTCTTTTGAATAGACCTTTCATTTGATACCAAACTCGACCTAGGCTTACATTGAAGATTTTCATTCAACTCCTCAGGGCCGTCGTCTTGAAAAAATGAAATGTCGCTAATGGGGTACATAAAGTGTGTTTTTTGTAACCATGATGATGTATAAGATTTCACTTTTACAAGTGAAGTCATACAAAAGTTGTGAAAGTGTTTCTATATATTTGTTGTCTACCTTGTATAATACAAATGATTACGTAACTTTCATATATTAGGGCATACATGGTGAGTTTTATGCCAGTTACCCCTAATCAGTTAATTTTTTTAACTTTGACAACTATTTTCTCCAAAACTATTAGGTTTATGACAAAAAAAAACAGGAATAAAAAGTCTTAAAATCACATTTAAAACTTAACCAAAAAATGTAGGTTTCTATTAAAAATCTTGAAGTTTGCCGCCATATTAGAAAATTGTGGCTGTATTTTCAAAATTTTACCTGGAATTTTTAATGTTTACCAAATATGTAGGAAGGTCTTCCATTTAGACTTTGTTGAAATTCTTGTCGTTTTCAAGATCCCAATGGTGGCTAAGTTAAATTGAAACCCCTGTAAAAACAGTAAGTGATAAATTATGTTGATAGTTTGTTTATTAAAATGATATTATAATTATTATATTTCATGTTATAATAATTATACTTTTAGGGACAGCACACTGCATTGCTTGTTCATGATCTCATGGAAAGTCAGCAATCTAAGGACGTTAGCCACCAGGTACAATGCTTTCTTTAATAAATTAACATACGAGACCATATTACTCGTAGATAGACCATATTCCTTACATAGTGTTAGTGTTGTTAGATTGCAGAGTGGAGTGTCCAAGGTTATAATTCCCACTCAGCTAGTGGTTGATGCTTTACTAGCAAATAACGTCCATACACAGAATTATATATATATATACACACACACACAGGGTTATTATAAAGTTCCCTCCCCCCAAGTGTTTTCTACAATTTTCATTTAAATTTATACCGTTCATTATATGGATAGAACTTTTTAAGTATTATGGAATGTTTTAGGTAACCTGAGGTCCAAGAATTATGAGTCAAGTTCCTAATTCTTTACGAGAAGACAGTCATGCAATGATTTTTTCCCCCTCAAAACATGTTGTATTTCAAATTCAAAAGAGATGTATCCTTTCCAAGATTTCTTTTTTTTCATCAAAAATATTACAGCGTAATTTTATATTAATATTTAATGAACATTCCTTTAAATATTTCTCACAACCCTTTTGAATTTGTCAGCACTGGTGGCGCAGTACTGTAACTCAGCTACTTGGGGACAAAGTGTTTGGGAGATTGTAGGCGATAGGTTCCATGCTCGGTTCTCTTAATACCGACACGGCGTCCACTCAATGGTTGTCATCAATATAGACACTATTAGAGAAGTCTGGAGTGTCCGTGTTGAATGGTAGTCAAGGTTCGGGTGTTGTGTGGGGGAGAGAACTAAGTGTCAAACTTGTCAGTTAGCTGAAAATCAGACCAACACTACGTGGTGCGGATTCCACGTAAAGCTGTAGGTCCCATAGTTGCCCTGGCTATTGGGCTATTAATAAATAGTCCTCTCTGAGCTAAGTCGAACTCAGATAGTAACAATGACTAAACTCGTTCATCTACACTCATTCACGCCTCATATTTGCCCATATCTCTACGATCTGCATCTTAGAGATGAATAATGAATGAATGAAAAATACACCGTTATTCTCAGGTTGATAAGGTAATGTTAATTGATAATGGCCTACACATGACTGTCTTCTCATAAAAATTTTAAGTGGACTTCTACATCTTTAACCTACTGATATCTTGGAAACAGTTCAACCTTGTTGAATTTTAAATATACCATTGTTTTCAAGCTGAAAATGCAATGTTAATAGATATGTTGCATGACTGTCTTCTTGTAAAGAATTCAGACTTTGACTCCTATATCTTGGACCTAAGGTTAATCCCAATACCCCATAATACTTAAAAAGTAACAACTTCTACCTACATAATGAATAGCATTACTTCAAAAAACTTTGACTAAAAATCAGGTCAGGCAGTAGATTTATCTGATACCGTCTGGGGATAAATGTAAGTTATAGAAAAAAAGTGGGGGAAGTGACTTTATAATCACCCTGTGTAAAACTTCAGACAACTGCATGTTCTATAGTTTTATTAATTTTCTTTTTACCAATAAATGATAAAATGCATTACAAAACTAAAACTATGAATTTCCACCAAACAAACTCACCTCCAAAATTAGGCTAACTAGTAACTAATGCAAACTCAAGACTAGATTTTCAAATGAAAGGCATGTGTTTAACATGTGTCAATATACTCGTAATTTATTGCAAATGTATAATAAATTACAAAATTTGAGATTCTGTTCCACAAACTCATGGGTAGTGTGACAAATAATTACAATATACTGCCCCCTAAGCCCTAGAGTTGGTTCTTGATCTGCCTCTGTGAACAGCTTAAAATTAACTAATGAACACAAATAATAAAGTTAATTTGAAAATACGAACTTTTATTTCTTACTATAGAAAATTTAGTTAGACATTACTCTGTTAAACTTTATAAAAACGTTAGATATAACAAGTCAACACTGTACAAGTTCTCTTAAATCATGTTCAGCGTCCTGTGTCCTCAAGGGTGTAGGATCTGTCCCATGCCTCTTTATACATACAATGATGGATAATAAAACTATTTTTTGAACACTTAATATATTATTACACATCTCATTGCTCCATATTAAAATATATTATAACAAAAATGTTTTATTTCATTTTACAGCTGGAGTTATTTTCTTATCAAATTGGTCAACGGAAATTAAATCACTTTGCATGTGGCTTCTTTGAACTAGATCTTACGTTAATTACATCTGTAAGTACTACTTAACAGTTTGTTAGTTAAAAATTCTTTTGATTTTACTCTAAGTTAGTATATTTATTATGTACTACAAACATTTACTATGTTAATGAAGCTCGATTGTTAAAATGGTACTTCCTATCAGCTCACTTCATATAACCAGAGACGATGTCAGGAAGTAATGAACACAAAATGGGTTGAGTCACTTCTATTTGATAACTTAAATTTATAGTAGTGTTTCAGGAAATAAGCACAAAACGACTACTGAAAAAAGTTTAAAATAAACAAAAAGCATGGTGGGAAAAAATAGACAAATAGAGTTTTTTTGTTTGTTTTTTCATTCATAAACAAAAAAAACATGAATGAAAATTGCCACATTAATAGAAACTTCGTGAACACTTTTTTCTTAAAGTTTTCGTCTTAAGAATTATTTTATGAACACAAATATTATCGTCATAAAAAGTTTTTTCCAAATTCATATATATATGCTAGAATATGCAAGTAACTCCTTGTTATAATTAGCCTCAATCTAAAGAACTTAGGACAAATTATTCACCCATTAGGATTTGATAATATTCTTCTCCTATACCTAGTATAATTAACAGCTCTTGTGAGGTAGGGCGATTGTCCTGCATCCTTAAGTACTCAAAAGTGTATTCCAAATAGAAGAAAGTTTTAAAAACATACCCAACATAATTTAGAAATATTAAACCCTAATAAATACAAGTAGAATATAATTAAAAAATAAATAATGCATAGTTTACCAGTTGGTAAACTAAATGGATGAATCATCCATTAGGCTACAGGAAACATACAGCCCTACACCTGGGAAATCAATCAAATCAAAATTTCTTTATTCCAGAAACAACACAAATTGTCATAAGTACAACAAGTAAATTTAACTACCATTCTGTCCTCACCGACTCTAGATCGTATCAGCATCTTCAAAGCAGATCAGTGGATTTCAGAGGAATTTATATTAGATAGATATAAACATTATTAAACAAGAAAATTAGAAATATGTGCATTTTACTGAATAAAGATTTGCACAATGTAAAATCAATAATTAAGTCTATTTAATTAATTTCATTTCAATTTTGATCTACGTATATTATGTTTACCTAATATCAAATATTCAACAAGTCCTATGAACCAACTTAAGAAATTATATATCACCAAAGCCTTAAATTGTCACATTACAGATTTCTTTATGTATTCTTAATCCATATTCCAAGCCAATATTCATCCACCAATTCTCTCCCCCCTAAAAAAAACCTCTTTAAGTAAATATACTAATGATGTCAAATCGAACTCTTGAGTGTGAGTTTTTAACATCCTATATACATATAACAAGCTGTTGAAAACTAAAGTATCCCCTGAGTGGTCAAAAGCTGACCATTTAAAATAATGAAATACCATTTCACGGCCCTCGTAATCCAGTTTTAAAAAGAAGACTCAGTGGTGTAGCGTTTGGTCATCTATAGATGCGCTGATGAAATGCAACACTGTTAAAATTACAAACTATTTATTTCCAATGTAAATTAATAATATATATTTGGAATATCAAGTTCAAGTAGTGCAAATAGATCATGCTATGGATACACGCAATATCATTCATGTATGCTTTTTACGCATATTTCATTTTAACGTTGTTGTTTCAGATTGCTTGTGTGATAACACCGATTACACTGTTTTTGGTTCAGGTCAACAACTACCATTCTTATCCTTTCTAGTATTCAGGTAGGAGTTATGGAATAATGTATAAAGTTGGTCTTTGACACGTTGTTTAAGCCAAAAATAAATTATATCGGTAAATATATATCTCCCGCCCCATTAGTACAGGGTAGAGCGTGGTAATTTGCTTTTTTGCCCTGCATGCTGTGACGGCACTGTCGGTCGAAGAGAGGGGAGAGTGGGCGTGGCTTACAGTGTCTGACGGAAGATTTGTATTCATCCGACTTTCAGTTGCCATCATGCAGTGGACACGTGAGGAGAGGTCATTTTGTGTAGAAGCGTATTTTTCAAATGCCCACTCGATCATTGCAGTGCAGCGTGCTTTTTGTTTACGATACGCTGTTCCTCCACGCGGACGTGTTCCTGGACGGCAATCAATTGTAAATTGGGTGAATGCATTCAGAACAGCAGGGAATGTGTCATGTCTACGAAGGGGACCTGAGAGAAGGATTACAACACCACAAAACATCGAGAGAGTTAGAGCAGCAGTACTGCAATCTCCGAAACGCTCTGCTCGGAAGCAATCATTTGCTCTTGGCATTTCAAGACGTTCTCTCCACCGTATTCTTCATGATGAACTGAATTTTCACCCGTATAAAATGTGTGTGGTCCAACAATTGTTAGCACGGGACTATTTGACTCGGCGGACCTCTTGTGAAGACATTTTAGCAACTGTACCCCGTGACGCAAATGTGTTTTTTTCTGATGAGGCACATTTTCACCTCAGTGGGTGTGTAAACAAACAAAATATGCGTTACTGGAGTGAAACAAACCCCAGAGAAGTTCACGAGGGACCTCTGCATTCGGACCGCGTCACTGTGTGGTGCACCATATCACGAGTAGGCATCATTGGTCCTTACTTTTTTCAGGATAACGGTCGTGCCATAACTGTGAACTCCGAACCGTACTTGTCTATGATACAGGATTATTTTCAGCCGGCTCTTGAGGCAATGGAACTAGAGGATACATGGTTCCAACAGGATGGTGCCACTGCACACACAGCGAGGGTTACCATGAATTGTTTGAGGCAAATGTTTCCTGGACGGCTTATCTCTTTGAGGGGTGATGTGAAGTGGCCAGCACGCTCACCAGATTTAGCCCCATGTGATTTTTTCCTTTGGGGTTACCTGAAGTCTAAGGTGTATATCAACCGCCCCAACACCTTGGAAGACCTAAGGAACAATATTGAAGCTGAAATTGGCAGAATACCAGTGGAAATGCTTGTTAGAGTTCATGAAAACTTCAGAAAACGTATGCAGCAGTGTGTGGATAGCGAAAGTCGACATTTGCCAGATACACTATTTAAAACAATGTAATTTAAAAATTCCATTACTGTTCAGTATAATTGAAATACTGTATAAAATAAATTTTTCTAATGATCATAATTTTTTAATTTCATTCCCAAATCAGCAAATTACCGCGCTCCACCCTGTACAGTCAATGAATGCTCAAAAGTCAAAATAAGGGTCTAGAAAGAAAGGTTGAAAGCAGAAAATGTGACTTGATAACTTTGTTTGGATTAGTTTGAATGTAAACATACTAGAAGTCCTCACTCCTAGTAGGTGAGCTTTTAAGGGGGGGGTACGGAGAAGGTACAATTCTTTTTTTGTGATATTTTTCTTTTTAATGGTGCAACATAGACAAGTATGTTTATTGTGGAAATTATAGCTGGCAAAATGTTCTATAATCTCTCAACAAATTTTCAGTTAGAAAGTTGTAGAAATTTAACCCCTTGCCCTCTTGGAAAATTTGTTCTATCCATCAGCTCTTGTATTGAAATTCCTTTACAGCTCTTCAGGACTATATAGTCATGCTCGTCAACTCTCATATCCAGTATGAGTTTGACAATTTGACAATCCACATGCCATTTTTCTCGAACCCTCTTGTATCCAGTATAACTGGATATTGTTATGCAAGGTTTATTTAATTTTTTTGTTAATTTTGATTGTAAGTAGTACGTGGTGTGACCTGTTTTTGTTCCTCAGAACTATTATAGGAATAAAAAAAATACTTTTTTAATAACAAAATTTGATTGTATTGATAAAAAATAGCTTTACAAGCTAAAAATTCTTGTCCCATGACATTGTAATAAACATAATTTACTAATATTTATAGTCCTATTTTTACCTTCCAACTACCTAAAAATGAAAGAAATAATATTGTCCTGAGTTGTGTGGTAAGCTGTTCGTCATTCCAGTCCCAACAAAGTGATTCAAATTGAAAACAAAGCTGATACACTGTGTCCAGAGCTGCCAGACTATATCCTTAATTTAAGTATTTCATTTAACATAAAAAATAAACTAGTCTCTGTTTTTATTGTTTACATAATTTGTCAAGGTTCATTTTTTTGTGTTTCTTTTCTTACAAGCTATTCAAGGATTTCTTGTGATATTTTATATAAACATAAATTAAAATATTTATAATATGATATAAATAAAAAAATTTTTATTTAAGATTTTGTCTTATTGACATCATTTTATAGATATTAATAATAATCAACATTTACAAAACCAGCTTATTTTTTTGAAAAAAGCAAAAACTATTCTATAGTAAGAGTTTACTTCAAAATAATTTAATATAACTAAACAAACAACGTTCTAGCACAATGAGTTTTAATTGGAATTAATTAAATAAACCAAATAATGAGAAAAAGTAAAAATTAGGTTTGTAGTACTAGTATAGCACTTAAATACCTGAACCTTTAAAATGCCCATTTAAACAGTTTTACAAATGTAATAGTAAACAAACACCAGAGTGCCATGTGCAGATTAAGTGACCATGTAGCAGAGCTGTATAGGAAACTTGGGTTAGCCAGTAATGCTGGATATGAGAGCTGACAGACATGCAGCCGATACTTTCAACCAGAGTGGTACATGAAAACACCATCTCTGTATACTGGGTATAAGAGTGCAAAGGGTTAAACTCTGTTAGAGAATATATAAATAATATATATAACTTATTTGCATTAGGTCTAGCTTCATGATTTTTTTAACATTCGGTAAATTTTAACATATATCTGTTCTGTTGGATAAGGGTTGCTGTGTGCAACTTATTATTTTCCATCTATAACCTTCCTTCTTCATGATGTCAACATATACATAATATTTTAACGCCCCCCTCCCTATAAATTTCCAAAGTGAAATCCTTCTTTCCTTCCAAAGACATAGGAAAATTTATAATTGAAACTCAAAGATACAAGAAAATATATCATTACATTTTATTTATGTATTAAATAATAATTCGAGCAAAATGATTGAATACATAAAGAGGGTTTCAAAACTATGCTCATTGTCTCTTTGATCTTGACGGGTCAAATTTGTGCTCTTTACATCTTCAAGTAGTCCAAGAGCCGTGACAAACATTAGAGCAGAACATCAAAGCCACCTCGCATCCTCATCTATCACTAGTAGAATTAGCGACGCATAAAAAAAAATGAGATTGAACATATTTTCTGGTGCAGCTGGGCGTTTCATTTGATCAAGACAAAGAAGGCTACTATTGTCCTGAATGTAACTCCATGTTTCAAAGTCCAAGAACATCAACTGTGCTGCATCGCTGCTCCCTCAGTAGGTGAAAAGGAGGAAATATTAATTTGGTTTGATGTTAGATATTGACTTGATGGAGCGTTTAAAGGGAACATTTTAAAGAGATGACTCCTTCTAAAGTCCAGCCATTCTAACGTTACCTCTGAGGTTTGCGGGCTAAACTAGAAAATCGACATAGGCAACGTCGCATCCAGACCACTACAGCCCTCCTCTAAATTTTACATCCGGTGACTTACAATTAGGAAGAATGTAGGAAGGTACATATTTATTTTTTTAGTAGTAATTAAAATCTTTTAGTGTTTAACTGGGAAGTACCTTTTTTACTGTTTACAAATATCAAAAAACTAAGTCGAAAAATTTGAACTTATAAAAACTATCAGGCTATAGTTGTGATTTATCTAGACCGGAAACAAATTAGCCGTGGACAGGAAGTAGCCAAGCACTCAAGATATACAATGTTGCCATGTTGTGGACCCCTCAGAGGTAAATTTAAAACGGCTGGACTATATCTCTTTCCATACCACCATCATAAACATTTCTTCCTAATTTTCTTGATCTGTTCATGCAATGATGCAGGGTCTGAGAATATCTTGGCAGCTTAGAGGTAGTTCGTTTTTTCAGGTACAGTTTACAGAAACTGATATGGTTCCTCTTGAATGTAGCCGTTGTAGTATCATATCCGGAAAAGGAAAGCAGAAAAAGGATTTCTTTGAAACTTAGCTGATTTGGAATTATACATTTCGTTGGCTGTGGTTGGTATTATACATTTTAAGTTTCAATTATACATTTTCTGAAAGGAGATTTGAAGAGGGAGGAGGATTACAGGAAGTGGGAATGAAATTATTTTGTCTGTGTTGATATGTCACGAAAATAGAGTTATAGCTGAAATATACTGAAAATAATGAGCTTCGTATAGGGTGTAATTCACAGAAAATACGAACATTTACTGAATTAAAAAAAAAAATTGTAGAGCTAAGTCTAATGAATAGAAGTTGATAAGTTTCCATATTTTAATATATTCTCTAGCACAATTTAATTTTCTACAATTAATTTTTTGAAAGACAAGATATTAGCGAATGTTTAACGAAAAACATTGAATAAAAATAATTTTGTCCTTAAAATTGTTACGTTATGGAACTTCAGTAGAAGGTAATGTCCAAGGAGCTTCAGTAGAACTCTTCTAGTCCAAATAAAGTTATGTAGTCAAATTTCTGCGTTTGGTCGTTTGATCTTTCCATCTAGAATGATTTGATGACTAGGTTATATCTTGTTGGTTATTGCTAATGTTTTACTGTATACCTGAATTTACCCAACCATATCAGAGCTCCAGCTCCATGCTCAATAGGTACATTCAAAAAATGTGTGAACAAATGGCTTGTTGAGGTAGGAAGGGAAAATATATACAATCTATTTAGTTCTATGTACACTGAATAACATTAAATATCTAGTTGTGTCGCCATATACATGTTTTTTTTCTGGGTTTATAAATGTCAAACTTTAACTTATGTGGTGCTTGAAAGGTGGGGGGGGGGGTTGAATGGATGTGTCATGTTGTCTGTTGTGTGTGTATGTTGGTGTGCATGCGTGCATTTATTTATTTTTTTGATTGCGGGGTGAGGTATGTGTGAGGTGTGAGTGTATGCGTGTGAGGTTTGATTGTGCGTGTGTGGTTTGAATCTGCGTTTGTGGTATGATTGTGCGTGAGAGGATGTATGTGTTCTGTTTTGGTTGGTGTGTGTGATATACAGTCACTGTGCTTGCGCCCATTATTTATGCTAGGTGTGTGCGTATATGAAGGTTTATGTCAGATAGTGTATTCTAAACGAGCATGTGTGCGAGGAGGAGTCGGGTGCGTCTTTCTTAGGTATGTGTGATCTTTCATGTAGGTGTGTATGCGGTAGTGTATGAATGTGTAATGCTTTGTGTATCAATATTGTGTAATTATGGGCATGGGCAAGTGTCTCTAAATGTGAAATGTATCCAGGTTTCAGGTCAGGTTTTTATGGCAGTTTTTTAGCGGATTAAAGTACTTTTTATCAAATATTATTAGTTTTTATTTATTTTATTTGTTGTGGCTTCTAATGTTACGAAATTTAGTTTATAAAAGTGTCTCTTTGTAATTTAAGTAATGATTGTTATGAAACAAGTTTATTTATATACGTATTTATTTTTTATTTGTTTACATAATAGTAACATTTTCATTTTATTTACGTCTGGCTGGTAGTGGCCCGTTCCTCTCCCACAGGCATGTGCCCATGAGGGGAACTATTTCCACCGTTTATATGATCTTTATATTGTAATTATTGTCTTTTTGTGAATAAAAATGCTTATCTATCTGTTTATAACGCATATCAACAGACCTTATTATTTGCTTCACTCCCGTCAATTTTGATTTTTAAAGGGTAAAAACACTTGTAACGCAATTTTTGAGTTTTTGACTACAGTCTAGTGCTGTGGATGGGTCGCAGCATGCTGTTGGTGCCTTTTGTGACCTGTCCAAGGCATTCGACTGTGTGGACCACAACATCCTGGTTGGAAATCTGTGGTCTTATGGCATAAGAGGAGTGGTACTTGATTTGATTACTTCTTACTGTAATGTATTTACTTATGTTGGCATTATGTTTTGAACTGGTATGATGTATTGAATAAACGATTGCCTCATTGGTTGGCCGAGCCACGCCTTCGCCCCACTCTCTATCTCCCTAGCTCTCTTTCCGACACAACACACCACGCGGTTAGTGCCGGTCCGCTCCATCATCATGTATCCAGTCTAATCCTTTTACCTCATGGTTGGCCAATTCGGCAGATTGAACTATATAATGCATTTTATTCCTAACTAGCCTTCACCATTATGTTGGCGATAACGTCGCCGACATAACACTTACTTGCACAATTGTCGACAAAAAGTTGTGATTGATTCAGAAGCAGAAAGGGAATTTCAAGTGTAATGACTTCAGGAGTGCCTTAAGGCTCAACATTGGGCCCTATTCTCTTCCTCATTTATGCAAATAATCTCCCTAAAGTCACTTATAGTGGGGAGATGGTTCTATATGCTGACGACACCTCTTTCATTATTTCAAACAAAAACATCCTTTCAAAACAACTATCGGAACAATTAATTCTATTAAATTACTGGTTCAATGAAAATGACTTTCATTTAAATCTAAACAAGTCATATTTTATAAACTGTACTTTAAATTATGCATCCTTTCTGCCACAAAATTTCAAAACGGTCACATCCATGAGATTTCTCGATTTGGAAGTGGATTCTAGCCTAACTTGGTGTCAGCATATTAATCAATTGCTCCAAAAGCTTAGCAAAGCTTTTTACGCTATTTTAACTCTCTCCACTATTGTAGATCTAAACACCCTAAAACAAGTTTATTTTGCATGTGTACATTCTCTGATTACATATGGACTATTATTTTGGGGAAGTTCTTCTGAATCATCCAAGGGTTTTCTAAAACAAAAGAAAATAATTAGACTCATGAAAGGCTCTTTTCACAATGAATCTTGCAGGAAACATTTCCAAAAATTAGATTCTTCCTCTGCCGTCAGCTTACTTGTTCCAGTCTTTGCTTTTTGTGAAGTCAAATTATGAGAGATTCTCTAACATGAATTACACACACTGCTATAATACTAGAAACATTTCCATTTTGCAGTATCCTATTCATAGAATAACTTTTCTAGAAAAGTCCCCCTTTTACTCCTATGTAAGACTATACCGGTTGAGTTAAAAGGTCTGTATGATTATAAGATGTTTAAGATCTTTAAATATCTAATCTCAAACTGTTTTTACTGTGTTTCAAACTACCTGGATCCCACGTCGGGACAAGTGGTTTACCAGTAGCGAAAACTGCTTATTTGGTGTATATTTAGCTGCTCATATACGTTTGTTATATATTTATTGTTATTTTATATTATTTTATTTCACTCTTGTAACTTAACAAGTCATCTGCCTAGCTATATTTTAGCGTATAAGGTATCTTTGACTATTATATGTAAATAAATAAATAAATTGTCAGCAATGCACATTTTTTCTCGAAAAATAGCAAAACACTATTTCATAGCTGTCTTCTAGCTAACAATTTTCACTATCTCTAAATGCATAACAGCTATTTGAATTATATAAAAAAAAAAAAAATAGGGAAAATTTAAAAAAATAAAATTTATATATATGTTTATAACCAAAATTGCATTTTCATGGCAAATTGCTTTAAGTTTAATTATACTTTACAATCTCAATGCACGAGGAACTAGTTTTGTGATACTCCCTTCTCCACGTGACTCGGCTAAAAGGTGCAAGGCCATAACAATTATTTCATCATTTGTGGAATCTGTAGTGCAAACCAGCTGCATGCTGTAACTGTACTTGGCGTATTTTCAAAATTTCTCCATCTGTTTGGACTGATTGTTCTGTCCGTCGTCTTAAAAATCAGGTGTCGGTCGACTTGGTTTGGTGGGCGTCTGAATTTGAGACGCACAGTGCACGGTTTACTAGTTGGTATTCTCACTGCAGTAGTTTGGCTCATATTTTTAAAATTTCTAGTCATTCTTACGTAATGTACACTGTGTCGAAAGGTCCGAGTAAAATTGTTCACAAAACTCGTCGAGGTATGTATCAATTTTGCAGTCTGAAAATGTTAATAGGCCTAGGTTATTAGATTTCAGAATGCTGCAAGTTCTAAGGCCCTAAGTCAATAATTATTGTATTTTGCTAATGTGGACTGAAAGTAAAGGATTAAAAATTCATTTATAGTTACAGTGGAACCTCTATTTTACATTAACGTTTGGACCGGGAAATTGATAATTAAGAGAGTTAAAGGAATAATATAATTCAGTTCCTACAGCTAGATTAATTAAAATTCTATTAGGCCTATTTGGGAGGTAAATGTAACCATGTATAAGTGGATAGCTTAGTACAGATTATTTTAGGTATACTATATCAACATACACCACATTACACTTACTTTGTACAGGTTTTTTTTAGATAACAAGGAGTGAAGGTTAACCCTTTAGTAGCCCACCTATTTTGTTACGTTATTAGTTGTCTGGAGGTATCCTCAAACTTTTCAATAAAAAAATAGGTAATTATGCAGTTTCGTGCCACCAAACACATTTGGAACATTTTGCTTGAAATGGGTCTCGAATTAGCTGTATTTTCACAAAATATGCTTTTTATTCCGCGGAAATAACTTAATTTACCGAAAAATTTGAAAAAACAAATGTCACAACTTTTAGTATTTGTGTCATATTTCCGTTAATTTAAATGGTATTTTAATCATCTTTTTTTTAGTTTGATGTGTTTTTTGCGCTGAATACAAATTTAAAAACTATTTTGGGGTATTACAAATATTTATCGAGATATAACGGAAAAACTACTATCGCAGCGAATCGCGATTAGTGGCCATTACGCAATCATTATATACAACAACTATTAATCACAAAAACCGAATTCACCTATATACCTGCAGGAGTGATGGCCGGTAGGCAGTCACGGAGGCCAAACACTCGAATTTAACGCAAATTACGAATTTTTGTTGAGAAAATAGACAATTAGGATAAGTAAGGTTATGTCAGTAAAAAATGCATTTTTCGAGCTGAAAAAATAATTTTACTACAAAACCAGTTATATATTTGTGTTCAGCATAAAAACCACGAGAAATGAAAAAAAAGTTGTCGAAAAATAAAGATTTTTAAAAAAGTTGGTTTTTTCACTATCAAATAAAAAACTAGTTTTTCGATTTTTCAGGATAAAACGAGTTCTCTGCGGATGAAATCAAACTCCTCAAGAGATATAAACTCATATTTCACCACATTTTCAACATGAAATCGTATTTTCAGAGGTGGCAAGAAAGTGCATAATTACAAAAAATATTATAAAATTCACCTGACTTTAGGTGAATCGTGATTACCTAATCAATAAGGTGGTAACTACGCAATCATTATATACAACAATTATTTATCTCAAAAACCAAATTCATCTTTATTGCCACCGGAGGCCCGTGAAATTAACGGAAATTACGAATTTTTGTTGAGTAAATAGACAATGAGGATAAATTAGGTTATGTTTAGTTTTGGGGTCATTAAAAAAATATATTTTTCGGGATTTTACTGAAAAACCAATTATATATTTGTGTTCAGCATTAAAAAACATGTAACCTATAAGTTAAATAGGCTTCTTCAAATAGGCTTATTACAATTTTTATAAAATTTGGGTTTTACTTTTAGTTAAAAAACTATTTTTCTGATTTTTCACATAAAACAAGATTTCAGTGGTTTAAATCCACCTAGTCAATAGATAACAACTCATATTTCATCACTATTTTAATAAGAAATCGTTATTTCAGAGGTAGCAAAAAAGTGCATAAAAATCAATAGGTAAAAATTGATATTGATATGAGAATACTTATTAAAAAATAGTTTTCTATTCAGTTTATTTAATTATAGTGTTTTCAGTATGATGAAAACATTTTAGTACCTATCCACATTAGCATTGTAACTCTGTTGTTCTAGATAGACCACTAGATAGCATTAGCAGTCATGTGTTTGGAGATGGAGTTGTAAAATATATTACATTTATTTGGTATTAAAATTTTATTAAATGTTCCAGGAATTATTAGTTATTAAAATAATTGTAATTCTTTTTCCAATTGCAGATGTATATATATATAGCCTAGTTTAGATTTGTAATTGAAATAGTTATGCTATTTTATGTTTGTAATTACTTATATGTTTGGTTGATATCAATATTTTGGTAAACTTTACTGATTTGTCCCACATTAACAAAATATACTTTTTGCTGATTCAAAGTTTTAAAGATAATTGAGTTAGATTATAAAAAAATTCATTTCATCCATTTTATTTGGTAAAAATGTAATATCCACAGAATTTAAAGTATATCTCATGAAAATATAGTAAATTCTTGACCCATTACAGACATACTTTTCAAGTTTTGTTAGGTGAAGGGAAACTGAATCTAGGCCTAAATACCAATAATATTTTAAAATTTGAAGAGTCCTTATAATTATTTGGTGTATTATTACGAACGTCAGATTTTGTGATTAGTGGAGTGAATTATTTCTCTTATCAAGAGGTTAAAATAATGTATGATATAGAAATTAATGCCATATTTCTATAAGTAGCTAGCTGCAAGTTACCTAATGCATTGACCTTAACCCTCTAGGTGATTTTCGCCCGAATTCAGGCGATCGTTTTTGCCGCCCGAGTGTTTTTCGCCCAAATTCGGGCGATGATTCACACACCTGTTTACGCACGTATAATTTATAGTACGATCGATCGATTCGGAAAAACGCATATCGAACAATTCTACAACAAGGTAGAGAATTTAAAAAACCAATCCTTATAGATAAGTACAACCAATACATGGGAGGGGTTGATGTGAGTGATAAAGATGTTAACCATCTCTCTTGCAGCCGCCAGACAACTAAATATTGGAAACACATTTTTTACAATCTCTTGGACATTTCTCTATACAATTCTTATATTTTATACACCCTAAATACAGACAAACCTATTGATAGAAGAAGGTATTACATTAGTATTGTTGAAACCCTGGCATATACCAGAGACATAGCTCCTGTTGCTGGCCCTTCAGGTGATACTCCGCACAAAATAACAATAATTCCTAATAAATCTAACAAATTGTGTCCTATTTGCAAAAGAAAGGCAACATATTGGTGCCCAGGATGTAACTGTGGGGTGCATAAGGAATGTTTCCATAAGCTGGATCATTTTTGGAGGCCCCTAAAGGCTTGAAAGAAAAGGAGACCCCTTTAGCCCTTAGAAAAGGAAGAAAGAGAAGAGCCCTCAATAAGGGCTCACAAACAGTGATTTTAGCCAGTGTACATATTTTAGTTTTTTGTGTTTTTTGACAATTTTAACTGTAAAAACTGTACATATCTAGACATATTCTTTTTCCTTATAAAATTTTGAACAATATGTATATCTTGGACTTTTGGTATTGTGTATATAATTAAGTTTCATATGCCTGGTCATGAACAGAAAGAAAGATAAATTTCAATTTTTTTAAATTTGGCGTAAAGTGGATCTCATGTACATAAGGTACGAGAATTTTACTATACACTATTAGATAGCACATTTACTGTACTTTTAGAAAATATACTACATGTAACCTCTAAGTAAATTTTTATATTTTTTGTTGATTTTTGGATAAAATTCTGCAAAACGACAAAAAATCGCGTGACGCTATGGGGTTTTTTAGTGCGACACCTAGAGGGTTAACTCTCTATATGGTTTTTTTATGTCATATTTTTATAAGGAATAGTTAATTTATACGAGTTATTTCTGCTTACCCATCCTTTCAACTCTTCCAGTTGCTTCCTTTTGTTCAACATGCTGTTACTTTATACTTTATGCTGTTTCCGTTCTAGTTGCGCCAAACCAAATGGTTTACTGTTTAAAATTATTTAAAAATAATAAAACAAAATTAAATTCACTTCTAAATAAATTGCCTTTTGTGAATAGATTAAACTCAATGGTTGCTATGGTTTTACCTTGACTTTAACCCTCCCAGCGTCCAGTAGTCCACTACTTAATGTCCAGCCTTTTTTAGCTACTTTGCAGCGTTTTGTAGAAAAATGTTGAGTACACACAAAAATAAGTAAAATCTTAAAGTATTATATATCAATGTAAAGTAAACAAAATAAGCTATATTAGAAAAATATTGTTGTTTACCTACCTTGAATATTGTTGATGTTATCCTTGATTGTATTGTAAAAAATCAAAATTTCCCAGGTTTTGTTCAAAGTTTACACTATGCTAGTAAGAGTTATTTCACTATATAAATAAAACCAAGATAGCAGTTTTGTTGCAAATTTTATACATAAAAAGAAAATATATACATTATAAGGTTTATTACTACACTGAAAAAGGTACTCTATGAATTCTCTGAAACACTGACAGACTGTTAACACAATAACTGGGTTGTATAAATCAGCTGTTTTTTTTTTTTTTTTTTTCACAAAGGAATAGAGGAAATCCAAAGACGTGCGATGTAAAGTATAATCTCCTCTATCGATTCATAAATATTACGATGTATTATTACGAAAAATAACCGAGTTAACATTATAGTTTGTAAACGATTGCTTGATGTCGACGAATCGACAGGTATCATTCAGAGCGCCGCTATTGCGGTCGAATTTTCGACAAGTAACGCCGGGAGGGTTAATGCATTTTAGTAAATTGAGCTTTATAGTAGCAGTCATATGAGAATAAATCATTCAGTATTTTCTTTGTAAATAATAGTTTGACTGAACGAGTTAAACTTAATTTCGTGTTACTAGTTCGGTAATTTAATAATCTCCCTCCCCTGTGCTGAACTCATTTATCTATGTAACAATGTTAAATATATATAATAACAAATCATAACAAAGTTAAAACAACTGTTTGGCAGTACTGTATTTAGTATTAGAATGTTGCCTTTCTTAATTTTCCTCATTTATCATTTTAGCAAAATACAATGGATCCAGAAAATAATTTATTTAAAAAAAATCAAAGTGTTTTTGAAAATCTATATAAAAATAAAAATGTTTAAAATCCAATGCCTGTGATGTTCAAACAATACTAGATCCAACAAAATAAGTATAAGAGTCTCGGCTTAAGGTTATGAGTTAAAAATTCCTGAATATTTTATAAGAAACTAGTTTTTTATTTTTTTTTTTTATTTATTATTATCAACTTCACTCACCAGTTCACACGGGCATTAAGGTCTATGTGTGAACTTTATCCAACTAGTGAATTACAGACTGTTGGCTCAGTGGGTATTTGAACCTTGTCCTCCGCAGTCTGAAGCCTTAGCCACTAAGCCACCACACCGGCTAAAGCTAGTGGTTAACTATTCAGGCTATGTAATTGGTCGGTAGCTTAGTTGGTTAAATCCCAGCTTCATAAGCTAGAGGTTCTCAGTTCGAACCCAATCAGAGTCGTAACACGTTTTGAAAGGTATCAGCTGCTTTAAACCACCGGATGTTCATTTGTCATTCGACTTTTAATTAATGACACTTTCTAAGGAATAGTCAGCCATAGTCTGTAACAATGACTACATTCGCTCATCTACACTCATCCATCACACTCATTCAAAATCTATATTTGCTCATATCTTGACGATCGCCGTCTTATGAATAAATAAAATAAATATAGAGCATGGGATGAGTAATGAGAATAAACAATATGAATGTATGTTAATGAGCCCAAACCAATTGACACGTATGTAAGACCTCTTTTACTTAATAAAGACAAAAATATTGTGAAATGAGAAGGGTCTAGAAAGTCTATAAATAACCATACTTAGCTTTTGTAATTGCATAAATGAATCGCTTTTGGTTTTATTAAGGAATAATTAAGTTAAGTATGTTTATATACTTTAGATAATGTAAGTGTTATTTAAATGTGGGGTTTTATCAGTAAAATGGTTTGTAGTAGTTAATTAAAAGAAATAATTATCAATAGAATTATAACATTAATGAAATGACCATGCCCTTATATACAGTATGTGGGGCCGTCTTTTGTTAATGCAACTTCTTCCTAATTTTTTGGTTGTTATGGTGGTGAAGGTTTTTATTTTGGTGTTGCACCAATATTTTCAGTATTTTTATTTTTCCTTTTCTTTAGATTAAAATATTGAGTACAGTTTCATATCAATTTAGACCTAGAACAGTACGGTAGTGGTAGTCCGAATCACTAAGTAATCCGAACGACCTGCAAGTGTTTTTTTTATCTTCCCATATGACAATTACAGATTACTTTAATAATTAGGTAGAATTTAATTTGTTTTATTTTTACTTCCTGTATGTAAATACTTTTAAAAGATATAAACATGCTGCTTATAAAGCACCTCATACATTTTAACAAATGTGTTTGTAATTTGTTCATTTCTGTAATAGTTCACTACTGTGCGGCGTGCGTTTCTATCTTAAAATTATGTTTATTAAATATTATAGTTTAGTTAATTATTTTATTTAATAATGATTTGATGGATACTTTTTTGTCTAATCTTGATAGTCCGAGCTATTTGATAGTTTGAACAGGCCTTGCAAACAAATATTCAGATTACCACGATTGTACTGTATATATTTACTGATGTTCAAGCACCGTCCTATTTATTAATCAAGAATAAGCTGCGTGCCTATGCAAGGCAAGTAGGATTTTTTAATGTTTTGTAGAGTGTTTGAGAGAGTTGTATCGAAGAGGACTAACAATATTATGTCTAGGCTTATTTAAGTAATTGGGTTACCTACCAAATCTGAACTTACAAAACAATGAAAACAATAAACTGTACTTTTTTATTATTTATTATGGGTTGTTAGCGGCTGTTTTCGTTATTTGCAGAAGAATATTGACTTCTAGAAAGTATTTTTTAGGGTTGATCAATTATTTTTATTTTTGTATGTTGGAATTTTTTTATGAATTGGTTTTTATTCTAGGGATTACTCAAAACTTGGAACGATTGGAAAATTCAAGAGAATACACAAAGAAGTGGGTTGATAATCAGTGTGAACCTTCTTCTCCAGATGATTGGACAATACGGTTCGTAAGTCTTGTAGTAGATTTAGGTAGTATGATTATTTTTTTGTTTACAAATTACATAGAATGGGAACAGTATATTGGAGAGATAGGACATTAGCAAACTTACCTTAGAAGACAAGTTCCCTAACATCAGAGTAGTAGTAACATACACAAAAGAAACACAAAAACACACGAATTTTCTGTGCCACTGGCACTTTCTTCAGGTAAGTAAAGAGAGAGAGGGCTTTCTTCAGGTGAGTAAAGTCTCTCTCTACTCACCAGAAGAAAGTGCCAGTGGCACAGAAAATTTGTGTGTTTTTGTGTTTCTTTTGTGTATGTTACTACTACTCTGGTGTTAGTGAACTTGTCTTCTAAGGTAAGTTTGCTGATGACCTATCTCTCCAATATACTAATTCCTGGCCTAGTGCCCTTTAACCTAACCTAAAATAGTATGGAAACATTATTCCTGCACTGCATAAATCTCAAAGCTTAATAACTATATTTAAGCTTAATAACTATATAAAAGCTTTGAGATTTATACATTCAGGAAAAGCAATTTAACATGATATGCTAAACTTAGAGTATTATGTAAAAATGCTTATGTCACAACAAAATAAACGTTAACAGTGCCTTCCATTTTCATAGAGGAAGCAATAGTTTATGTTATGCAAACTAGTCTGATACATAAAAAAAGATCATCAGTGATCAGTTCAGTTCAAGACAGCATTTTAACTTTGTAACCAACGTATTACCCGTATGATTAAAAATACAAATTTTTGTCATTTATTTATCAAATCTATGGTGAAAAAATAGCTTGGGTGCAGAAATCATGTTTTCTTACTATTTGATTCATGCACCTAAGCATCCATATCATGTGATTATGATGCATTATATCCAGTTTATACAATTAAACCTTTACATTATTTTGCATTCAATAATGTTCCCTAATGATAATGTGTATAAATGCGTTCTGTATTTTTCAGTCTGCATAAATAAAACACTGTATATAACATTTTATAGTACGGATGTCAAGAAAATAAAAAGTGAATTAAAAGTACTCTTAGGTATTGAATAGTACTAAATTTTCTCTCTCTCTCCCCTCCCCCTCTCTCCCCCCTCCCTCCCTCCTACTTTCACATCCACACATGCAATTCACATATACACATTAAAAAACTATGCTACTGAAAAACATATGCCAATTAAAAAACTATGTACACATTGTCATAATCAGTGATACACAGCCTTAGAGGAGGTGGCTATGTTCTCACCTCAACAGAAGTGAGCTGGTAATTTTTATCTGCTAATATACACTATGTATTTGGTTGAATATAGGTACATGGACATATTGTGTATTCATGTATGTATATATTTGTGAATGATGTTTAGTTTATAAATTATTGATTGTGTTGTTCATACCGCAATATGTAGCTTAAATATACTTTATGTAAATAATCAAACTAGAAGTAAGAATTATTTTTAGAACTTAGGCTTAAGCGGCCGGTGTCATAACTAGAATCTACATTTTCCGGTGACAACCGCGTCAAGGTACTATCTACACTATTTACAAGATAACCAGACGTTTCACCTATAATGTGATGTGTCATCCTCAGTGGTTTCTCTGAGACTGAGGATGCAATATTACAGTATGGGCAATATGTCTGGTTATCTTGTAAATAGTGTAGATAGTACCTTGACGCGGTTGTCACCGAAAAATGTAGATTCTAGTTAAAAATTATTTTCAATGTAACCAGCGCCTGCCATCGCAACTGGAATAGATGATCAGGTTTTATTCCAAAAATATAATTGTAAAAAAATGAAAAAAATTTAAATGGAATAAATATTTTATTATTAAGTCTTCATGTAAGGTAGATTGGCGAGTCTATCTGTTAATAAACATAATAAAAGTATGGTTGTAATTTAGATTGCACCCTATACATAAAATAGTAAGAGTATTGCTCTGTGAGCACTGGTTCGACCACAACCGTATGATAAAGTAAAACTGCATAAAGTTCCAAGTTCATACAAATGGTTTTTAATCATGTAAATTAGTTTTTTACAAATTTTCCCATCGGTTGCCATTTTATGCCAATTTTTCAAGTTCTAGTTGTGTATGAAAAGGGCCTTCAATAGTTTTAGATCTTTCCTGTAAATGTTACATCCTGATGAAAGGACAATATTCTCATATAATGCTTAAATTAGTACTTGATTGTATGGCAACATACTTTAACTTAAACATTAAATGACATTTAATGTTGCGATCAAAGTGTTGTAATATATGTTTCATTGTTCACAGAATTGACAAGCCCGTGTTTCATAGCAAGAAGTCCAACAGTATGCGTTCACAACAAGAAGCCATTAGTCCGCAGCACGAGGAAATTATCAAATTCATTTATGAATGTAAGTCTTCTAGCACTATATGAGATACAGTATAAATCACCAGTTGAAGGACACGGCTCCTACCATCACTTTCTGCCGCTCTATGTTCTCAGTAGATTACAACATTTGATTATCGCACTCTCCCACAAATTTATTGTTTATTTATTTGAATTAAATTTAAAGTAAAGTAGTAGTGTAAATAATGACCAACTACTTGAGTGTTGATAAAAGATATGAAGTATACCTAGTCTAGAATTACGTTTTATTGTAGTATGCAGCCTAATAAATATATTTGATATATTATTAACAACATTTCTGCAACTCACTTATTTAGGGACTGAATTTTATGAAATTTTACAGTGTTTTTATATTTTTGTGATAGTTAGCATATTTTTTGTTAATTATGTGTTAGCCCGACTTGTAAGCACATTTGTTACGCTCAGATGGTGAAGAATTGAGTGTCATGGGAATGCTTAATGGGGGTAGAGGGGATAAAGCACCCTGTTCCTTGAGTTCAACTCTAGTTAAAGTAGAATAAAGGGAAAAATAGGGAAAAAGGAAATAATACTGTTACTAATTAAATAGTTAATACCTTGTAAGTAACAGCATGCAATAGGTCTTAATAATTTACTGTTCAGTACAATATTAAGTGTGTAACACTATGGCTTCCTTTAACTTAACCGGGAAAAGAACTTTCTCTTTATCAGTTGTAGAGAAACTACACACAAGATATTGTAGCAGACTTATTTAACACGTTTTGTTCCTTCAAAAAAAAAAAAAAAAAAAAAAAGTAATAATAATACTAACAGTTTGGATTTTAAGTAGTTAAAGTATTATTATAAATGGTAAAAGTTTTGTAGGCTTTAATTAATTTTTTACTATTAATTATTACTATTAATTATTAATTTTTTCCTTTTTTGTATTGTAATAATTAATTTTTTACTATTAATTACAGGATTCCTGACTAGGCAAACTGAGTTCGATCATTCCTCCAGGATAAGATCACAAAGAGCACATCATTAATTAATTACCCACCCGCCCACCCATACACGTACAGTGGTATTAACAAATAACCAACTTACGTTAATTGCCTTTCTAGCTGCTCATGATGTTAACCCGCCCACCCATACACGTACAGTGGTATTGACCCACACGCCCACCCATACACCTACAGTAGTATTGACCCACCCGCCCACCCATACATGTACAGTGGTATTGATAGTATTTGACCCACCCGCCCTCCCATACACGTACAGTGGTATTTGACTCACCCGCCCTCCCATACACATACAGTGGTATTTGACCCACCTGCTCACCATACACGTACAGTGGTATTTGACCCAACCGCCCTCCCATACACGTACAGTGGTATTTGACCCACCTGCTCTCCATACACGTACAGTGGTATTTGACCCAACCGCCCTCCCATACATGTACAGTGGTATTTGACCCACCCGCCCTCCCATAGTTACATACAGTGGTATTTATGGGTATTACTATTAATTATTACAATACAAAAATGATAGTAATAATCCAACTATTTGTCGATTCCATGTATCTTTGTCGATTTCCTACTTACTTGTTTATGCGTATAGTAGGCAACACTTCCCTCACCACTCCTGTACTGCATTGAGGGTTGGGTCTATTTGTTAGTCACTTCACCGCTGTTACATTGCCAGTTTCACAATGTAATTAGACTAAAAAGTTGTAAATGAAATAAACTATCTGTAGTGTTAAAACTAAGTAAACCTGTAAACATTTTCATTTCAAAATGAAAAGGAATATAAATTTATAGGCAGAGCAATTGTAGTAGCAAGTATTTAGATATTGGCTACTACAATATCTAGATCCCAGACAGGGTGGCCACTCAACTGGGAAAATCAGGAATAAGCCATGTATTTGGGCTACCATGAAAAAAACCGAGAATAAACCGTGGATTTCTGAGCTAAGCAACAATAATATTTCAATTATTGCATGATAATAATATGATGAAAAAACCTCGGATCGAGAATAGTTGTTTTGTATGAATGTCAATTTATGAGTTGACCAACGATTATTTTCTGGCATTTTGTTACTCTTAAGAAAGGATATACAGCTTCCAATATCACAATTCCCTTTCTATTTCCGGTTGTGGTTGCTAATTCAAGTGTTAGTATGTTAGTGATCAGTGGAAAGAGACCTATTTTTATACCTATCTAATGTTTCAACTAACTGTTAAAAATTGTTTAAAGCAAAGTTTTAAATTAAATTATGTTTTTCAATTAAAATTATTTATGCTTAAATTTGAGAGGGTTGTTAAAGAACAAGAATGTTATGGAAATCCCTGTAAAAGCCCACAAAATACCCGACCTCAGCGCATCAAGTAGGCCTACTCCGAACCTTTGAGTACAATGAGCACTCCATTCCCCATAAAATAACAATATATCTGTAACAACTGTTGATTAAAAAAATGTTAGTTACTTATTGTCAAAGATTAATCAATGTTTTGTATTGTGAATTAATAGTAAAACAATGAATGAGCAGTAAAGAAACCGATAAAGTGAAGAGAGATTCAGGCCATCTATAGCAGCTATTATTTTGATATTATTTATGTATGAATGTTATAATGCTGCTATTTTTTACACTTTGCTACGTGGATTAAAATCTTGCATAAAAATATATGTATAACTTATATTAGGGTTATATTGTAAATAAGTCATATACAGCTACAAAAAATCGATTAAGTACCATTAATACATGTTATAAGAAACAAGAGACCTTTTCTGTTAATTCACTAACATTACTTGTTCCTTTACTTCACTACCACTACTTTTTTAATCGTAATTGGGGTTAGGTTAGGTGGCTAATAAATAAAGTTGACCACAAACTAGTAAATCCAGTGATTGACTTGCCGAATGTGCTCTCCATGTGTAAGTTCTTAGAAAGCGATAAGATAAGGCCAGCGATATCGGATTCCTAGAGGATAAAGAATTCCACAGTGGACGTAAAAATGATTGGGGAACAGTTTTTTAGAGGAATAGAATATTTATCAAGCGGAAGTAATTAACGGAAACAAAAAAAGTAGTGGTAGTGAATTAACGGAAAAGATCCAAAACAAGAGTCATTTTACTTATCTTTTGAGTTCCATAGTTTTTAGGTTAAGTGAATGATCGTCACTCATTCAACAAATTTTAAATCATACTTCAGTTCTTAAACATTCTTTAGATATTTCCAAGGGCCACTATTATTTAATATATTGTTGTATGCATGTACTAATCAGTTATATTTGTTTGTTAAAAATTATGTAGTTGACTTGAAAAATTAAAACAGACTGTATTAAAAAATATTATAATAATTTTGTATCTTAAGTATCTTAGTTATAGTATGTAGGTTTTGTTAGGAGAATTATTGTTTTAGTAATGAATATAGAGTTTATAAGATATTTCAGTTTTCATATAAAATTTTGATCAACTACTTTTGTTTTTATGACTAATAATTAATAGTAATGTCATGGGCTGATTGATAATGTGATATTCTTGATAGTAGTTTTATTTATCGTAAATAAAATGGTAGAGATAGTACTAATAGTAGGCCTAATTATAAGATACTTGAGCTTTGTACTTTGTCTTGTGTAATATCTTGAGAACCCCCTTCCGGCCTGATTTGTAATGCAATATCTGGTTGATAAGTAGATGCTTTCAGTTCAAAAATGTTGCGGAACTGTTAATTGTTGAGGTTATCTAATCTGAGTTTCTTATCTGTTTTACAAGACATTCTATTGCCTTTTTATTTGTTTGCAATGGCAATAACATGAAGATATCATTGCTGTCAAAGAAATTGTATTATTTCTATTGCTGTCAAGATCTACTGCTGTACCTATAGATTGTAACATAACGGAAACTCACTTAACCTTGGAATGATAATAGTAAAACTCAAAATATGGGCCTGTTTTTATGTACTGTAATTGGCAAGCTTTTTTTTTTGAAAAATTAAAAACAACATATAAAATAAACAACAGTATATTTGAATTTTTTGTTAATTCTTTTTTAATTTTGTAAAAATAATAAAAAATAAGTTTCAAATAGCCTTTATTATATATTAAATTAAATATATTATTATGTTAAATTTAATATATAAGTAAAGATATATTTTTATAAATGAACAAAACATCATAAAAAAATTACATTAAAAAAAAATAATTTGAGTTTCTGTATATAAATTTATAAGTTTTTACTGCACAAATCACAATAATATTCCCCTTATAGCTAAAAAATAACTTAACAAATATATTATAAAATATATGTGAGGTCCTGAGGCACAACTAAAAGATAGGATAGAACAAGCAGTATAATAATGATCGGAGATAAACTGCTAAAGGAGGTGGAAAGTTTTGAGTTCTTGGGAAACGCAATTGATGCAAATGGGAGTAATGATAGAGAGATCAGGGAACATTGAGGACAGGCAGAAGCATTTTTACGAATTGTTTGGAGCCTAGTTTGAAACATGAAAGCAAAGAAGTGCTACACCAGAGTTATTACGTGCTGACTGACCTATGCAGCAGAAACATGGATGATTAAGAAAAGAGATATAAGCAGAATACAGGCAAGTGAGAAGGAATTTCGGCAGAATAGGAGTGACAAGAAGAGATAGGTCGAGGAATGAAAAGGTCAGGGAAATGTTTAAAGACGAGCTCTTGCATTGGAGGATAGAGACATCAAGAATGAGGTGGTATGGGCACTTACAGAGAATGGAAGAGAACAGGATTCTCAGCAGGATGCATGAAATGGAGGTGGGAGGGAAGCGACCAAGAAGACCAAGAAATAAGTGGTTGAAAGGAGTGGAAAAGAGTTAAGAGGAGAAGAGTGGACTGGACCACAGTGAAAACTGAAAGATAGTGGGAAGACAGAATTAGATGGAGAGACAGTCTCAGCCCGTGGCTGGAAACTGCGCAAGATGATGATGATTACAAAATAAAAATCTTATGACAGCAAAGTTGACAACTATAAACAGCATGAATTTCCTTAGGCCTAGCGCATACTACAGACTTTTTTGTCGGCCGACTGTCCGCCAACAGTTTAGTCGGGGGAGGTATGAATTCATGTCCCGACCCAACAGTTTGGTCGGGGACCTGAGGTAGCGTACACGAATGACTATTTATTCTGCGTGTAAGACTTGATTATGATCTGCTAAACATTCCACAGGACAGAGTGTTACCAAATAATGAAAACGGTAAATAAATGCCCTTGTTATAGGGGTTTAAGCGTTTGGTTCAATAAAGGGGATTTTACGTCCTTTCCCAAAGAAAAATTTAAATTTTGTGAAGAGAATATTTAACTACAGGTATGTAAGAGCACACTGAATGGTGGAATGTATTTTCTAAATACTTTTGTGCATTTAAAATGGTATTTAGGAATTGTCCCGAATTCTGCATGAACTTAAAAACATAAGCCATCTCATCATGGCCCAAGTAAATTGACTCAGTGATGCACTTCAGTTTCGCCAATAACTCAATATATCAGACAACCTTTAGAAATATAACACAATCTTATAGTCAATTAAAAAAATGTTATACTTTGAATAAAGCATATTGTTTACTTTTATTGATATAATACAAGAGAAAATTTGAACACACAATTGTTTCAAACAACTGCAAATGCTATTTAACTTTTGAATTACATAATTAATTGATAATACAGTGGAAGTTAATGCAATAACATGATCTAAAATCTTCACTTTTTATATTATCAAAGTAAAATATTACTTCTAATGGTATATGAGGGATAAAAACCTTTTGACAAAGAGAAAAGCACATTCCAACCAATTCTTCACAGTGAGTTTCATCTCTCGGACAGAACTTTAGTTCTTTAAACATATTACCTATTAAAATTATTTGCAGGGTTTTATATTGTCCTATTCTAATATATTTTTTATATTTAACGACATTTACAGAATAGTTTTAACCTTTGGTAGGCAGTAAGAGTTTTTCCTTTCTTAAATATTTTTGTACATGTATTTTATTAGTTTTAAAATATCAACTAAAAAGCTCACAAAAAGCCTTTTTCATATTTTATATTTATTAAATTTGTATTATGCCCTTTATAACTAACAAAATTAATCAAATTTGTCAGTTTTTTACATAATTAATCACCAAATGTTAACAGTAATAATGCCGTGCATTCCTGTTGTGTGCTCTTCTTTGAATGTAGTATTTTCTTCATTTGAAATAATTGTAATATTCTTGTAATTTACTATCTTATAATGAGTGCCGATTGGTATTTTAGAGTACCATTTTTTTTCTTTTAAATCTGTCATATTCAATATATTTCTCATAAATTATTTATCTTTTCAACCTCTAGAAGTGCAATTAATTTATGACTAATAAAGTGACAACTCGTTCAAGACAGTTTTACTTAGCTATATTTTATATATTGTACATATTGGC
The DNA here is from genome assembly GCA_035578905.1 of Stictocephala bisonia. Taxonomy (NCBI): domain Eukaryota; kingdom Metazoa; phylum Arthropoda; class Insecta; order Hemiptera; family Membracidae; genus Stictocephala; species Stictocephala bisonia. The sequence goes on along the minus strand of JAQJVL010000215.1, from coordinate 384,171 downwards.
AGTTAAAATCTTATAAACTGTTGAAATGAATGAGACAATCAGCACACTGGTAACCAACCACCCGTGACACAGACTGTTTAGTCGGTGGTGTGCGCGTCCCAATATGTCCAGCCTTTTATCACACAGACCAGACAGTTAGGTCGGCGAGCTGTCTGGCTGAAGTTCGGGCAGTACCAATCCTCCCCAGACTGTCCGCCAACTGTTTAATCGATGTCTGCTAGTGTGCACACTCTCATTTAGAACAATGATGCCGATTTTTATCCAAACACCGACTAAACATTCAGCTGACGAAAAAGTCTGTAATGTGCGCTAGGCCTTAAACAAAATCTTAAACTTACAAGAAAAAAATAATTTAGCAGTGCTTTTAGTCAGCATTGGTGATACAAACAACTACTTGGGTACAAAGTGTTTAGGAGATTGTAGACTATAGGTTTTATGTCTCTTAATTCCAACACAGTGTTCACTTAATGGTTGCCATCAATATGGACACTACTAGAGAAGTCAGGGGTGTTATGTTAGATGATAGTCAAGGTTCAGATGTTGTGTAGGGAAGAGAACTTACTATCAGGCCTGTCAGTTAGCTGAACATTATATAAATAAATAAATTCACACCCTCTGATGTGTGTAATTCTTAGTTCATTTTCCCCATGTCTAGTGGTTGAAAAACATTTAGTAACATATCAAGATTATATAAATATAAGACGTCAGTGTGCATTTCAAGGTGAAAATGACTGATTACAAGAGTGTTGGATGAGTCTGAATGACCTGTGTAGTCTGGTTACTAAGAGAGCGAAACTTGTACTCAGAAATTGCCATGTTTATTTCTAACCCCCTAACTAGAGAAAATATGGTTAACGTGAAATCCAAACCAAGTAATCTCCTTATAACAATGTAATATACCATTTGGATAGAAAGAGCATTAGTTTCTAATTTTAAGTTTTACTTCTGTTTCAGCTTGGAATTCAGTTTGCAAGGAATGTGAGGAAGAAAACGGAGAACATTCACTTTGTGATGAAGAGAATGGAGACAGCGAGCAATCATCTTCTTCAAGTATGAATTTTATTTGTCATAAAATTTAAGATTAACTCATTGTGGAATAACTTCATGTTATGCCATTTGGAGCAAGTGTTTTTGAAAATATAACATTATTATTTAAATTACAATTTTATCCAAACATCGTAATGAACAACAACAAAATTTATATCGTCAAGTAACTTCTGGAAATGTGTTGTACCTTATTCCTTCTTTTAACTGAATTGATAATGAAAGGAGTGTCTTTCTTTCCTGGGTTAAATAATGATCGCTTAGCAAATTAGTGCATGCCACAAAGATCTGCAGGAAGCGTGCTTACTACTTCACTTAAGATTAAGAACTATTAAGGACAACAACTATGTGGGGCCGTGAATTGTTGCTTTGGGTCTGTCCATAAGCTCAGTGTTAGCCTTACGCCAGAATGGTTTATATTCAGTCAGCGTGTTGTGTACTAGTCCTGACTCGTTCTTGAGTCTTGACATGCACCTTGTTTCAGATTCCCTCGTTTTAGACTCTTGATAATCATGTGCATTGTGTTTTATTATGTTTATATATTTTGGCCATAGTATTGCTTTTTATTATTTTCTATGATCTCATATTGCTTTATATTATTTTTTATGATAGTTTAAATAGCTTGGCCAAAATTTAACTCGAACCAACACATAAATAAAGTGATTTCTAAAATAAATTCAGGAATATATGCACTTTATATAATTTTGTTTTTCTGTAACAACAAAACATTAAAAGATAATGTATATATCATAAGATATATCTCATGAGATATATGCCTATATGGCTTGTCCAGTTACTAAATCTTGATCAGATACTTAAACTACAAAGAAGAGCAATAAAAATCAATAATAAATTAGAATATGGTCAATTTAATTTTTAAAATCTGGGAATTCTAATTGTATATGAACATTACATTTTTATACAATTTTATTTATTAAGAAATACCAATAGATATTAATGTTAATTCAGTGCAAGTGAACGTCACACAACACAAATAAATAATAATATTAGCACAAAATGCATAAAAGAATCATTCTTTTGTGAATCCCTCTGGTCTGAGGAAGGTGAGCGTGGTTAACCGAAATCGATCACCATAATATTTGTGCTTTTTTTACTTTTTTTTGTAGTATATTTGTGTTGTGTGACATTTACTTGTACCGTATTTGTACCAACACGTATTATGCTAATTAAAAAACTGTTTGATGTTAATTGTCAAATACATAATTATGATACAAGAAATAAAACCCAAATTATAGGCCTATACACACATAGTAATTTAAACGTTTACACTCAGAAAAACGTCATACACAAGACCAACATTTCTTAGATTTTTATCAGATTTTATAAAAAAAATTAAAACAAGTTTAACGAATTCAACATTATATTAAAAAGATACTTAGTTAATGCTATTTTTTATTCAATTAAAGACTTTAACAACAAGTAAAAACAATTTGTGAATAAGAAAAGAATAAAACTGAAGAAAGAAGATAACAAAACAATGCCAACAATGTCCAATTGAGATAAACGAGATCTACAAAAATGTTAAATAAAAATAACCCATGTTGATATCACTGTTCTTTTGTTTCGTTTTGAATTTAAACTTATTAATGTTTAGATTATTTACTATAATACCATTTTTACAATAAATGAGCATATAAGAATGAAAACATCTTATGAGCAATTACGTAAAATTTTAATTGTAGTGTTCTAAAATTGTAATAATGTTGAACAGTTACAGTCAAAATATTATTCCTGTCCACCGCATAAAATATAGTAATTGTAATATATAAGTTTTGTGATTTTAGCACTAGAAGAATATTGATTTTCAATTTGTGATTAGATTAAATTTAAAAAATCATCATTCTATTTAATTTGTAAAAAAAGATCCTATTTTAACCCTGGTTCGTGTCTAAAGGTAGAGTACTTGATTTGCATGTTTAAATATCAATTAATTTAAATTTACATCAAATGTATTTGTAAACCTTCTAATTTTCTGCATTGAAACACATGATTTTGAACTTTTATACATATGTAATTTGTACTGAAACTGGAAGGAACCATCCCAATTTACAAAACTGAACAAAAAGCTCGACAGATTTATTCTGGCCTGTCACTATTATGATTTACTCAAGTTCAACTTATATTTTTTAAGATTAAAAGTTAGTTAATGCTAGTTATTGTGTGACTTTTGTACATTTAATAAGAAATGCTACTCTTTACAGCCCTAATTATAACTAACGAATATATATTTGTTAGTATAATTGTTGTTTTTTCCAGATCCTTCTATTGTTTACTACAAAGACAGTGAGCCTAATCACCATCTTCAAGGTAGGATGCTTGGCCTCATTTCATTATTTTATTCCTAAAAGTTGTTAAATGTATAACGGCTTTTAATAGTTTTGAAAGTATCTAAATTTGATGTGAATTCATAATGTTATTACATGTAATTGACTAGTGTACAGTATTAGTATTGTTTTGTTTCAAAATTTGGCTCTATATCTTGGCACAATTTTTTTAGAATTTGAACACGAATTCAATGTAACCCATTTATTACAAGTAAATACAATTTTTGTAAGAATATAGGTATGCTATCTATATTAAAACACCTCACACCACTATCGTATAAATGATTCATAAAAGCACTGAGAGTAATAATTTTATTAATAAAATAAAAATATGGGCAATATACAAAAAATTTGTTGTTTTTTAGTATTAATTTCGTTTATGAAAATCTGCAAGTGGAACGTGTTTCAGGATCAGTCTCATTGAATTATTCAAACAATTCCAGGGTACAGTAAAAAAAAGCTTGACTGGGATGAAGAATGTTTAGTCCCAAACAAGGCTGGGGTGCTAAGTGGATAGATTTTTTTTTATACAGCAAAATATGAGACAACATAAGCATTGTTGTGTTCCAGAAGCTTCGAAGTATTAATTTTTCGGCCTTTGGTTGTCCATGAACTGTTTATTTGCTAGTTGTTTGAATTAAATAATAAGGTTGTTCGTTTATATTTGTAGACTATTCTTTAGTTATTTTTTTATGTTGTTTTATCTTATAATATTGTACTATTATAATGTTTTACTATTATTATTATTGTATTATTGGTAATTTTATCTTATGGAATCTATGTTTTTGTAATTAAAATTTTTTAAATTAGGTTTTTTTTGTTTAATATGTAAAGCTGTAGTAGGCCTACTGCGTTGTCGAGGTGTTTTATGTCATTTTTCCATATAGTATCTTACCAATGTCTTATACTGTTACTATGTTAGTGTAATAAGTTTCGTACTACGATATTAGTGGTTTTTAGTTGAAATTATGTTTTATTTGTTTATTCATGTACAGTATTCCCCCAGATAATACTATATATTGAGGGAACTTGGGATATTTAACATACAGGAAATGCATATATTTAACATACAGAGTCTTGGTAGTGTGTATTTTTTCTTTTTCATTTATTTGTTGAAATAAAGACTTAATTTTTTTCAAGAAGTAAATAATTTGTTTTTTTGAAAACAAAAATAAAGATAGAAATCCTAAAAAAATTGTTTATACAGGTATCTCGTATCAAACTAAAAACTTTTCTCATGTTTATACAGTAGACTCTTTTAATCAGCCACCTCGGGACTGGGGGCCTGACCGGTTAAAGCGAGGTGCTAAAAAATTCTTTATATTACATAGTATTTGACATTGTCTTCTTGTAAGGAAATTTCTTTATTTATAAGACATTAGGTTTACATAAAATTACGTACACATTACAGCTTTCGAAGTTTTTGGTGCAAAATTAGATGTTTTATAAAAATAATTAAGAATATCTGCTGTACTCATCATACGATGTAGACAAAGATAACCTACAACTAAATTTGAGTGAACGGTAAAGGTCAACATGCCATAGGAGCTTAATATTTATTTAGAGGAATGAAGCCGATAACATTAAACACTTTGTGCCAGGTTTTTTATGAATCACAGATTTTAGAAATGTCTACGGACGATTTCAACCAGTTAAAGCGATGTTTCATTGAGAAATGGATGGTTAAAAGAAGTCGCTATTTTGGAAAAATGGACCAGTTATAGCAGCTATCGATTGGAAGGTAGCCGGTTAAGAAAGAGTCTATTGCATTAAGTTTGTCGATTTTGTTTATTCATTTTTTGTGTTTAACTTTTAGGTACAAATATTTGAACATATCAGCTTTTGTACATTTAATACAAAGTAGAACTTAAAAGATTACAGGGATATCTATTAAATTTAATTTTTAACAATATTTAAAGTTAATATTTTTGAAAACCTCTTCATTTTTGACAAAATATGGGTAACACTTTTATCTATGGAATTTGTGAGAAGGTATATTCAGTAATATGGTCAATGCATGTTTATAAAATACATTTTATTTTATATTTGTATCAATACATTTATTGATACAATATACATATATTGATACAAATTGTGATCGTTTACAGACTTCAAACCTTTTGATCTGGAGTCTTGGTGGGGAAAGAGGCTGTTCAACACAATCACCAAGTCAATACCCTGAGGTTAGAACTGCCTAGCTAACAAGTGGAGCTAGAACTGTTCTCAATGTATATAAAGTCCTGCTATAGTGAGTAAAAGACCTAGCTCACCATACTGTATCCTACATATGTATATAAATATGTACATAAGTGCAACAAGCCTGCAGGCTTGATAGTTCCTATGTATGTAGATCTGTGTACATAACAAATACCTTGTGTATATACAGTGTGTTTGGATGATGTATATTTATTTTAGCCATATCCAGATATCCAATCCATGCCATTTGGTGCCTTTAAAATTGGTTTAATTTTCTTACTTCTTTTCTTGCCACAAATTTTAGTATATGACAGATATTTATCATATTTCATTTCAGTACTGGCTAGATGTTAAAAAACTGTGTTATATTTCAAAGTAGAATTAGTTAGTGCTCATTATCTCTCTTAATATTTCTTATCGAAACTGTTGTTTTCCAAAGAATGAATCGTTACCCAAAAATTGTTTTGTGTAATCGCTTTGTTTTATATATTAGCTTTTAGTAAAAGACATTGTTGTTATTATTTATTGATAGTTTTGAAAATGTATAGTATTGTTGTTAATTTTTGTGTTTCTTTTCTGTGTTGCTACATTAATATAAGAAAATCAAACTATAATTTATTTGTTGTTAAATATTAAAATATTTGTTATTAATATCAATTCAGGAGTAATTTTTTAATTAACTGGACTTTTCTATTACATCACATTAGTATTATTTTCTTCTGTTGTCAAAAGAAAGGCAATATTGTAATTTTCTTGCATACATGTATTCTAAGCCAATATAACTTACTCTCTAGTTTTATTTTCTTATTGTTATAATAGGCTTCATGTGTTTGCACAAATGTTAAAATAAATGTAAACAGGAGGGATTTGACATTAGCAAAATCACCTTAGAAGACATGTCCAATAACACAATGTAGAAGAAAATAAATACAGACATTAACACATAACATGCCAGAGGCACTGACAATTTTTGTTATTTGTTGTGTCTGTATTTTTGAAGTTATACTTCTTTGCGCCCGTTAGACACTTTGGGATGGGATGTTGGTCGAGAAACCGCGTCACGCTGAAAAGTAAGAACAAATTTTTAAGAACTATCGATTAATCGATTGTTAATCGAAGAAATTTAATCGAAGAAATTACTGATAATGATAATATAGGTGTATAATATAATAATGAAGTCACGTATAATATATTGAAGATAAATATATTGAATAATATTGAAAAATGTCTTATATTTCATTTATATATCATGTCTGTTTGTGTGCGTGAGTGGGTGTATGAGAATGGCCAAAGAAGTATAACTTCCACCGTGTGGTCCGACGCACACCCAATTTTTTTTTTTTCTTCTACTTTGTGTTGGTGGACTTGTTTTCTCTGGTAATTTTGTTGATGTCCTCTCTCTCTTATTTACAGTACTAGTTCCTGGCCTAGTGACTAGTAACCTAACCTAAAATGATATAAGTGTAAAAGTTAATACATTTAGAAATTGTTTTTTTCTTAGTGAATATTGTGAATAAAAAATATGATGTTAATAACTTCACTATCTGTAAATTAGTTTTTTTTCTGATTATAATTGGTTCAGTTATGTTATTTACTTTAATTTGTTGAATCAATGATACTCTGTGAAGTAATTTTAGGTTTCATTTGTGGTGTTCCTTTTATAAAGGGATGACATACAACAATTAGTCTGTAATTCCTAAACAATTACTAGGTGTTTTTTTGCTTTTGGCCAATATGTTTTTTCCTTTAAAAGCTAATTATTTCAACATTGTTACTGTACATATATACAGGGAGAAAAATAAAACTACTATATCAGAAGTAGACTCACTGGCATCTGGATCTTATGTTTTTTTTTCATTTGATACAGTTATATTTTCAGCATGTCTGTTGTACTTTAACGTAGATAGCAATGCCTGTTTTAAGAAATGATAATACTGTGAAAGTATGTGTACTTTACACAGAATTAGCAAATAGTAAAGTAGTTTAAATTATCAAAAAGGAGTATTGTTCGTTTGGGGTGTAGGAGAATCTGTATTAAAAGCTTTTACGGAAGGGGTCAATAAATTATTTGTTATAGTCATTTATTCTGCAAATTTAGTTGCGAAATAAAACGATGTTAGCTCTAATAATGCTAAGTCAGATTGGGTTTATTTTATGGTTTCTGGTACTTAGCACTTGTTTATAACACCAATAAAACTGTTTACTTTTGATCTAGGTTTAACTTAGCCGAGTTAGCGGTTTTGTAGTATTGTACACATGGGTTCTACGTTCAACTCATAATACCAGGTTGTGATTCATATTTAATGTGTATACTAGTTTTCTAATAATACTAGTATAATTTAATTATTATTCAGTATGAAAAAATAAGAAACCTAATTTGAGTTAGCAAACCACCATTGTTAGTAGATTTTTAAAGTTAGTTTTAAGATGGTGCTCTATACTAAATATATGTTAAAGTTGTGTCAGAGCACGCTTAGACTGATGAATGTCATCTGATGATAACAATGACATTCTGTAGTTAGTGAAGGCAAGACGTCACCTCTTTGGTAGATCTGTCTGGCCGTAGTTCCTGAGACGCCTCAGTCGTACTGAGCGCCTGTCTCGGCGTAGTCTTTCGTAGTTGATTTATGCCTGTAGTAAAATTCAAGAACTTGAGTACATTTTGTACGATTATGTTTTAGCGAAATGTTTTTCGCTAGGTGTATTATTTCTAGCATATTTTCAGGGATGTTTTAAAACACCAATAAATCAAATTCATAAAAACTGTAATAATTAGATTAACAAGTAAAATACTTTTTTTTTTCGATAAAAAATTATTTTTTCAAAAAACGCAATGTACTTTGTAAAGATAACAAGTTGTCGAGTTTAATTCATTATGAAGCCAACATTTAGATATACATTGCTTGTAATGTTTTAGTAATGTCTTATGTAGTAACATAACTAGGTAAAGTTGTTATTTATTCAAGTTACGCCCAACATTCATAGCCACTCCAATTTAATTATGACCTGCACTCTCAAGTTAATTTCCAAAAAGAGTATATTTGAGTTTTAGCTCCACAATCACATGACTGAACCAACTATATCATCAGCTCAACTCAAAACCAGTCATAAAACGTACAAATGTTTTGTATTTGACTTTTAATTTCGACATACATATTTTGGAGAGATAATATACTGCAGGAGGAGGGGTCTTCAAATAAAATGTTTCTTCCCTATCTTTATGAAAACATTGCATGGCTTCTTTCTCTACCTTAATGTTTGAACTGATAGACAGTCGTTTTTCACTCCATTCAAAGTATTTTGAACATTTTAATTTAATTGATTTTTGAAACCACTGTAATTAATTAATTATAAGTCAGTATTTATTTATAAATGAGTTGTAATCAAATTTATTTGAAACTGATTGATTTTCACCAATCATAAAAATAACAAAATCATGTTTAATTGGATTACAGTTTTTATTGAATTTATATTGGTGTTTTAAACTGATAATGTTACTATTAAAGCTCTGTGTTTGGAAATATTTTCATTTCTTTATTTACATTACTAAGTAACTCAGTGATTACATAGAATATGTAGTCGGCAATCAACTGTTACAGATCCAAAAGATAATATATTCTATTAATATAAATGTTATTTTGAGTTTATCATGAATTGTTATTGTTATCATTTTATGTTAGGATGTTAATATTTTACTTTAGCTAAAGGTTAAATCCGTTGCCATAATATTTATTGTTATTAACTTATTCTCTGCGTAATTTATCTAGTTATATTTTATGTTTTCTGATATACATCCAATATGTGTTTTTGTCTAAAATATCCTGTTATAAGCCACCTGTCCTGTAATCGTCTATCCAGGAAGTTTTGGAATTGTAAATTTACCCAATAACATTCATGAAGAAACTGAAGTAGTAATTTCTGTATTATTTATTAATTTCTTAGTCACTATTATAGTACCTATAGTCCGTACCTGACAGGATAACTCTGACCCAGTAGAATCATAAATCGTCTTTTGTTCTGAGCCAAGCCGGACCAACCGAATTACAGCTACCAAAGGAAACAAGTACCCAGGACCCCAATAGCAATAAATAATTTCCACCATAAAAACTGATTTATATTTTATCACTATGTTTTTTATTAAATTTTGATTATTTTTCTAAACTCTTCTTGAAAGGTAAATATTACTACAGAAAGACATTATCAATATTTGTAATTATTTTGATAATGTCTAATCAAATACATTATCAAAATAATTGAAATTGAACTAAAAAAATTTTAAATGATAATTGTTTTAATATTGACAATAATTAATGGAGCAACTGTAGCCAAGGGACTAAGGCGGTGGCTTGCCAAGTGTCGGTTCACGTTAGATTATGTGTGACTTTAACAGTTTTTACTCCTGTGCTGTTTCTGTGGTTAGGAAGCTACATTGAGCCGGTAGCCCACTACTAAAAAAAGGGGCTTGTCTAAGCAGGTGAAGGAGTCTGTATCTTATTTTGGCATCTCTCCCCACTAAGTCATACAACATTGATTTCATTTTTTACAATAATTAAAATGATGTACCTTTTTCCCAGAATCAGCCACTTGCATTGTGTTCTGGAGGTGTAGAGAGCATAATCACACTTCTCTTTATCTACCCTCTCTATTATTTTAGTTCCACGCTGACACTGGAAACCCTTACAATCTCCAATTTTTACTCTGTCTTTAATTTATTCAGGCATGGTCCTGTTTGCATCAATAATTCCAAAGATTCTATTTTTTCCATCCATCAGTTTCTCAGTTTGTGGAATGGCTCTATAAAAGTTATCAGTAAAGACAACTCGCTCTTTTTCTAGAAATCCTTTGAAGTATACACTATCTTTTCTCTAAACTCGTCCAATCTTAGACATGCCCTTTTGAATTTGGCCTTGGACCATTTTTACCTTCATATATGTATAGAGATCCGCAAAAATCTTTTTAGCATTCCCACAATTGGGATCATTAATTTTTGGTTTCATTGAGTGCAGCCAATCGCTATTGATCTAAAAATGCTCAATTTATGGCAGCGACTTTTCACAGATTCAGAGTTACCTCGTCCACACCTACAATTACAGATAGGTGCATTTAAGGTCATATCTTTGTCCAAACACCTGAGAAAGATATGATCAATTACGAGGAGTAGTACCGTAAGTTTCTTTTTTGTTTAGTTAAGAATGTCTTTATTGCTGTTAATACTTCAGTACCACATTGTAAATCAAGGTTATTTAAATAAAAAATGTATTTGACCACAGTTAAATTGCTATCTCCCATTGCGCACAATATATTTTTCAGTGGTTTAGCCATAGGTAATCAATATTTATTTTTATTTCCTGAGTGGAATCAGCTTAAATTTATGTGGGAAAACCTTCTGATGTATGTTATAAAGTTAATTTCGGTTTTCGATCAATATTATAGTCAACATACCATTTTTAATGTGCCATTTTTGTTTAAATCGTGCAATGGAGCAAGAAAATATTATGTTACCAAACTGAGAGCAGATGAAGTACATTATTTTGTGATAGTTGAAAATAAATAGAATGCAAAATGACATAGTTTGTTGTTTAATACACAAACCCTCCAATGCATGTATCCAATCATTCTGTCAAGGCAGGTAAGTATATTATGGGTGTGAATGGTCTAATTAATTTAATTCAATTCAAAATCATTTATTATTTCTTAAATTGATATTACATTGCAGTGTTTTTTTAATTTCTCTGGCATATTGCTATTTGGGAGATCAACTAATTTTATCATAATAAAATACCTTTATTATATGAATAATCTTAAAAGTAACTACCAAACAAAACAAAAATAAATAAACGTATCAACAAGCACTGAGGAAACATAGTTAAAGGAAACGAAACAACATTTGTTATTCATTATAAAAGTCAATTTTTTTAATATCAGTAATCCTAATTTTTATTTGATTTTAGAGTTTATCTCAATTAATTGTTTAAAACTTCCTTCTGGATCATGACTGGTAGTCCTAACTCCACATGAGCCTCAAAGCATTTAATATTATCACAATGGAAATAAACAAGTAAATAATATATATAACTATATAAAACAAATATACTATAAATCAGCTATAAATAAATAATATTAAATACTATATGGACTATGAACAATTAAAAAAATAAATAGAAACAAAAAACAAATAAAATGAACGATGTGCATGTAACATATGTATAGTCCAAAGGAATAACGGTACAAATAACAAATAAAATCCAACAGTAATAAGAAACATAATATTCTAACTATAAACTATATATGCTAAGATATGACAGTAAAAATTAGTCTCACTGTTGTTCACCAACAACCTTATTTATAGTAGTTGCAAAGAATGCGCTCAGATATTGAGCCAAACAGGTATGGCATTCTTTGTTCCTGTGTTCAGCAAGACCCGGCTGGTAGGAACCAGTTTAATACCGGCTCCCGTCAAAACTCAGTAATGCTGTTGATTTATATTACATAGACTTCCCAGTGTGCAAAATTAACTCAACGGTGCTTATATATCTCTTTGTAGTTTTAAATTATTTATCTATGTATAGTTCGCCTTTAAAAATAGTCATTCAAATAAACGAAGAGATGATTTTTTATACAAACGTGACAATGATAATGTATATTTATTTTAAGTAAGAATTTAAAATCCTTATATATAATAAGTGAAGCGGTTTTTTGTTAAATTATCTCTCCTCCTTCATTTCTTTATTATTTTTAGTGATTGAGATTTTGAACAATTTTGCTCTTTTCATAGTTGTGGTATAAGGTCTTCATTGTTCTTCAATATTTTTATACTGAAAGGTATGGGAAGCTCCCAAAGTACATATTGACATAAGAATAATATGGAGAGAAATTTAAATTAGTCAAAAAGTAACATCTGTTCTAATGTAAATAATGATGTTTATTAAGTTTTAACAGCTGTTGGAATTGAATGTTTATAATATTGAGAAGGTTATATATAGACCTTTCTTAATGTTAGAGGGAATTAGTTTGATTGATTCAGTGTGAAAAGTCTAACATTTTCATAAAGTCAAAAATTTTGACAAAAGTCAATAATTTTGAGAAAAGTCAAAAAATTTCAAAAATTCCATGTCAAAATTTTTGAAAAAATTTGGAAATTTTGAAAAATTCAAAAAATTTCTTAAATTCCGAGAAAAGTCTCTCCCTCTCTTTCTCCCTCTTCCTCTCCCTCCCCCTCCCTCCTCCTCCCTCTCAAAATATAACACAAAATATGTAAGTTTTGTTTGATATTTAAATATAAAAAAGTGTATATCTTGTGTTGAGTCTCTGTATGTGTGCTATTTATATATTATTACACCATTCATTCAACTGTCATAGACTTTGGGGAGTTTGTTATTTATGTTATGTATTTTTTCACAGCGAAAGATTTTATGCATGGTCTAATCCGACTGAAGGGCTCTGCCCCAATGGCCTTTAAAATAGTCAATGGTAATCTAATCGATTAATTTATTTTTGTAATTAATGATAAGTTGTTGAATAAATTAACATTTTAAAAATATTCTAAATAATAACATTAGGTGTTAATATTCAGATTAAAAATAGGTTGCAGCTAAAGTAATGTGAGTGATTTATTAGTCCCTATGTCCTTTTCAAAGGACACTAAAATAACTTGAGTAGAGTCCTGATGAAAGATTACTTAAAGTACCTAGAGTCCTGATGTCCTTTTAAAATTCACCAATTTTGGGAACATTTAACAGGGGAAAAATGTTTGGAAAGGTTGGCAGCCCTGTCTTTCTAGCAGAAACAGTATTGAAAGCACTAGAGTTAAACTATTTGCTACATAACCTACAAATTACTGGAGCGTTATATTCAAGATTTCAAAAAAGCCAAAAAGACTGCTTCAAAACCATTTTTGTAAGTATAAAACAGGTGCTTTTTTAGCTGGATCTTATATATTTTATACTAAATATAGTATAGTTGCTATGATATAACCGTATTATTATATAAATAATTATTATCAGTTGTCATGGAGAAATGTACTAAGTTTTATGTCCTTTTTAAAGGACACTGGGTCGCACTTAAGTAAAGTATGATTTTTAACATGTCCGTTAAAATGGACAGTGGGTCTCAACATAGTAAATTAATGTCAATGTTTATCATTCCTCTTTTTACCTAGTAAATTTATTATAATTTATATCTGAGGTCTAGACTTTATATATACAGTATATATTTACGTATATATTTTTTTCTAGTTTCAGATGAAGACCTTACTAATGTCGTAGATGAAATGAATGGTAGTGATTTGGATGGCATGTCTGATGGAGACAATGACGTTGACACTAATGGGATGTTTGGCCAACATGACTTTAGCGATGACCTGACATTTGATCCAATGACTGGCCCATTATTGGTAAAAAATTAATAATTATTCAGACACTTACGGTGATAATTCAATGACTACAATCTCTCCCAAAGTAAAAAGGTAACAAGACAAAAATAACTATGTTAGGTAGGATTATCTATATAATAATTCATCTTATTTTAAATATGTTACATGCAACCTACCACAATACATACTTTAGTAATGTGTAAATCTAAAGAGAATGTGTCTATTCCAGATTGCCGTTACATCAAAATGTGACGAAGGACCTCCTAAGAAAAAGCTGGCTACTTAATAAGGAATATTCACTGCAACAAGAAACTGTTTTTTAAAAGTCCACTCTTAAATATGAAGTTGTGATGTAAACTTCTATAGGTATTTTTACTCACAGTTTTAATATAACTTTTGTAGCCAACAACTTTATATGTAAAATAAAACATTTTATTAAATTTTAAATAATGTTTTAATCACCCATAGTATTAATAAACGTAGGTTTCAAACACACCTAATTGAGACCTCGTATCCTTTTAAAAGAACATCCTTTTAGGTACTAAAATTAATAAATTAAGTTTTTTTTAAATATTTTTTAGCAATACTATTGAGTTTGAGTTTCAAATAACATTTCAACATATGACTTTATTATGGTTTTTTTTCTCTGGGACTTGATTACATATGATTTTAATTCCTTTTAAAACTTCCTGCAATTATACCCCACATATCCCAGGGCAGGGGAAGGGTAGAGTGTCTTATGTGTGAGTACCTCAAGGTCAGACGTACAGCCAGCGCTGCGAGCGGAATTCAGTTGTCCCTAATGCCTGCTGAATCATCTTATGAATTCCTTCAGGAGCTTTAAAAATCTTTACCAGTGCCTGTAAACACTTACTACTGAATAAATGTAATTTATGATTTTAAGAAAACGTAACATTTAATAATATTCAATAGTCGAAACAGCGACCAATCTTTGAGTGTATTTTGTTTTGTTTCCAGCCAATAGCATGCTACAGCACAACTTTGAATTTTGTGTGGACCTGCAAGCTGTAAAGCATACCTGTTTTTAAATAAGGCATAATATTTTCACTCATTAATAATTAGTTTTATTTTTTGGCTAGCGACAAACTTTATGCAACAGATTGGTCAGATAAGTTTTTTATGCAAGAGAGTTGCATACAAAGAGTCAATCCAAATTGAATATAAGGCTGTTACATATCATGTCTAGTTGATATGGGATAAATAGAGAAATAACGATGAGTATTTTTTACTGTTGGTGCAGAAATTATGTGTACCAGAGTTTTGATGTAGTTTACGAATAAAACTAAGAGACCAGAGAAAATTCCAATCAAATCATTGTTTTCCTCGTTTAATTGTAAGTTATGACGTATGGTATTTTATTGTAAAATCTAATAATTGTTATCGTAGTTGAAACAAAAAAGGTACTGGAACTTTACTAATTTTCACTGTGCATCAACTTTACACTTTTATTACTCAAATATCCATTAATGTATTGCATTTATACTTATAATACGTGGTTTACAGGAATGTTTTCTATAACCTTTTCTTGGTTTCTAAGCGTCATACAATTAATTACTTGGTCATTATAATTTTTATGAAATTGACAGTTATGATACATCACTTAATATGTGAAAGTAAATGCAATGATTTTAAATCCATTTATATCAATTTAAAATGATGAAAATTACTATTCGTTTACATATATGAAAGTAATATGTAGCAACTATGAATTTCATAAGGATTAATTTCACAAGACCAAGTAATTAATTTTTGACATCTAGAAACCAATACGTTGTTTCAGGGAATTGATAAGAAATTGTTTTCCTAAAAAGTTAAAATTCTGACATTTATAAAACTTATAGAAAACAGTCCTGTCAACCATGTATTAAAATAAAATAATGAAATAATGATTTATTTCCCAACAAAAATTACAATTATACATTTTCTTAAAATTTACGGGAAATGTCACTGACCATGTATCCAGTAGTGTGGCCAGCGTTACAAAAAGGAAAACTAACTAAATAATACATTACACAAACTTTTGAGTCTAGTCCTTACTATACATTTAACTGCCATCCTCCGTAGCGTCTGTCATGAAAAGAATTCGAAAATGTACAAAAAAAGATTACATCCATTTTAATAAGCAATGACTTAAGTTCTACGAATTACAATAATACAGAATAACTAGAATACATTAATTGGTTTTTGAGTAATACAAGTGTAAAGTTTGTGCACAGTGAAAACTAGTTAAAAGTTGCAGTGATTTTTGTTCCAACTAAGATAACAATTATTAACCCTTATAATAAAACTTAAAAATACATATGTCATAATGTATAATTAAACGAGGAAAACAATGGTGTGATTGGATTTTTCTTAAGTCTCTTAGTTTCCTCAGTGAACTACCTTCAAACGCCGGTTCATATTATTTCTGTGCCGAAAGTAAGTAATATCCATAGTCTCTTAGGATTTTTTATTGACTCAGTTTCTTAGTGAACAACCTTCAAACTCACTCGGGTATACATAATTTATATACATTATAGTAAAAATGAATCGGCATAGGAGGAGACTTTGTGTTAATGTAGCCAAGCGTTACAATTTTTTTTATTTATGAAGCTGTTTTCATTTTATTTCATTGTGTATTTTATAGTCCAAATTTTAATCGTTTAATTCTCTTAAGGCCTCTGAAAAAATGAACAAGTAGCGCTATAGATTGCATGCGGTCCATTTAGTCCAACAATAATTGTGTAGTGAGAAAAATTTTCACTTATTTATAATTTCTAAAATAATTTTTTCTTGTTAGGAGTTGGATAGTCCTGTAAAGTATTCATAAAGGACTATTGTAGAAGCTAAATGGTGGTTTCTCCGTTTCTCAAGTTACGTGTAGGAAGGTTAATCAAGTTAGAGGGGCTGAATTTGTGCTCAGGAGTTCACCGCACTAATAATATGAAGAAGGCTTTCTCACATGTGAGTACCTCCATAACATTTTCCGTATAATACAATTTTTTTGTGCGGTATGTATTCTTTCTATTTGTATGTATTTGAATCATTTTCTTATTAGAAATGTTTTAGTTTGTAAAAATAAACTTTACAATTCCAATCATTTAATTTGTTAAAAAATTTTTAATTAATTTCTAGTAAATTTTATAATTCTAGTAAATATTTATTAAGTTATTTAAACTATGATGTTTATTTTTATAAATTTGTATATTTGTTAGTATCCTGATGAAATGAGTTCAAATAGATAAGAGTAAAGTGTTGCATTTGCAGTAATACAGTTTTTTTAGTGTACAGTAATTATGAGTAGTTAAATAAAATATAGTAAAAATAATAGTTGAAATTAAGATATATCACAAATGTATTTATCATTCTTGAAGTGAATTCATAACAATAAATAAATCCACTGACTAATTCTCATAAATAATAAAAATTTATTATTCTTCATATAAAACAATTCATTTTTTAATTATATTGGGGGATGCCGTTGGAAGAATACATATCGGTTTTAATAAACTAAATTAGATTAAAGTAAGCCTAGAATATTAAATCAGGTGTAAGTGTTTTAATACAGTGGTTTTAAATAAAGTTAGGGACCAATCTATGTAAAAAGATAAAAATTGTAAACAGAGCCGGTAAATGGGTGTTCAGAACTGCACAAAACGGGCGTTTTAGGAGAGTGGAAAATTTGATGTCATATTTAGAAAGAGGCTGATAAAATAATTAATTGTTGTTTTATAATTCTTATCTTATAATTTTCTTGTACTTTTGTATTTGGAAAGTGACTTGTTTGTACGATTCAAAGATAATTATGACATAAAAGATAATAGAGATTTTAAAAATTGGCTACTTTTAATTTTAAACTGCTTAGAGCAAATGTTAGTTTTATAACAAAACAATGAGGAATTGAGGAAGAAATTACATGTGAATTTAAAGTTGTTGATTTTTTATCACTGGTACGTTCTACAGTGGATTTGATATAAAATTTATCTTGGTATTGATTTGATTGTAATAATGGAGTCATGTTTTTGACAGTCCTATTTAAAGTTTGACCTATTTTGTTGGATTGGGGGGGGGGGGGATGACACTCAGAAATATCATAAGGGCCGTCAGATTATATATGGCCAACCCTGATAGTCAAAAGTAAAAGTCAAACATTTTTCAATCATTCAATATGCCACTATTATTTTTTTACAAAATTGGACTGCATTCCGACATCAAACATTCAATAATACAATAAAACCTAATGGGTGAGGAAAATCTCTACTCAAGAGTAACAGTGTAACAACGTCAAAAGTGAGTAACGGTGGTTTAAGGCTGAAAAAGGCAAGGTTCCTATACAACAGGCTGTCTCATTCTCTTGTTGTATATATGTGCAGAGTTGTGACGTCAGAGAGAGACCTCTGACCACAGAGTATTACTTTCTTTTGTATTACTTTATGCATCCAACACATCATGCTGAACAATTTAAACTACACACTAAAAACCATTACTTTACTGTTTTCGAGAGCATTTTGGAACTATTTAAATTTCTGAATTTAATATTGTTCGGCTATTATTCAAACTGCAACGGCAGACCTCACTTCAGGCATTTCACAAACATAGTTATATGAATTCTCAATTATACAAAACAAAGCCATGCCACAGTATAAAACACCATACTCAAAATTAATCAACAACGGACATCAGATGTTTTACGTTGTTCCGGTTTGTTTTGTTTACAGCAGTGAAGGTAGAAAAAACACAGCTGAGGGCTCCCTATGACGTAATTGCTGCATGCACGATATGGATGTGTACTTGTATGAGACAACCTCTTTTATGAGGAACCTTGGAAAAAGAGACTGATAGAACAGAACGGTGTGTCGCATGCATTCCTTTTATAAACATATTGGTAATTATGCACTTTCTTACCACCTCTGAAAATACGATTTCAAGTTGAAAAAGTGGTGAAATATGAGTTTATATCTCTTGAGGAGTTTGATTTCAATCGCGGAAAACTCCTTTTCTACCAAAAAATCGGAAAACTAGTTTTTTATCTGATAGTGAAAAAACCAACTCTTTTAAAGATATATAACACAAATATATAACTGATTTTGTAGTAAAATTATTTTTTGAGCTTGAAAAATGCATTTTTTACTGACATATCCAAATATAACCTAACTTATCCTAATTGTCTATTTTCTCAAAAAAATCGTAATTTGAGTTATATTCGAGTGTTTGGCCTCCGTGATGGCCTGCCGGCCGTCACTCCGGCGGGAATATAGGTGAATTCGGTTTTTGTGATTAACCCTGGAATGGTATACTATCGTGAATTTTACGAAAGGGTTTGTATTTTTTGCTGGGTTTGTTTTATTTTGGCCCGGACTGTACCGACCTTCCAGTTAAGTTATTAATAGCCTCGCTGAAGGTCAGTCACGCATCGGAAACGGTTATTGACAGTCGCATATATCCTCAGGAGGTGGTATGTCGTGATTTATACGAATGTATACTCATAGTGTAATTTTTTCATAACTGTAGTGTGTGTTGTTTTTACGTGTTTTTTATAATATATAATATATATATATATATATATATCAGACCAGCACTACGTGGTTCGGATTCCACGTAAAGCTGTAGGTCCCTTAGTTGCCCTGGCTGTTGGGCTATTAATAAATTGCCCTTTCTGAGGAACAGTTGAACTCAGTTAGTAACCAGACTACACTCATCCTACACTCATAAAACCATTCATATTCGCCTTAAAATACGCACAACGTTGTGTCGGCGTCTCATATGCAAGAATGCAAGAATATATTTAGACGTTCTTTTTTCTATATTTATATTTTTTTAAAGCAATAAGTTTATTTCTAAGTTTTATAATACTATTTAACTCTTTTATTTTCAAATGGCACTACATTCTTCCGAAATTGGAAGGATCCTATATAAAAGTGATAATGAATCTGGTGATAGTGGCAGTGAAATTGAAGATGACATTTTGGCATACTCTGGAACTGATTCTTAAATGTTCACAATTAACGTTCATTTGTGAATTAATTCTTAATTAACTTCAATTCTTAAGCGTTCACACAGTGAACGCTCCATAAATGTTCACAACTCTGTCGCGTCTGCAAAACTGCATTCTCATTCTACTTCTACAATGTCGAGCAACGCAACAAGTGATACTGCTCAAACTCCTTGAAGGTTCGGGAATCTTAGCCAATCTAATTTCCGATGGCCCAGTTTCCGATAACGACCGCGTCAAAGTGTTATTTACAGTCTGTATTTACATCACCAAACGTTTCGACCATGCTGTGCATCGTCATAGTGGTATCTGAGACTGAGTTTGGTGATGTAAATACTGTACGTGGTCGTTACCGGAGGCTTTAGTTATTAGTAATGACACTGGCCGCTTAAGCCTACGAAATTAGTCAATCTCCCTTCGTATAAGTTGTTTTAGATTTTATTTCATCAGCCATTAGCTTTATATTTCACAAACTCAGCTCAAAGGTTCACCCCAAGTTGAAACGACTTGGAAAATCATTCATATAATAACTATAAAATTGTTAAGATCAATCGTATTCCTTTCAGACATTTTTCTTCCGTAGTTTTGACTTTTGACGAGGCAAGATTTTTTTACATCTGTTGATATCTTGATCTCTATTCGTCACTCGTTGGTTAGTCGTTAGTTGTCACTGTTGTCAGTAAGAAGAACATCTGTTGACGGTATGTAGTTAATGTTAATATACATGTTATCTATTTTGCTTTAATTTTATAGGTTAGGAGAATAATAATTCTTATTTGGCTATTATACAGTTTTTTGTCACTAAACAAAATTTGAAAACTGTCTGAAATGGATTAAGAATTGGTAATATTCTCACGAGATATGCTTAATAATTCGGTGGAAACACAGATTTTACCGACAAATTCGGGAAAACAAATGTCAAAAAGAAGTATTTTTGCCATATTTCCGTTAATATCAATAAAATCAATCTTTATTGCAGAAACATCTGAGTACATCAGTAAGCATTACAATCGTCAAGTGAACTTAAAAACTAATAACATAATGAACAATATTACTACAGTGTATTTACAAAAGTACAGAAACATCATGGTACAATAATAAATTATAAAATATCAAGATCTAGAACAAAAAAAGGCATTTTATGAATGTTATGATGAGAAGTTAAATTCTATAAAAAAATAGCTATAAATATATTCAGAAAACATTTGTTCAACCAGTAGCCTTAAAATAGAATATGTGACACACATAAAGTAAAAGCTATACATATTCAAATACCACTCCAAAACAATTTGCTTTACATTCCTGTAATAATTGAATCATAAAATTCTCAAACAAGATAGATTGGATTATTAAGAAAAAATGCTTTAAAGTTTTCTTGTATAAATCAAAAGGCAATTTTCTAATACCAAGTGGTAGCTATTAAACATTTTTATAACTACATTAGTGAAACTTTCTTGTGTCTTTGAATAATTGTAAAAATGTATCATTACATTGTTTTCCCCCTTGTGTGCTATTTTAATCATCTTTTTAAATTTTATGTGTTTATTTGCGCTGAATTCGAATTTGAAAACTACTTAATTTGGTGTATATTAATTATTTCTGGGATATAAAGGACAAAATAATTTCGCAGCGATTCTATAAAATTAGTCATAATAGGATTTATAGTATAGTAAGTTATAATTCAGCAAATTGTAATAATTTGATCGGTTTTTTCTTCAGTGTAGCAATTTTTAGTTTGTTTTGTGTTAAATTCTTTTTGACACTGCTGTCTTTTATTGCTGTCCACAAAGTGAGTAGTAAACATTTAAAAATACTTTTGTAGAAGCTTAACCCTCCAGTGGACTCATGTACTTCATTACGCCAGTGGACTCATGGGGTCTTTTTGACCGCATTTTTTTGTTTAGGGTTTTAATAAAGGAAATACTTCTATTATATCCAAAAAAACACCTTTTATTATTTCAATAACATTGTATACATGATTTATACGTCTTAATATTACAATTATATAATAAAATAACTGAATTAATTAATTAATTTAATTTTTGAAGTTTTGAATGTTTGATATTTTTATAATAATTGTATATTGTTATTTAATAAAAAGTTAATAAAATTACATTTGAATCAGACTTAAATATTGTACAATGCGTATATATACTGTAAAATATACACGCCTTGTTCAGTCGGATGAATTGCTTTCATCTTCTTCGCCAAGACTCTTGGGGTAAAAAAGACCGCACGGTAAAACAAACACACACGCCGAAGCTCGTAAGGTGACTATCTGGTCTCCCTACCCCTCCAGACCTTATGGATGTTGTCCTCGACAAGTAGCAGGAGGGGGGTGTAGTTGTGACTCACGGTCAGCCCTATGCCAAACAAAATGGCTGCTTGCGGTCTTTTCGCCGGCATGAGTCCACTGGTGGGTTAACTCTACAAGCGCCATGAATATAACATTCAAGTGCCAAGCAATTTTAATCGTTTTGTAAATCGTTTATTTTTAAATCATAAAAATTAATTCCTAACCCTCAATCATGAAGTGTTGCATATAATTTTGTTCACAAAGAAGCAAATAAAAAATTAGAAATACAAATTAGTACCTACTAATAGAAGTGGTATGTGTAGTATCCATGGACATGTTGAAAAACTTTTCCAACATTTTTTTGAAATTTGGATACATTACAGTCAACCACCACTAACATAAACAGTTTTCATTGTATACAAAAATTAAAAAATATAATCAGGAATAAAAATATATATACAAATTAGTAGATAAATCAAAGGTAAAAGTAAGAAATAAAAAAAAGTATCTATATACATGAATTTCCTGAGGTCATTTTAATGCCGCCTCATTGTCAGAATCATTTTGGTCCTCTACTAACATCGTCTGAGCCAAGAATGAAAAAAAGAAGATGTGTCATATATATGTAATAGACGTTTCTGTTCAAAATAGTATATAATATGTGTGAAATACATGCATAATAAGTGCACTATCACAATAAATGTAAGTGCGGGAAAAATACATCTCGATCGAGATATTGGCACTTGAGCGGCACATTATTGCATCTCGATCAAGATGTGTGGCGCCTGTAGGGTTATACCTGCGAACACTGACATGGGAGTGATAATTTACCTTGGAATTGACTGTGCAGGAAACGTGTACAATGGCGAAATATGACCATAGGCTGCTGCATTTACCATTTCCCACACCTCTTTTCAGTGTTAGTAATGTTGTTTTAATTACTTGTTAAAAAATTAAATAACAGTTTTAATTACTCCTTTCTGAAATCGTTTCAAAACGCTGTATATCAGGTGCTGCCATTTAGACAGTAGCCACTTTCGTTGTATATACAGCGTTTGCCAGTCATTGGGTTAGCAGTGAATTTGTTCTTTAATAATGTATTTTGCTTGGGAATAATGATAAAATGTCTAGTTTCAACCAAGAATAATTTTTCAAGTACAGTAAACACTTGATGTAATGGACTGTATGGGGCAGGCTTTAGTCTGTTTAATCTAATTGTCCATCAAATAAAGCCTACACACTTTATAAATAATAATGTTGTATAACAATTCCCTCAGTACGAGGTAAGTTATATAGCAATTTAGATACTGAAAAACAGCTGTAAGCTATTTGTTAAATCTGACGTACATTAAATCAGAGTCTGTTAAATTGAGGGTTTACTGTAGTTATATTTACAGCCATCTTTGAAGTTAGGTCTATTTATATAAGTATACTGTATATATTTTTATAGATCTCGTCAACCTTACTGTACCCTATTCTGATAGACTATTGATCTGTGCAGAGAACATTTCTGATATTGACTGGTTGAAGGTAGAGTAAGGCGGAGAAGTAGTACAAGGTAAATATTACTGATAAAAACACAGTTTAAAGCTTATTACATTAGATTATTTAATAAGTAAAATATAATAATATCAGAATATTTTTTACTTTTATTTATAAGCTTTGATTTATGTTACACAACCTAATTTTGAATTTGATATTTTTTGGAGTACAGACATTCAAATTTGGGATCATTAGAAAAGTATTAACATGTTGACTGCCATGAGGGCCACCGGTGGCCCACACAACAATTTTACCTAACGCCATGAGGGTCACCGGTGGCCCTCACTAGATTTCAGCCTGGCGCCACAGCTGTTTCTACGGTAAAGTTCAATATTCATTGTTCCGAGTTCTGTGTTCCATGCAACCGGAAATAACCCCCTGAGTACAGAAATAGCCGACATCCGGTCTTTTGCCGCCATTTTGTGAAGTTATTGATGAGGTACACCGGTGGTTTATATATGCCATATGATATTATGTTTCAGCTGTTTTGTTGTGATGTTTATATTTTCTTCCCGCACACTGATCCGCTTTTGAGGTTAGGTGTTTAGTAAGTGACATTGATTCTTTTTGTGACAGAAACTAGTCTGTCTAAATGTCGTAAAAACTAGTTCAAATATATAAAAACTAATTTAGGGTTGCTTTATTTAAAAACCAGAGAACCGTTTTCTATAACATTTAATGAGCTTTCAGAATATATAATTAAAAATTATGTAATACTAAAAATGGCGCTAAAAATTATGCTTGATTTATAAATGACACGGGGCCACCGGTGGCCCACATGGCGCAAAGCGGCACGTATGACGTGGGCTACCGGTGGCCCTCATGGCGTCAGGCGGACATACAGTCAGAATGCCACAATAAATTATCTACGCTGGCAGTCAACGTGTTAGAGGGTGTTCCCAAACTACGATGTTCAAATCTAAAGTGGAAAATTGTCTGGCAAGAGAGCATGAATCTTTTGGGATGAAGTTGTTGTTCTTTCAGAATATGCCATACAGTTTGTTTTAAAGTTGAGTTGTTATCTTATTAAGAATATTCTCTTCTAACCGAATGGTTCTGACAGATCGTAGTCTCCCTGAGTCATGTTCATTACGAGAAAAGCATGCAGATTTACTGATTCAAGCATGTACGAAACAAGACGTTCTGTAACATAGAACGACTCTCAGATTAGGAAAATGTAGTTCATACAACTGTTTAGTTTCAAGACTGTTACATTCTGTGAGACCCCACATCAAATGCAGATCGGCCTTTTGAGTGTTTGAGTAAGCATAATGATTATCTGCCGTTATTTGGACAGCAATAAAATAAACAAATAGAAACTGATTAAAACTATTTTAAAACCAGTAATATAGTGTCCTGTGTAAAAAGTAAAAAGGCGCACAGTGGTATTGACCCACCCTTACACATACAGGGGTATTGACCCACCTACCCACCCTTACACGTACAGTGGTATTGACCCACCCACCCACCCTTACACACACAGTGGTATTGATCTAGCCACCCACCCTTACACGTACATTGGTATTGACCCACCCACTCACCCTTACACGTACAGAGGTATTGAGGGGTACAAGTGTGGTGTATTTGTAAGGCCGCATACGGCCCTTAACACAGTCTTTAGGCCCTTATACTTTTTTAGAACTGCAATGATTTATTAAAGTGACAACCGCTTTGGTATTTTTATAAGCTAACAAAAAATGCTCAGAATGGTTCGCCTTTGTTATAATGCACTAAATATTAAATTAATAGCAGAAAGACAGACAAAATACAAGCCAGAAAACGTACAAAAAAAAAACGGTATGAATGTTTATTTGCGGCCCTTAGATTATTTTGAGAAAAGTAATAACGTTGTTCATAAAATCCAAGTGAGGACCCCTGGTCTAATCTGTCTATATGTGTTTTATACAAAAACATTAATAACTCTGTAGAATACTTAAATTGAATGACTTGAAGTTGTACACAGTCTTTACATTAACATTATTAAACAGTATGGAAATATCCATTGAGTTATCTTTAGCCATTTCAAAATGGTGGTCATTTTAGATCAAAATATCTTGTAGTCTGTCTGGTTCATCAAATTTACACACAAAAAATGTTTAGCTAATTTTATTACAAATCTATTGATACCTTAATTTATATTGTAAACCTATTATTAGTGTAAACCTAAATTTATACTGTAAATACTTGCAGTAAAATACATTTTTTACCGAAAATCCACTAATGATAGGCTTACAACATAAATTAAGGTACCAATAGGTTTGTAATAAAAAATTACTGTTCCTTTAAAATTGATGAACCTATATCAGTTTACAAGATATTATGATCAAAATGGCTAAAGATAACTCAATGACTGTTTTTATACTGTTTACTATTGTTAATATAAAGAGCTGTGCAAAATTTCAAGTTAGCCGGTCAAACCGGTTTCATTCATTAATTTAGTTATTTTTTTTTTTTGTAAAAAACACATACAATCAGAGAGAGACACTAAACGGGGTGGAATTTAATTAATCTTTATTCTTCATTTTCTGCTCTAAATTAGACGTAGATTCAGAAAATATATAGCTGTCCTGGCTATATATTTTCTATCTAAAAAGGTGTTCTACCTTTTTAGATGGATCCTGTATAGTGTTAAATCTGTGAAATAATATTTTTTTGTAAATAAAAGGAATTGTATGCAATTCAGTTCACATTTGATCTTAATACAGGGTGTTTCAAAAAGGACTTTACAACTTTGAAAATTCATATAAATTTTATTAAACAAGGTACAGAGCTGGTTTTGGTGTTATTTTAAAGGAAAAACTTCAAGTTTTTTTACCTTAAACTAAAGATGTTCTATGTGGCTTCCGTTGGTTATTCTGCAGACATCCCATCGGTAGTTGATTTCTTCCCAGACTCGCACTAGCATTTCAGGTCTAACTTGCTCAGCAGCAGCGTAAATTCTTGCTCTAAGTTCAGTTAGAGTGGCCGGCAAAGGAGGTACGTACACCATATCTTTTATGAAACCCCAGAAGAAAAAATCTAGCGGTGTCAGGTCTGGGGAACGGGGGGGCCATGCAATTGGCGCATCACGGCCAATCCATTGACCTGGGAAGCGGTCATTTAGAAAATCCCAGACGTCAGTCAGATAGTGTGGTGGTGCGCCATCTTGCATAAAGAAAAAATTTTGTTCTCGGTCATCCTCATCCATCTGTGGTATTAAAAATTGTCGCAACATATCAAGGTACACTATCCCATTGATGGTTCTCTCTTGGAAAAAAAAGGGGCCGTACACTTTCCTCTTGCTCAACGCACAAAAAACGTTCACTTTAGGGCTATCACGAACATGTTGTAATGTTTCATGTGGATTTTCGCTGCCCCCCAAATCCTACAGTTATGTGTGTTTACCTTGCCACTTAAGTGAAAAGTGGACTCGTCACTAAAGATTATGTTGTCCAAGAAATGTTCATCATCATCCAATCGATTTAACATATCCACTAACGGATTAGGCACTAACGGACTACGTGAGTCAAAACTTAAACTATTTTCCTTTAAAATAACACCAAAACCAGCTCTGTACCTTGTTTAATAAAATTTATATGAATTTTCAAAGTTGTAAAGTCCTTTTTGAAACACCCTGTACTATTACATAGAAGAAGAAAATGGAGGTCGCATCAAATAGTATGCTGAGGTTTGAAACTTGAGGTATCAAGTAATTAGTTCTTCAATTCGCTGTGCAGATAGCATGGCCAGTGCCATCGTCAGTCCCTCCCCTCATTCCCCTTCAAATACTTAAGGATAAATATATAGGTTAAGTTAAAGAGCACTAGGCCAGGAATTAGTAAATTAGGAGACATCAGCAAACTTACCTTACAAGACAAGTCCACTAACACCACAGTAGTAGTAAACAAACACAAAAGAATCACACATGTACACATTTTCCGTGCCATTGGCACTTTCTTCAGGTTACTAGAGAGAGAGCAATCAAAACCACTCCCTCTACTCACCTGAAGAAAGCGCTAGTGGCATAGACAATTTGTGCACATGTGATTATTTTGTTTTTGTTTACCACTACTGTGGTGTTAGGCATAGCGCACACTACAAACTTTTTGTCAGCCGACTGTCTGCTGACAGTTTAGTCGGGAGAGGAATGAATTCAAGTCCTGACCCAAAAGTTTGGTCGGAGACCTGAGGTAGCGCACACAAACGACTATTTAGTCTGGGTGTAAGACTTGAAAATGATCTGTTTAACATTCCGCCTGACAAAGTGTTACCAAATGATGATAACGATAAACAAATACCCTTTGTCGTTGTAGGGGATGAAGCATTTGGTTCAACAAAGAGGATTTTACGTCCTTTTCCAAAGAAAAATCTTAATGTTGTGAAGAGAATATTTAACTACAGGCAAGTAGCACACGCCGAATGCAGATATACAGAGAATGGTAGAAATGGTAATGGTAGAAATGCAGAGAACCTCAAGCAGCTGCAGAGATACATTTTAATGTCATACATGCAAGGAGAAGAGTAGTTATTGAGAGAATGTTTTGGCAATTAAAGGAACGATTCCCAATTTATGCTAACTGTGTCAGATTACCAAAAATGTTATTTAATTGTGCAATGTTACACAATCAGTGACAGATTTAGACCTTTTTGCGTCCCCCCTCCCTGCCAGTGATGAAAAATAATCAGAAGTTCGAATCTTTAGGTGGTTTGGTAAATAGTACTCATATTATAGGGTAGTATTTAGTTAACTTTAATTTTTATTGAAATTAAAAAAAAAATATTTTATGATATCTAGCATATAGCTGTGTAGGAAAATTGTGAGTACAGTTTACTTAGCGCATTTGCGGCTCCCCTTTTGCCTGCAGCCCCACGCAGCTGCTTAGTGGTAAATCTGTCATTGTACACAATGTAGCTAAACAATTGAATGATGTAATTGAATATGAAGAAGGGGAAAATGAACAAATTAATAGTGATGAACCTGTGGAAAAACAAGAGGAAAATTTTGTCACTCGAAATCAAGGTTAATTGAAGAGACAAGCAATGATCAACTTACTTAATTTATTATTGTTCTTTTTAGTTTAACATTTTGTATTAGATATTATAGTTTTAAGTTATACCAAATTTGTTGTAATTAAAAAAGTATGTATATTTCTTATTCAGAAATAAATTACATCCTGTAAAAAATAAATAAATAAATAATAATACAAAATGAAAAAATTAAAAACAAAGAGTTATTATGGAAAGCGTAATTGCAATTATAATCTCACTGTTCGAGTCAATAAGGCAGTTAGAAGATTAGGCTCCCACCATGTAGGGATGTGCGCGACTGCTTATCCTCTCACGGAAGCTGACTCACCCTAGAACATTCGTAATGTAGAAAATACTAAACTAAAACCGGACGCTTAGAACATTCTTAAAAAAACCGAATGTCGGTTAGAAAATTCTAGCTGGCTCTAGAATTTGTTTATTCACTCGATTTTGAGAATCTGCTAAAACTAAGTAGAATATTCTAAAAAGAAAATACTAGTTTTTATTCACCTAACACATTGTTTACTTTTGTTAATTTTTAATACAAGAGAACATTTGGAACACAGGTGTTTCAAACAAATGTAAATGATAATTAACTTTAAATTAGACTACATAATCGATAATACTGTACAGTGTTAAGTAATGCAGTAATATAATCTAAAATCTTCACTTTTTATATAATGGAAATAAAAATTTTAATGTAATGGTATGTGGGAGATAAAAACCTATTATGACAAATAATAGGGTTAACGTACCTTTGTCCTCTTCAGCTTCAAAATCGTATTTATTGGATTACCGGTTTCAAAATTCACTGCTGTTTTCATATTTTATATTTATTAAATTTATATTATGGCCTTTATTACTAACAAAATTAATAAAGTTTGTCAGTTTTTTTGCAAAAATAATCTCTAAATGTTAACAGTAATAATTGCATGAATCGCTTTTGAGTGTTCTTCTTTGAATGTATTATTTTCTTAATTTGAAATAACTGTAATATTCTTGTAATTTTTTTATCCTATAATGTGTGCTGCTTGGTATTTTAGAGTATCCTTTTTGTCTTTTAAATCTGTCATATTTAATATATTTCTCATAAATTATTTATCTTTTAAACCTCTAGAAGTGCAATTAATTTATAACCAACAAAATGACAACTCGTTCAAGATAGTTTTACAAAGCTATATTTTAAGTGTATTATATGTATTGTAAATATTGTCATTTAAAATCCAGTTAATATTGTATAACATATACTGTTGAACTGAACGAAACAATCGACACACTGGTAACCAACCACTAGTGACTCGGACTGTTAGTCGGTGGTGTGTGCGTCCCAACTTATTTCTAGCCTCTTATCTCCCAGACCAGACAGTTTGGTCGGCGAGCTGTCTGGCTGAAAGTCGGGCAGTACCAATCCTCCCCACACAGTTGACCGACTGTTTAGTCAGTGTCTTCTAGTGTGCACACTCTCATTCAGAACAATGGTGCTGATTTTTCCCCTGACACTGACTAAACTGTTTGTTGGCAGATGAAAAAGTCTGTAGTGTGCGCTAGGCCTTGGTGAACTTGTCTTCTGAGATAAGTTTGCTGATGTTCTTCTCTCCTAGTATATTAATTCAAGAATAAATATAGTAATTATTACTACAGATACTAATGTATTTCTAACTGCCCCTTACACGAGCGCTGTAGACATAAGAGGCCAACCACTGGTTTTTTTATTTCTCTACAGCACCATATGTATCCCAGTACCATACATACTAATGTTATCAAACTATGTAATTGCTTTTCAGTTTAATTGGGTTTCATTGTTTTCAGGCATTGAATTGAAAAACCTTTGTTTTGGAAAATGGCTTCATTATTACGGAATAGTCTTCGATTTGTGGACCTGTCTAAAGGCCGTTATTTCTGTGCAGCAGCCAATACCCTTGTGAAAGTGGACGTTAATTCACAAACAGGTGAGATAAATCACAAAACACTATTGGCTGATACTATAACTAGTTAAGTGACATCTTGTTTTCCTCAGTAAATCTTAATAACTCCTACATAATCAAATAGTATTATGCATTTCTTTGAACATAACGTGTTAATACTAGTCTATATGTGGTTTTTTTTAACTGAATATCAATCCATAAAGCTAACGCCCTCATATATAATACGTAAAGCCAATTTTTGTCAACGCAACTCTTCCCTTATTTTTTAACCAATTTAAACGGTTGAGGTATCCAAAAATTTGCCTCTGTTCGTAGTTGTGAATAAGGTCTTAATTCTTCAATATTTTCACCCTAAAGAGCACGGGAAGCCCTCAAAGTACGTTTTTTTGGTCATAAGAATAAGATGAAGAGAGATTTAAATGAATCGAAGAGTAACAGCTGTTCAAATTAAATAATGATTTCCAAACAGTTTTAACCGCTGTTGGAATGTAAACAATGGTGTTTGTAATATTGAGGAAGTTAGATCTTTCATAATGTTGAACCAGGGAACATTATAGGCATGGTTTTAATAGTAATTAATGTATTTATTTTATGTATCTAATTAATCTTCAGCTGTTAAACAAAAAAACAAACAAAATGAACACGTTTGAAATAGGCTAAGTTTGGGTGTTTATGATAATAAATAGGTAGCAGCGTCACTAATGTGAGTGAAATACTGTAAATAAATTTAATATTATGATTTTACATTGTACAGTTAAGTTACTATTGTTTGTAGTTAAAACTACAAGGGAGGTTGAAGGCTGAGGTGTAAGGAGCACAGCGAGTGATGGGGTTGGCACGCATAGTGTGCAGGGGTTTCCCTAGTAAGTTTATATGAATTTTTACCAAGGAAACAACTGTCAACTCTGCTCAGTACACATTTCTTGTCTGCCATGTAGACAATTATCTGCATTCAGCATTGTTTGTACAGTGTTTTGTCAGCTTACTGCTTGTACACCTTAGCGAATAAATCATCTGTAAATTTGTTAATTCTAGGTGATAATAATGTGGACTTACTAAATAAGGAAAGTTATGAGGTTGACAATTATAAACTTAAATTGGTGAGTTTGGGCCTGGAATCACTAATTAATAAGCCAACGAGAGTTACAAATATTTCCCAGACTTGCATAGATCATGTTTTTGTTAGATTAGTCAATAACTATATAATTAATTCAATGTGAAGCAGAAGTTTTGGAAACACAAATTACTGATCATTACATGACGGTCCTGAGGATGGGGTTGACGGGGGGAGTGGAGTGGGGCGGCCAGGCAGGGAATGTTCCTCCTCCTACCCTCCCCCTTCTGACCCCGGGTGGGTCTGTTATCACTAATTACGAGGTATACTTGAAACTGTCGACTGGTCAGTTGTTAAGTCACAAGAGGACGCATCAGTGGCTTATGATTTGTTTGAAACTCAACTTCTTACTTGCGTTTCTGCTTGCACCTTTAAAGTAGACAATAACAATAATCGTTTAAAAAAATGATACCTTGGATAACTAATAATATTTGCAGGCATATTAAGAAAACAAATAGTCTAATTTAAAATTAGAACATAATTATCCAATAAGAAGAGCTTACTAAGATAATTGTTATTATTCATTTAACAATGTTATCATTGTTTCGGTTGTAAAATAATAACACTTTCTTCCTTCATAAACAAAATGTGGTTTTATTTAAATTCCATATTAATGTAACAACACTTTATTTATAATGTCATGCAAAATACAGGGTTGTATAGGCCCTTTGGAAGTGGTGAAGGGGTCCATACTCAATTTTGCCTAGGGGCCCAGAATTTCTCTGGGCAGGCCTGCCTGGGATGTATAGCCTTTTGATAGCTGTAAGAAAATAAATTTACTCTTTAGCATACATAAGTAATTTTTGTAGTCCTAAGTGTGAATTTATCTATTAAAATATCATATTCTGGCTAGCAGAACATAAAGATTTGTAGTAAACACCAGAGCTAGTCTCTGAGGAATACTTCTGTTTTTTTCTATTCAAGCTTAAAAAATTCATAAAGTGATTCCATTTTCTTTTTTACTATACTAAAATTATGTTTCATTACTTATTGTACTGATTTTATTCCAGGCATCCAGTTTTTCTGTTCCAATTATGTTGTTATCATTACACAGATTCCAGAAACATTCACAATTTCTATATTCAATTATTGATTATGAATGTACAGATTTACTCCCATCCACTTAGACATGATGCATTAAATTCTTGTTCAAACTTTTAACTGTATCTGTCCCTTGATCATTAGAATCTACGATTCTACTTACAACTATGACGAAATATGTATATATGATTTGACTAACAAATATAAAATGGAAATTTTCATATAGTCAGCTTAGCAGTGAAAAGTCTTTTTTCACAAATGTACGATTGAAGATTAATAAACTAAAAACCTGAAGTTTTTATCTCTATAAATTTTGTATTTAAGATTTTTTTTAGAAATGTAAGACTAAATTAATTTTTAACATTCCTTTATTCATATCGATGACAACTATGTCAAGGTACTATCTACAATATTCACAAGATAACCAGACATCACAGCATGGGCGAAACATCTGGTTATCTTGTAAATATTGTAGATAGTACCTTGACGCAGTTGTCACCGGAAAATGTAAATTCTAGTTATGGCACCGGCTGCTTAATCCTAAGCCTAAGATACATTTACAGTAGTTACTCATTAATTCGATACAATTCAGACCAGGTATGTGTTGGATTAGTGAAAAAGCCGGACTACTTAAGTTCAATTGAAAAACATGCTTAAATTACATAATAAATCTTATATTGTACCTAAAAAAGTAAATTTTTACAGTAAAGATGTACAATAGTTTCAAAGTAAGAAAAGTACAGTACAGCAGTTGAAACAGTGATAAAATATACCACTGTTATGTATGCATGAAAAACAAATTAAAAGCTTACAACAGTAGTGTACTCCAGCAGAGTAGTGATAAACCCAACTGACAACTGAGTGAAGTGATGTTTCATAATACAACACAGTAGAATCCAGCCTACTGATAACAAAATGGTCCTCACCCTTGTCCCATCCCCACACAGACTACCTTTACCCAAGATATTTACAAAAAATGTTATTTACAACAGTTGTGGTCTCCCAACTAATAAGTTGACAACAATAACATTGTTTACTTTTACTTCCGGGGCCAGCTACTCCCCTCTCTCTCTCTCTCTCAAACTTCAACAAACAGCGACTTGAATGGTGACTCAGGCATTACAAGAATGCCTTTGTCTACTGGGGTGGGCCGGATTGGCGCAGGGCTGGATTATAGAGGGACTACTGTATTTAGTTTACTTTCTAAACTATTTAATGTAATTCCATATTAGTATTTACATAATTTTCTTACTGTCAGGAATTGCTGTCGTTAGTATGCAGAGACCTCCAGTGAACAGCTTAAACTTGGAACTGCTTCAGTCTCTGAGCCAAACTCTAGATGAATTGGAGAAAAATAAAAGTCGGGGAATGATCCTGACTTCGGTAATTATATTTTACCATTAATATTAATCTTCAACAAACAAATGTTCTATAAAGAGAAATACATAATTTAAATTAACATGCAAAAGTTTCCTAGTGTAATAGGGGCCTTACCCTTGCCTGTTTGATGCTGTAGACCCAGTGGTTGATTTAATTACATCTGCTTATTTTTTAAAACAACACCACAATTTTTAAAGACCGTTAAATTAATATTACTTTGCTATTTCATCTGTGAATACTAGGAGAAAATAAAGATGGAATGTCATACAGGAATCGTCGTCTGTGTTCAGTGCAGGATTGGACTTAATGGAGATGTACAAACCCCATCCTGACCGAGTGAAACAGTTTTGGACCACTCTGCAACAAACTTGGTTAAAACTGTATGGATCTTCTTTCCCAACAGTTGCTGCAATAAATGTGAGTTTTTATGTTTAACCACCAAGTGAGCTTGGTTTAAATTAATTTCTATCGTCTTCTGTCTTCTACCTCACATATTATACCTCTCCCTATAACTTATTTATCGATATCTTGTGCTGCCTTTTTTATATCTTTATTTTTTGTAGATTCATGTAATTTACTTTAGTTACTTGTATTTTATATGGATTACAACCGTTACGGTGCACTACAAAATAAGTTTTTTAATTGTTAGTCAGTAAATTGTTTACTATACATTTAATGCTTTGTAGTAGGATGCTTTGATCAATAGGTTTGTTTGTTTACTTGTATGTTCCTAGTTTCCTGACAAGAAGATGTAAAACCTGTGAAATTAATACGAGGCGTTGCTAAAATAAACCGGACTGAGGCTGAAAATAAAATTTACTTGCAAATATTTACAATTTGATGTTATTTCCTTCAATTTACTCCCCTCCTCATTCTCTACACCGCTCCATGCGAGTTTTCCACTGGATGTAGCACTGCTGGATATCATTTTCTGTAAGCCCTTTCATGACTTCCGTTGCATTTTCTTTTACTGCTTCAATAGTCTCAAATCTTGTTCCTTTCAATGCTGACTTGACTTTTAGGAAACAAAAAAAGTCACAGGGGGCCAAGTCAGGTGAGTGTGGTGGATGGTCTAATACATGAATGATATGGTTTGCCAAAAACGTCTTCACTGACAAAGCGTTATGAGCCAGGGCATTGTCCAGATGGAGGATCCATGACTTGTTTTTCCACAAATCATTCCGCTTTCTCCGTACTCACATAGGGTAGTCAGGACGCTAATGTAGTAATTTTGGTTGACTGTTTGCCCCTCCAGCACCCAATCAATTTGCACAATGCCTTAGATATAAAAAAAACACAATCATCATGGCCTTGAATTTTGATTTTGTCATTTGTGCTTTTTTTATTTTGCTGTGGAGGGAATTTCCAATGCATTGATTGTTTTGTTTTGGGATCGTAGTTAAAAAAAACATGATTCATCACAACTAATGACCTTTTCTAAGAAAGTAGGATCACTTTCGATGTTTGCTAAGATGTCAGAACAAGTCATTCTTCTGCATTCCTTCTGTTCAGGAGTTAGACATTTTGGAACCATTTTTGAACACAATTTGCTCATGTTAAAACTTTCATGAAGAATCTGCCTAACACTTTCCTTGTCAATTCCTGTTAACCTAGACATTGTTCTGATAGTTGAACGGCGATTTTGTTGAACAAGGTTACCAATTTTTTCAATGTTAGCATCGGTTTTTGAAGATGATTGTCAGCCACTATGTGCGTCATCACTTATGTCTTCATGGCCATCTTTAAATTGTTTGAACCACTCAAGGTTATACCACCAGAGACAAACGTTATATGCTTATAACTCATGCTACAGGTGGAATGAGTGCAGGAGAGAGACGAAACTCAAGCAGTGGGTGGAGGGGGAGTCACGTGACCAGCCATACGATTTCAACCATATTGCATTCATTCTTTGGCTACAGTAATACTAATCTGGTTTCTTCCTAGCTCCACATCGTATGTATTCTAAAAATTGTTTAAGTTGAAGTGTCCAACAAACATAAAAATCAGTGGCTAAATATCTGCAAGCTATGCCCAGCTCAAATATAGGTATATCCACCACTAGTCTCACAACTAGAATGAATGGTCTTTGACAATACATCATAAAAGGCCTAAAAAATAAACCTATCGCAAAACATACCACCATGCGATATATATGTATTTCGAATGAGTGTAGATCAGCGAATGTAGTCATTGTTACAAACCAAGGCCGACTATTCCTTAGAAAGTGTCATTAATTAATAGTCGAATGATAAATGAACAGCCGTTGATTATCAGCTGATCCCTCTTAAAATTTATTATGACTCTGATTTGGATCAAACTGAGAACGTTTAGCACATTAAGCAGGGATTGAACCAACTATGCTACCGACCAATTGATTGACTGAAAATGAACTAGCAACTGTGAAAGTCATCTAGTGTGGAATAATTTCTTTATTTTAGTAGCTTACTTAATGTCACGCACGATAACTAGAAAAAATGTAGGGATCACACGCATGATGCACAGTAAATCTTTGTGGAAATGACGTCACACAGACGTATCAGCTGGTTCACCTGTTACACTGAATGTAGTAATAATCAGTAATTGCTTTTTCTCATGATATTAAAATTTCATGAGAATCATATTAAGTGGGACTCTTATTTTAAAGTTGTAAAAATATACAATACAAACCAATACTTAAATTACCATAAAATAACATTATGCTTATTAGTTTATGTACATATTGATATTTTTGTTTAACAGTTGGTTAGGTTGGTTAATATTACTGTTTGTCCAATTATTCCAATTAAATGATGTTTGTTTTGTTTTGATAAGTAATTGTGTAAATAAATAACAAGTGTTTAGTATTGAAACAGATGTTTAAATTGAGCATAATATCAATAATTCAGTCTTAAATTATTGCTGTTTTCATACTTTTCAAATAAATTAGAAAAAAAACAGTTCTCTTGTATGAAGATATTCTGGTTTTGGCCTCTTTTGTTTCTTTTGGCCAAATTTTCGTATTAATAATAATTGTAGTATTAAAAGTATTTGTATTGTTTTAGTAATAGTTATTAACAGGTTAATGAAATCAATGATATAGGCAAAGCAGTTACAGTTTATTACTGCGTTCAGTGTAACAGGTGAACCAGCTGATGTGTCTGTGTGACGTCATTTCCACAAAGATTTACTGTGCACCATGTGCGTGATTCTTACTGTATCGGTCTAGTTACCGTGCTTAACATGGTTGTAAAGTTGAGATGGAGTTGATATTGGTAAATTATATTCTTAATTTTTTTTTATCAATTTTCAAAAGTTGCCAATAAAATCAAATTTTTACCAAACAATACTGGTAGTACCTTTGTATGTGTATGGGTGGGAGGGTACTAACGTACATGTGTGTCTAGTAGCACTGTATTTAATTGAATCGGTATTTGTGACAACGATCAGGACATGGTTGTAGGAGGTCATATGGTTAGGATGATTGAAGTACATCTGGATTTATATATACAGTATGTATATATATACAGGGTAAACGTACTGAGTTTTAAAACTCAAGGTCGCCACAATTTTGATCTCAAAAAGTATTGATTTTACAGCAAACTTTAAATGGGGGACTTACCCTCATGTTTTATGTTCATTAAAATTACCTAGGTAAAATTTAAAATTCGGTCGCCACTTTCCAGTATTTCGGTCAGCTCTGAAATTTCTTATGGGAACCCCTATTTTTTTATGGTGAATTTATGTTTTACAAGTAATTCTGAGAATTTTTTGTATTATTTTGATGCACTTAATCGTTTCGCCGCTAGGGGCGCTGAAAGTTTCAAAAATCCTTATTTCATCAATTTATTAATTGACATCATTAAAGGCGTTTTCTGCCATTTAGAAAAATAAAGCTTAACCTATAAAGCATTATTTTTATTCAATTGAATGTTGAAAAGCTCTTCAATACATATATACAAAAATATTACAATCATGTAGTTAAAATTTTAAACTTCGGTCGCCATTTTGCAACTGGCGTGCAACTTTGAAATGGTTTATCGTAACCCCTATTTTTCATGATGGACTTAGGTTTAACTTGTGATTCTAAGACTATTTTATTCTTGGTATTATTTTAATATACTTAATCGTTTTTCCATTAGGTATTTTCCGCTGAAAGTTTTAGAAATTCTTAGTTTAACAGCGCTCCTAGCGTCGACACGGTTAAGTATATTAAAATAATACTGTACCAAGAATAAAAAAGTCTTAGAATCATTAGTTAAACCTAAATCCATAATAAAAAATAGGGGTTACTATATGCCATTTCAAAGTTGACCGCCATATTTGAAAATGGCGACCGAATTTTAAAATGTTACCTAGGTAATTTTAATGAGCATAAAAAATGAGGGTAAGTTCCCATTTAAAGTTTGCTGTAAAATCAATACTTTTGAGATCCTAATTGTGGCCACCTTGAGTTGATCACTCTGCATATCACTCAGAAAACATCATCAGATAGAAAACATATTATTTTGTATTTATGAACTGATAAAAATCTTACCCTGCATATCACTCATATCCTGCATCATCAGACAGAAAACATATTTTTTTGTATTTATGAACTGATAAAAATCTTACCCTGCATATCACTCATATCCTGCATCTCAGACAGAAAACATATTTTTTTGTATTTATGAACTGATAAAAATCTTACCCTGCATATCACTCATATCCTGCATGATCAGACAGACAAAAATTTTTTTTTGTATTTATGAACTGATAAAAATCTTATTTACAATTGATAAAAAAGTGAATATTTAACTTGTGTATTTTTCTTTTTAACTTTAAAGAGGCTTTCTTAAAATATAAACCTGCTTTATTATTCAAAAACCTAAACAATTCAGGCACCTGCTGTGTTATAAAACACTGATGAGTTATGTGTAATTTTTGTTATAATTGATAGGAGGTGTCATGTTGAAGCTGGGGCTGGATTGGTTTTTATGCGTAGACTTGTTAAATGAAACATAATTTCAAAGCAATATATAACACTTTATTTCCAAGGCCTCTCAATGGCAAGATCTCACAAATAAAGTTTTATATATTGGTTTGAAATTGTGTTTCATTTGACAATTATAGGTTTCAAATTAAATTTTTACCCAATTTTAAAAAAATGTTGAGATCAGTATTTCTTATGGTTTTTAAGCCTGTTCAAGGAAGCACAGTACTCTTTTATGTTGTAGGGCCACAGTCCCGCAGGCGGTTGTCTATTGGCACTCAGCTGTGAGTACAGAGTGTTTGTGGATGCCAAATACTCAATAGGACTAAATGAAACCAAGCTGGGCATCGTTGCCCCTAGATGGCAAGTATCTTACATTAGAAATATACATTTATAAAATAAAATTCAAATCATGTTATTCATTGTTCATTAACAACATGCCGATCGTTAAGATATGGGCGAATGAGTGTGATGAGTGTAGACATTGTTACAAACTAAGGTCCACGTTCTCTCAGGAAGAGCTATTTTATTAATAGCTCAATAGCCAGGGCAATAAAGGGACCTACAGCTCTATGTGGAATACGAAACACATATTGTTGGTCTGATTTTCAGCTTGCTGACAAGCTTGAATAGACAATACAAATTTAAACAGAAGAGTTTCAGTATTGAAATCTTTCCATCAGTAGTGCCAGTTCTGCATGTACTGCTGCTTCCAACAGTAAATGATTAAAATCCTTAATGTTATCCACCCTGTGTAAACGACTATCTTGTTGTGACACCGGTATTGAGGAGATTATAGGCGATAGGCTCTTTGCTTGTTTTTCTTAATACATACACGCGTCCGCTCAATGGTTGCTATTGATATGAACCATGCTAGAGAAGTCTGGAGTCCATGTTGGATGGTAGACAAGGTTCAGATGTTGTGTAGGGAAGAGAACTGAGTGTCAAGCTTGTCAGTTAGCTGAAAATCAGACCAACACTATGTGGTTCGGATTCCACGTAAAGCTGTAGGTCCCTTAGTTATCCTGGCTATTCGGCTATTAACCCTTAAAGCGCTAAGCTAAATTACTAGCTATTGCTCATTAAAAAAAAAATATATACATTTTTATTTTTAATGTTAATTTTAGTTTTGTTTATATGGGTTAAAAACAACAAATAAAAACCACATGTTACATTTTTATTTATTTAATTTACATATTATTTATTATACATAATTCATCAAACTCTGGATCATCAGGATTTGCCATCTTACAAACTAAGCTATTACACACACTTACACACTAAATAAACACACACATATACTGAAAAACTATAAAAAAATATTGAAAACAAAATATATACAATAAGTAAAACACGAACAAGTCAAACAGTGAAGACACAATAGCGCGGGCGGCAGTGAGCGAGGCAGACGGTAGACTAAACAATGGCGCGCCTCCAGGCGCTAGCCGCTGTAGGCGACCCCTCCCAACCAGGTATGTGGCGGCATTCATCAAAGCCAACGAGTCAATAACACACAAAACCCTTGTTTTTACGCATCAATGTATTGAATAACGTTGGCGCAACATAACGCAGCAGTTGAAATAGCAAAAAGTAGGTCACAAATAATTTTAGGGGATAAATATGCAAATTGCGTTTTAAAGCGCTAGCCGCGGTATAGAACCTATACACGCTGCGTCTAAAGGCGCAAGCCGCTGGGTAAGGGTTAATAAATAGCTTTTCTGAGGAACAGTCAAACTTAGTTAGTAATAATGACTACGCTTGTTCATCTACACTCATTCGCCCTTATCTTGACGATCTGCGTCTTATGAATGAATAATAATAATGAATCTTATGAATTAATTGGCAGCAGTAATAATGAAATTGTTTCATTGTGATGGAGATGGCAAAAAATCACGCATAAAGAAAGAAAGAGAAATAAATCAGAGCAATTAAGGAGTGGGTATTTTATCCATACAATTTAATTTGGTTATGAAATATAAAACTTCTGAAGCTTAATGAAATGAAATGAAAAACAACTTTATTTTTAAGGTGAGGTTAGGACTGGACAGTCCTCTCTACCACCTAACCTTAAATAGGATGTTTAAAAAATTAACTGTGAGTAAATGTGAACATAGCAATTAGATAAGAGTATTCATCGATAGTAATTTCACTTTTTAAATTTTATTAAAATTTCATCAATTTTTATAACTACTATTAAAAAACTATAAATAAAAGCTTCTTACAATCTGAGAGTCCAGGTTTCAAGATTCAATGCGAAATGTGATTGGTGAGCGACAAACAGAACTGGCACTAACATTAGGCAAGATGTTCACTGCAAACGAAGCGTTGAAGGTGGGCATGGTTGATGAGCTAGCCTCAGACAAGGCTGATGCAATCGCTAAGGCAGAAAATTTCCTCAAGGGTTTTGCTGGAATTCCAGGTAAGCTGTATATAAAGGAAACCATTATAAATTAGTTTTATACACTTTTTGGAGGTCAAAAAAATAGTAAATTTGTGCTTGCCTAAACTTGTTGCCTTTCAATTCTGTGGAAGGTTAATCCTTAATTCTTCCTTAAAAAACATTAAAAATATCAATTTTTGTAATATTCTCATTCATTAATCAGTCAAGTTTATTTAAAAATATATTTACATTAATATCAGGAGTTCTATGAGCTAAAATTATTAGTGTGTTAATTTATTTTCTTGAAATACTTGAATTAGCAAGTGGAATGCAATGTCACAATCTATTTACTTAGGTACCTCACCATATTTAGACATTCTGATGAGGTCATGCACAGTTGCTCCCTCTTTAGTTCCCTGTCTTGTCAGATGATCATTAAGCCTGTCAGAACATGTAGGCCTTCTAAAGTAACTTCTAAAAATAGTTGAAACTCCAGCACTCATGCCGTTCTCATCACAAATCAAATATCTCTAGACATACAATGTGCGAAAGCTGTTTATTTACTATAGCTGATATTCATTGAATAATTTCCCTATATCTGTTTCAAGCATTCCTTACTATGTTCATTCAATAACATGGAAGATTTGGAAAGCCATAACTATATTTGCAATAACTTGTATACCACCCTCATTTAAATGCATCCCATTTTTCATACAGTGTTTCTTGAGATTTAAAAGGTGACTAAATAGTATAAATTTTAAAGTATGTTTTATGCAAAATAAAAGGAGGTGTTTGTTTTATTGCAGTGTTGGGCAATATGACTCTTTAGAAAGAGTCAACCTTTATTTTTCAACTCCGCTAAAGATGACACTGTGAGTTCATTCATTCCACTCAAATGACTCATTTACTGT
This sequence comes from Stictocephala bisonia, assembly GCA_035578905.1. Lineage (NCBI taxonomy): Eukaryota > Metazoa > Arthropoda > Insecta > Hemiptera > Membracidae > Stictocephala > Stictocephala bisonia. Next base: position 341,679 of record JAQJVL010000215.1, on the reverse strand, counting down.
GCTGACGCCGTTACCCTCGTGCTCCAACTGGCTGTTTCCTATTCAATTCAATTTTGATTTCTCAATTTATAAATTAAGTGCTAGAAAAATAATTATTCTGGTTTTTAGTTCGTACTTGATCACAAACAAACACAATTTATATCAAACCAATTTAAAGATCAATATAATGTTTCAACAATAACAAAATCAAAACTACTATCAGCATAAAGTAATAAAATATTTTAAACCAGAGAAGAAACAAAGCAGAACTGGCAGCAAATATTCAATCAGTTAATTTAAAAATAACTGCCTAACCCAGGAAGGAGCAAGCTGTTTGGAAGGGGAAATACCTGTGGCTTAGTGAGCCGAATGACTCAGAAAGCAGGAATGATGTACATGAAACGAATGGAAGGAGAATTGGAAGGCATGAGCGAGGCGAGGGAGTTGAGAACCGAGAGCGTAGAAAGAGAGAGGGAGCAGAAAGAGCTGATGGAGGCAAACGTTGGAGAATTAAATATACAACTCATAGCTCATCCAGCTCTCGTCCATTCCGTTCTCGTCTTTTGCATTTAACTAGATTTATACTACCACCACCATGCACTACTATTGGCTCTTGTCGAGTTGGCTCTTCTCAGCTAACGACTCCTGACTCATTCAATTTACGTACTTAGCCCTGTCACTTTTACACTTCGCTCGTGACTATCACAATGCTTCGTTTCCTCCATTTTGGTTCTAGACTGGTAGAGTAAATTTGGGAGCTCAATAAGAGTTGACTTTTCAGGTATAAATTATCCTCTCTAAATTAGTCAAAGCTTTCTGAAAGTGTTATAAGGATGTGTTGTTGGTTCCTCCAATTAATAGAATGTTATTATTTTCTATAAAATTATCCTTGATTCTTTTCAAATTGTCAAAGATAAATCCAATGGTAACTGTATTCCAATACACAGTACAGTAAACCCTCTAATTAACGGACTCCAATTTAACGTACTTTGGATTTAACAGACAGCTTACAGCTGCATTGCAGTATCTAAAATTCTATATATCACGGCATTAAGGTTATTAAGAATTTTTTATAGAAAATTTGTAATTTACAAATTGTGCAGGTTAATCACCTTTATAAAATATTTATTTGTATATTTTATTAATCTTAGAGTTAACTACTAGGTGGCAGCATCACAGCTAGTTTTGATTAAGGTTCGGCAATCTCACAATAGCTTGAGGTGAGTTCACTCTGATTTAATGGACAATCGGCTTTAACGCACTAGAGCCTGTTCGTTAAATCGAGGGTTTACTGGGAAAACAGATGTTGCTGCCGGATAGTCATACCTCGGACATTGTTGTCTCCCATAAGTATAAGAGGTGGCTTAGAATTTTTAACCATCCTTGTACGCAGTGAAACTTCAATGTCGGCACTGGTGGCGCAGTGCTGTAGCCTAGCTACTTAGGGACAAAGTGTTTGGGAGATTGTAGGCGATAGGTTCCATGCTCGGTTCTCTTAATACCGACACGGCGACTGTTCAATGGTTGTCATCAACGTAGACACTACTAGAGAAGTCTGGAGTGTCCATGTTGAATGGTAGTCAAAGTTCAGATATTGTGTAGGGAAGAGAACAGAGTGTCGTCAGACTTGTCAGTTAGCTAAAAATCAGACTAACACTAAGTGGTTCGGATTCCACGTAAAGCTGTAGGTCCCATAGTTGCCATGGCTATTGGGCTATTAATAAATAGTCCTTTCTGAGCTAAGTCGAACTCAGATAGTAACAATGACTACATTCGTTCATGTACACTCATCACACTCATTCACTCCTCATATTCGCCCATATCTCTACAATCAGCGTCTTAGAGATGAATAATAATAATAATAAAATGGATTTTCAGGATACTAATTGGCAATTTATTTGAAAAGTAAACTGTATTTTATTTGGTCATACAATTGTTCAATAGAAAAGTATTGTATGAATATTTTATTATCCATTATTGATAAAGCATTTTGAATCAGGGATGAGGCGATGTCCACGTTGTTCAGTACATATGCACAGCACTCTACATTGTCTTGCTGCTGCCATTATGTAACTTCAAATACATTAAATTCTAATTTTGCATTACGGCACTGAGACAGGTTTTCAGCGAGTTTTTTTGGCATGTTCCCTATTGTCACCAGCTACCAAATCTCAGTGGAGAAAGTTGTTTGTGAGGTTATGGCAGATTAAGAGTAACCAATGTTTTCCTTCAGTCTGTATTATTTGATACTCATAATTTGATCTGCCATTGACAATGTGGAAAACATATTCATAGGTAGGTTACCCTATGTTATTAAAGGATGCTTGTACGTCTTCAAAATTATTTCCATTCTTTAGCAATGGGTTAAAGAAGGAGAAACTATATTTACTTCGGAGGGAACTTGTAGCACAAAATTGTCTACTTACTCAGATGCAGATCTCGTCGTCATCTGATTCGTACCATGCTGTATTAAGATTTTCTCTTCAAGGCATTATATTTGTGACTCTGTGTAGTCTATTTTCCCTGACATTTTTGTTTCTGTATTTTTTTTTTTTTCGTTTTGTCATGAGTAAGATTGTTGATTGATTTCTTCATTGAAAGTAACATCAGCTTATACAGTAAATCCATTGCAAGAAGCACAGTGAAATAAAAATTTGTATGTTTACTTGGGATTTTTTTTATGATAAGAGACTTGAATATTGTAAAATTACCTTATTACTTTCTTCTATATGCTTTAGCATAGAGAAAGTATTGTGATCGTCCAAAAAATGTTTTTTTTACAAGTTGGTCTAAAAATCCAATTTAGGGCCCCCTGAACCCAAAAAAGTAGTTTTTTTTTAAATTTTGGTGTCTGTATGTGTTTGTGCACTACACTGGAGACCAAATGGATGGATAGATTTTTATGAAATTTAGTATATAGGTGTATATTTAGCCATTATCTCCAGACTAATTTTTCAGTTTTAGACATTTTATTTTTTTTTAATTTGTATGGGCCAAAAACATACAAAAATAAAATGTTCTCAAAAATGGCTCTAACAAATTTGATTACATTTTCAGGAAAGATATGAATTAAGAGTTTAAAATATTTTATTAATGAAACTAACCCTCATACTATCAAAACATTGCTGGGACCCATCGAGGGTGGATACGAAGGCACCAAACTCAGGAGGACGACACAGAATAAAAAAAGACAAGTTGAATGGCAAAAATATTGTTTATTATATGAAAATTAAAAAAAAAACATTTAATTCAAAAGTATTTAAAAAAATATTAAGTGACAGAAAAGAATTAAACATTTACGGACAAAACGGGCTGTTGACCGTTTGTGAAAAGTTACCAAAATCTTTATCAAAAATTACAAATATATTTATATGTATATATGGCCTTGAGGCAAAAGAAATAAATAAAAAAGAAAACAAGATCAACAATATCAACAGTACGAAGAATAAATAAAAAGTAAGCTATATCAAAAATTAGGTTAGGCCTAATAACATTTTTACCAAACAATTAGATTTCCGAAAAATATAACAATAATAAATAAATAATAACAATGAACACATACTGTAGAAGAATAATTAAATAACAAAATACACGAATGAATTAACTACAAATAAATTAAATACATAGCAACTATAGATAACAAGAGGAATAATATTTAAAATGGCAGCTGAACTTATGGGGCCTTGGGCAACAAAAGAAATTTGGAAGTTTAGGGCGATCTGGGAAAGTTAAAAAAAATTAAACAAAAGAATTAAATTAATAATTAGGCCGAAATCCAGAAGACTAAACTGGGCCTAATAGGAATAACAAAGTGAAGAATTACCCAAGAACCCCGCTCTTTAAAATAAAATAACCAGAAAACACTCAATAAGAAAAATATAAACTAAACAAAAATATATAAAATCTAAATAGATATCATAGAACATCAATTAGATTAAATAGAATAGAACATCAATTAGACTAAATTCACTAAACTCAAAATTAAACTTGATTGCACTGTATCGCTCTCCTAATGGCAATACCGGCAACTTCTTTCGTCAGTTTGAATCCCTACTGCACCTTCTGTGCAATAAAAAAGAAAATTTCATTATTATGGGGGACTTCAACATTGATGTTTTGGACATAATGGACAGAAAGACTCAGCGGTTCAGAGACACGCTGAGTTCATTTGGACTAAAATGGTCAGTGAACTCTCCCACAAGAGTAACAGCGACTTCAAAAACTGCAATTGACAATGTAATCTGTAATGTATCAACAAATACCTATGTTTCTGTGGTAAAAACCTCCATCTCTGATCACTACGCACAGGAGGCCATACTAACGGACTGCCTACCAGAAAAAGAACAACCCTCCATCTCAAAAATAAGAATTCTGCGTCCCTCAAACATTTACATGTTAAACAGATTCCTCTCCAAAGAGAATTGGAATTTACACCTCTGTAACACTCCAAACGAAATGTTCACAACTTTCAATAAACTCTTTTTGTACAATTTAGACATCTTGCCCCCTTATAACAGTAAAAAAGTCTTACAAACCAAAACCTAACACCTGGATCACACCAGGCATCTTAGTTTCAAGAGAAAGGCTCAAATTTCTCACTGAAATTTACAGAGGATCGGAAGATATAGTCTTTAAATCCCATGTTAAACAATACAAAAAAGTCTACCGAAAAGTTATCAAAGCTGCTAAAGCTTATGATATTGCAAAAACTTTAAAACAATCTAACAACTTAGCCAAAACAGCATGGAAAATCATCAATAACAAAGGTAATTCAATTAACTCCCAATGAATTCAGTTAAAGGTTAATGGAAAACTGGTTAAAGATCCAAAAGAGGTCGCAAACCAGTTCAACAATTTTTTTCCACGGTTGCAAACCAAGAACAGTCTATGTCCAAAGGTTCAGCAAGCCATTCCAACAGTCAAAGTCTGGTAGGATCCATGTTTCTGGCCCCTGTCACAGAGATGGAGGTCGAACAATGCATTGAACAACTACCATCTAAGAAAACCCCGGACTCTAGCTGGATGTCAACTTGGCTCCTAAAGAAGTGCTACAAGCACATTCTCACCCCACTCACCTTGGTGATAAATAAATCCCTTGCAACCGGAGTTTTCCCATCTGTTTTAAAATCTGCTACAATAATACCTATCCATAAGAAAGACGATTTGCAAATTATCAACAATTACCGCCCAGTTTCAATTCTCCCTACGTTTAGCAAAGTTTTTGAAAAACTTTTCCTAAATCAACTCTCTAAATTCATTGAAAAACACAGCCTACTGTCTGCTGATCAATATGGTTTCAGAGCGGGGAAATCTACTTCAGATGCGGTCACCAGTCTGATTGACATGGTCGTGGAGGGCATTGAGAGTAGAGACCAGATTCTCAGTGTCTTCCTAGATCTGTCAAAGGCATTCGACTGTGTGGACCATGAAATTCTGCTGGAAAAGTTAGAAAGATGTGGAATTCGAGGAACTCCCCTGCTGTGGATAAGATCATACTTATCAGATAGACACCAGGCTGTCAAGGTCTCAAATCAAATCTCATCCTCTCAAAAACTGGCTTATGGCGTCCCTCAAGGATCCATTTTAAGCCCCTTGTTATTCTTGTTGTACGTAAATGACACAGGCTCATCTCTACTGCAGGGGAAACTTGTGCAGTATGCAGATGACACGACTCTCCTATTTAGATCATCACTAAAGAAGCACTGGAGATGCAAACCTATATTGAACTGAATAATTGTATTCAGCATTTCAATCAAAACAACCTAAAAATTAATGCATCCAAATCAAATTACATTAATTTCCGTTTAAGATCAAACAATGCTGAATGTGAACCTACAGTCATGGTAGACGATATCCTCTTGGACGAAGCTGACTCACTTAAGTTCCTTGGGATATACCTCGACACAGGCCTTACCTGGAGAAATCACATTGATAACACTTGTGCTAAAATATCCTCAGGCATCTTTGTTTTGAGGAGACTCTCAAAGATATGCCCAACTCAAGTTCTCCTCATGGCCTTCTATGGGCTCATTTACTCCCACCTCTCTTACGGGATAGCCATTTGGGGAGGCTGTGCAAATGTTGATTTTTCCAGGCTATTTCGGCTCCAGAAGAGAGCAGTGCGAGCAATTGCTAATCTAAATCAGAGAGAGTCTTGTAAACCTGCATTTATCGATTTGGGATTGTTGACATTACCCTGCCTCTATATACTCGAGACAACAGCTTACTGCCTGTCAAAATGTACTCCTACTAGGGGACGAGACATACACACTTACAATACTAGAGGCAGAAACAATTACCGAACTGCCAACACCGAACATCAGTATTTGAGCACTTGCCCTCACAAGCTGGTGTTACTTTTGTCAACAGTCTCCCGGACACGTTCAAAAATGTTGAAGACCTGGTCAAATTAAAATTTAAACTGAAGCGCTACTTAGTCTCTAAGGCTTTCTACTCAGTGGGAGAGTTCACTGCAACAGGCCACTGGGAGAGTAGTTAAAAACCTATGTCGGCCTGAGCTGGCTGTATAGCTGTATGTATGAATGTAACCTTTGTGTATATATCAAGGCTTATTTTATTGTATTTTTAGTCACATTTTAAACACAATGAACCATGTTGATGCGTTGTATGCAACAATTGTTGTAGTCCACAATAAAGATCTTGAATTGAATTGAATTGAAAAAATATCAATTCTCGCTTCCTGAGGGTTATGTCCACTGTAATGAAAAGCAAGAATTCGCACTGGTGACAAACTTGCAGACGTTCTTCTATAAAAAGGTTACAGTGGAGGCCAAAATGGCCGGAAAATAAACTGGGTTTGGGTCACCTGCATGTCGGAAGTCTTCATCCTGGAGGCCGTTGGATAGACAGCGTGGAAAGGGAGAATAGGTGGCTGTCCCTCTGGTTCGTAGAGAAGAAGGCTTGCCCCAGCCCGTAGGTACCACGCTGTGCCTCCAGGAAACTGCAGTCAGAAGACATGCAGATGCCCGTCCATCACACTCCGACCCCGGAGCCAGCGCTAAAGAAACAGCACAGTACAAAACATATTTTAGTCTGGAACCACAAAAAGCGACATCAAAAAATAAATACATAAAGGGGTGAGATGTAAAAAAAGAAAAAAATTAGTTATGCTAATAAAAGCTGCCATAAAATGTAAAATTTGTAAAATAAAATCAAAGCTTACAGGAACTAAATAAATACCAAAATAAGTTTTTTACCTAAAGTAACAAAAAGACTAAGTACAACTGTTTGACCAAATTAATAAACAAAAATATGACAAAAGATGACAAATTTAACATAACCTCAATAGACAATATACTTTTATTACATATTCTTCAAGTTACATATTCAACAGTTAGGCGTCAAATATCATGTACAGAATTTAAAACTTGAATGAATCATTTCAGTCTTGTTCACTGTCTCTCCATGAGAAGAACTGTGTCATGGTGTAGAATGCCTTTTCTTTAAGCCACATCTGAAGAGTCTCCTTTAAGGTAGTTGGGTTTAGATTCTTCATCTCCTCTGGTAGCGTGTTAAACATCTTGATTATGACTGGCATTGATCCATCGCTAAGCACTAAATATCAACAATAAAAAAGAACACTGTACTCATAAACATACAATGATAGTATAACCAGTAAAATGTGACAAGAAATGTTTAATATAGTCAGTGTTGCCAATCTGCTTAGACACGTACTGTGGTACTGACCCACCCGCCCACCCATACACGTACTGTGGTGCTTTGATGGTTTTTCAGCAAAAGCAGAAGTTCCGTGAAGGGGTATGTTGTAGTTTCTCATATGTCTCGTGTTGTAGTTGTGAACATCTTAGTTTCTTAGGCTGTCTTGATTTATAATGTATAGTACTGTCTCAAGGATGTACAAAGAGGGAACAGTAAGAATTTTGTAGTGTTTGAATATTTGCCTGCACCTAGTCCTGCTAGTATTCTGATAGCCTTTTTCTGTATCACCAGAATTCGCTGTAGATTACCATCTGAAGAGCCTCCCCAAACTGTTATCCCATATCGTAGATGGCTCTCAAATAGTGCATGGTAAGCCAGCCTGGTTGCATCTGTTGTTGCAACTGCCTTTGTTCTTCTTAGGGCAAAGAGTGATGTGTTTAGCTTTAAGCACAAGGTATCAATATGATGGTCCCAACTTATCTTTTCATCAAGAGAAATTCCGAGGTATTTAGCTGTGTCAACTGCTTCCAAACCGGGAAGCTGTGACACTTTGTATCCTTGCCTTCCTACAGTTAGCTGTTTAGTCTTTTTCTTGTTGAAAACCAGGTCGTTTTGAGTACAATATTCTTGCGCCATGTTTACAGCAATGTATGTGTCAATTTCCAGTCGCTCTACATCTTTATTACTTGTTATTAGTACAGAGTCGTCGGCATACATAACCATCTTACTGTATGTTTCCATATATTTTGGAAAGTCGGATTTAAATAATACAAAGAGCACTGGTCCCAGAACCGATCCCTGAGGGACTCCTCTGTTAATTGGTAGTGGTTTTGATAGAACAGAGGTCTCAGTTGCATTATTTGTTTCCTTAACTTCAACCATCTGAATTCGACCGGACAGGTAACTCTTGAACCATTTTAGTGCAATGCCTTTTACTCCTAGTCTTTCCAATTTGGTCAAGATTAAAGAATGGCCCAGGCAATCAAAAGCCTTGCTGAGGTTCAGGAAGATTGTAGTTGTGGTGTTACCCTCCTCAAAGTTGTTTATCATGTGTTCTACAAGGTGTATGATTGCTGTAGTTGTTGATTTCCCGCTGATAAATCGATGTTGCTCGTGAGGTAGAAGACTATTTTGCTGTAAGTGCTCCATTAGTCTAACAAGTACAATTTTTTCATTAACTTTGGAGACGGTTGGTATCAATGAGATGGGGCGATAGTTAGATAGTTTGTCAATTTTGCCTTGTTTATATTTAGGGTAAATCTTTGCAATTTTTAGGCCAGCAGGGACAGTGCCTTCTTCCATTGACATGTTTGTGATTTTTAGGAGTGACAAGATAAGTTCGGATTCATATGTTTTTAGGATCCTAGATGATATTTCGTCAATTCCTGAGGATGATTTTGATTTCAATGACCTTATTGTTTTTTTTATCTCAGTAGCTGTCGTTGGTCGAAGGAGAGTTAAGGGGATTTCTGGGGATGTGTCTTGAATTTCTACTGTAGCAATTCTTTTACCTTGGTTTTTTTGCAGGGTTTCGTTTGCAATGTTGACAAAAAAGATATTGAAGTGTTTAGCTATCTCTGCTGCATCACTAACTTTATTTCCTGCAACAGTTAGAGTAAGGTAACACTTTGTAAAAGTGTTTGGGCTTTTCTTTCACTATTTACTAGTTCCCAAACAGCTTTAGTCTTATTGCTGGTTTTATCTATGTAAGAAGCACTTGCTTCCTTTCTTAGCTGTCTGAGCTTAAGATCATAAGTCTTTTTTTTTTATTTCTTGCCACTATTTTGTTTTCTTCACTTGCATTGTATATATATATCTGTTTTGTGCTTGTAAATATTTGTTCTTTAGAGCTTGTATTTCCTGGTTATATGTTATGATTGGTTTTTCCTTCTGTATCTCCGGGATTTTTTTCTAGGGCAGGTATTATTCAAAGCTGTGATTAGGTGTTAATGAGGTATTTATATGCCTTCTACATCAGCTGCCTGCTCTAACGCCTCCCAGGATTCCATGCACACATAATACCACTGTACGTGTATGGGTGGTGGGGTGGGTTAATACCACTGTACGCGCCTGCTTATGAGCACGATTAGTCTACTTATGACTTGCGAGTGGCAACTACGTTTTTAGTTGAATGACACTGAGTGGCCACTCACAAAATGGAGTGTCGACTCGTGAAAAAGCGAGGCTGCTCTCCAGCAGACTCACCGCTGCCGAGTGTGTACTCAAGTAAGTTTTTTATGGCTGAATTTATGCCAATACTTGCACGTACAATTTACAATATACGAAGAGAGTTGAGAAATGATGACTATAACTCATCACTCTTTAGACTCAGGAGACTCTTTAGGTGTCCCAAAGAGGCTCTTTATATGTCTATGAGAGGTTTACGTAGTCGTGGGCTGTAGTTTTGGACAGCTAATATGGCAAGGCTGCCCCATGTGGTCTGAGAGTCCAGTATGGATAGCTACTGCATCAATATTATAAGTTGTATCAAGGTTTGTACAAACTGCATCTATTGAAGTTTCTGAGTGTACAGTTATCCTTGTTGGTGGAAGTGGCAGTCTTGTCATGTAATAGGAGGCAAGCAATTCGTTGAGGGCTTTTCTCTCTCCTCTACGGTCCATGAGGTTATCAATATTTACATCACTCATAATGAGAAGATCAAAACATTCCTTGGAGAGTTTATCAAGTGTACACGCTAAAATGTGGAGGGTTTCGTCTAGCTGATTCGGGTGGTCTGTATATTCCAAGGATGCCGAGGGACTTCTTTTTGTTAAGTTTAACTTTAACTGCGCTTACTTCACAGATCATTTCACTACTTAATTCCTCAATGCTCAGCATTACATTACTAAAATCCTGCCGTCCGGCAACAACATGAAACCTTTTGCTAGACCTATCTGGTAAAATATGACAGTTATTAAAAGAGAAAATGAATACTGAATTTACTATAAAACAAATGTGGTACACAAGAATACAAAATTTAACTAGATCTAAAAATCAGTTTTAACAGAACAAAATAATTTAATAAATAGAAGTACACATTTACATTGGGCCTAACCTAGACCTGCTAAAAATAAAATGTTTTCACAAACAGGCAACAGTTTTATTAATCACCGAAACAGTACACATTAGAGAACAAAAAAATCAATAAACAATATTTTTAGCCAAACAGTTAAAAAAGTAAAAAATTTGGACGAACACTTTCCTAAAGTTTCTAGCCCCAATACATTACTCCATCGGCTGCAAAGCTAGAAAAGCGAGCTTGCCGTCGACACTAAGGAAGACAGAATCACGGAACACAAAAAGAAAGACACTAAAACTAAATGAAACACAGAGAGGAAGACTGAACTGTTTGGACTGCCTCAGGGGAGACGTTCGTAATGTGCAAACGGCACAGTAAAAATTACATTTCTCTAACTTTAGTAGTATTTGAGCTATAACATTTTTCGTGGGCAAAAACATTAAAAAAATGTAGTTTGTTCATTCTTTCATCTAACAATTTTGATTAAATTTTCAGTTAGGATGCAAATTACAACTAAAAGTACAACCACCTCACTAAGTTGGGCTGGAGGCTGAAGGCCGGAAGGCACAACTCAAGTTGTTGAAGGTTGCTTAATAAAATCTGGCTATATGATTAATTGAACAGCTGTTTAGAAGATTATGTTTTCTATACTTTTATTTAAATAAAATTAGTGTTTTGTCTGTACATTCTTTAAATTAATTGGTTAATTAGTGTCTTTGCTTATTTGGAAGTGTTTTTACATCCTTTAATATTAATTCATATTCAACAATAACATGTGACTTGAAGCAAACTTTCATATTTTATTATATAGTTTAATGGTGATATTTTTACCGTTATTTGGGATATTGATTACCAGTTCCGTTTTTGTAAATAAATAAAGTTAATTGTTACTTATAAAATAAATGTAAACATTAGTGTGTGATTAATTATTGAAAGAACAGTGGAGATTATTTGTGGAGATATCAGTTCAGCTCAAACATGTACATGTATAGTAGGTATTTTATTTAAAATAAAAATTAAAAATCAATACACTAAATTATTTAAATTATTATTTCTTTAACAAGCTTTGTACATTTTTTAAACTATGTACAAGAAAGGGTAAGGGATATAACAAAGGGAAAAGGAGGAAGTTTGTGCCATTTACCTGGTACCATTTAGTTTTATTGTATATATAACCATCTTTATAAGGATTACAATATATGTAATTACTTTATAAAGAGAGTTAACATTTTTTTATTTTTTTAGCCATGCCTAGAACTCTAACCAAAATGGAGGTAAGAAAAGAAGCTCTCGACTGGTTGAAGAAGAATCAGGAGTCTGATTTACAGTTTTTTATTAATTTTATAACTCAACCAAAAGTCCAACAGGGGTTAGAAACATATCTACAAAGTCTCAAGAAAAAGTGAAGAAATATAAGAAGCTTTCTTACGTTTCTCATCTTTACCACACAGGTGTAATATAATTGACAAAATAAAAATTAACCGATTTTGTTTAAAATACTTGTTATTCTATTTTTTATTCAATGACATAAGACAATACATTTTAAATCAAAATGTATTTAATTTTAAGTTACTAGAAATATTGATGCAAGTTCTTACAAAATTGTTCGGAGTGGTAAAATTCTGATGCTATCAATATTTTTGATATATATTGATAGCTTATACATTCATGAGCTTAAAAAAACTAAATTCTTTGAGTATTTAAGTTTTCTGATTAAACTAATTAGATTGCTAAAAATATTCTGATATTTTGTTGTTACTTGGGGCAAAACTAACTCACTTATGACATATATGCTTAAGTATTGTGAAAATTGTTAAAAGTTTTGATCACTCATTTATTTCTGTTTGAATATTGTATGAAAACTCACATTTATGATCTTTATTGCCAATCATTTTAATCAATTAACAATTTTATTACAATAGAGACCAGAATTTGTTAAAATAAGCTACAGAATGTGATAAATATTATTAAACAACTGTCGATTGTTAAAAATCAATTTAACAACAATATAGTAAAATGTTATTTTTACTATAAAATGCCATCAACTGAAAACTGATGAATAGTAAAAATGACTGTATCATACTTAAACAAAAAATTTTTAGAAAATATATTTACTTTCTATCATGTATGTATATAATCCTAATTTATTGTTAACACACAATTTTATATGAATATGTTTTGTTTTTATCAATGTTTAATGAATTTTATTATGTATGTATTTAGTGCCGAGTAGGGTAAAATGACAACTAAATGTTTTGTACACATTTTGTTTTCTTGTATACAAATACAATTATTATATATTTTTATAAAATGTTTACAATATTAGTTAAATAGTTTGCATAAATGCATGAAACATCAATAAGACTGTATACAGTAAGGTGTAGTTGTAAGTTATTTTTAATATGAGACATAAATGTTGTTTAGAGATTGGTTTAATAAAATTGATATAACAATACTCTACTTTCTTAATTAATTGTCTTCGATAATTACAAGTCAGTAATGTTCTGAAGGAACACATATCCCATGTCCAACTCAAATTTTACTACATTACAGAAATTATTGAGACCAACAAGATTGTAATTACTACATATTTTTATTCTTAAATAATTTATCATAATTATTCCTGTTTTATTTATACATATATGTTATTTGCAATAGCCGAATTCACCCACTGTTAGAAATGTTTACCCAAATGTGTTGTGAGCAAGGCTAAATACCCAGAACTTGTTGTGGGCACTGTTTGCTCAATACCCGACACTTGGCCTGTGGGTAAAGATGAAATACCCACAACGCATTATTGGTATTTTGTTTTTGTGCAATAGCCGAAATCCTGTCTCGAACACGAATGTTCCCCTCCTCTAGTTACTGAGTTCTCTCCTTTCCTAGATTGCTGCTGTCCTGCCAGTTGCTGAGTATCCCCCGTGTTTCACAGTAATATAGTTGTGTAGTGTTAAAATCAAAGAATTATTTGAAAGTAAAGTTTGTGAATTGCTCTGTGAGAAGGGTGATGGGTCGCTGTTTCTCTGCGATGACAAGTATATGATAATGCTTACTGAAGTGAAAATAGCGAAGGAAAGGAAGGGGAGAGGAGAGTCTCTAACAACCAAAGATTACGGACGCTTGAAAAGATTCGATATTCTGACTATCGGGAACAGTGAAGAGATTATTTTAAAAGACTGAAGGTTCCCTTGCAGAAATAAAATACTATCGTCCTTTAGAAGAAATTTAAAATGCCTTGCAATCAGCTCATGTAAAAAAAATTAGGCTAGAATAGAGAAAAAGCTATGGAGGTTGAAATAAAAAAAAAAAATGTTTGCAACATGAGGTGAGAAGTAACAATGGTTTATCTAGGTCTATGTCAATTATGTGCGCTGAAGGAAAAATCCAAAAAGAAGGGGTTTGTTGTAAAACTCATGGTGATGTCAGCACTTAATTCTCGTTGCCAGGTAATTAACTAGATTTGCTTAGTTTTGTATTTAATATTCTAAATTATTATTTTCGTAGTGACCAATCAATAGCGATAAATTATAAAAGATTTTAATTGTGTTAAGAAGTAATTTATTTGTTTTATGGTGCTAACACTTTCCATTTTATTTCAGGTCGATTTGATTGACATGCAATGCGAACCAGACTGAGAATTAAAATTTACCAAGCAGTTCTGCTCTTAAACCAAATCAGCAGGAGTTACAGATACTCTCATTGACATATTTTGCATGTTTGGAGTCCTTCAATCCTTCATAGTGATAACAGAAGAGAGTTCTCCAACGAGGTAATTTATTTATGAGTAAATAACTTATATAAAACTGTTGAATGGTTGCTAAATTGAGTCAAACAAATCAATATTAATTTTGTATTTTTCACTAGGTAATTCAAACATTGGCAGAGAGGTGGAGTGCAATAAAACTTGTACATGGGAAGCCTCGTCACTCTCAGAGCCAAGGATTGGTAGAGAGGGCGAACCAAGATGTGTGTGACAACTTAGTTGCATGGATAGCAGACAATAAAACACAAAACTGGGCTTGTGGCCTAAAACTTGTTCAGCACTCCAAGGACATCATTTTCCACATTGGGGTTAAAAGAACACCATATGAGGCTATGTTTGGTGTTAAGGCAAAAAAATGGCCTTTTTGACTCTGCTACACCTGAAAATATTTCCAGACACTTGGTTAGCGAGGAAGAGTTGGGAAGAGCAACCTTCATTAGTTGAGAAATGTTTGACTGATCAGGAAGATGAAGTAGAAGAAGCTATCTATCCAGAAGAAAATAATTTTAAAAAAAACTCAGACGCATAAAATAGTTCTGAGAGAAAGATATGCAATGTCTGTGATGTAGAGTTAGGCACTGGAAAACGTTGCTTTGAGTGCTCAGAATATTTCCACCTTGAATACTCTATTTTCCATCCTTCCGAAATACCATTGTGTCCACTTTGTTCCAAGAAAACAGCTATTGAAACTCTACGAAAAGGTTCCAAGAACGAGCTTAAAACCCAAGCTGAAAGAGTGATATTGAACTCGAAGAAAAAGTTACCACCTGTTAATGTGGTACTCATTAACAATGGGTTTAACTCACAACTGTCCGTGATGACGCATATGACATCTCTCACCCACTAGCTAAACAGTCAGAGAAAAGAGAACAAGCTAGGATTAAAAGCACCATGATTCATGAATTCCAAGGTAGACAAGCCGAAAACATAGATGTCATCCTAACATCTGCCAGACAAAAAGATATTTATGAATCACAGCACCACTGCATCGTCACTATTTCAAGAATGACCAACTCAGTCCTATACATAACACCAAATAGTAATGATAAATTAGGCTAATGAATAAAACAAAGAAATTCGCTCAGCTCACAGGAACTTTTAAATCCTACATTTATACAGAAACACCCAATAACCAAAGCAAGACACAAACTCTAAAGCATTCTTGCTCATACTTTTTTTAGAACAACAACCTGAACCAAAAGAAAAGTATGTTATGGTATAATTAGGGTGTGTATAAATTGGTCTGTGTGTTATATGTGGCACAATGTAGAGGTTCCAGTGGCAGAGGAGAATCTTTCCACTGCCGAACTGCCTTGCTTCATAAACGTGACTAACTTCTGCCGTCAAGTGTTCAACTTCCAAAACAGTGTTTAGTTGGAAAAATAACTATAACAAATATAAGTTTGTAGATGCTATTTATTGTTTATATTGTTATTCATTGTCATTCTTGTTTGAATACTAAATAATGATTTAATTTATTGTTCCAAACTTAATTCCTTAGAGTATGATTGTGCGTGAGAGGATGTATGTGTTGTGTGTTCTGGTTGGTGTGTGTGATATACAGTCACTGTGCTTGCGCCCATTTTTTATGCTAGGTGTGTGCGTATAAAGGTTTATGCCAGATAGTGTATTTAATTTGTGTATTCTAAACGAGCATGTGTGCGAGGAGGAGTCGGGTGCGTCTTTCTTTGATCTTTCATGTAGGTGTGTATGCGGTAGTGTATGAAGGTGTAATGCTTTGTGTATCAATATTGTGTAATTATGGGGGTGGGCAAGTGTCTGTAAATGTGAAATGTGTCCAGTTTTAGGTCAGATTTTTATGGTAGTTTTTTAGCGGATTACAGCACCCATTATTATTATTATTAGGTTTTATTTATTTTATTTTATTTGTTGTGGCTTCTAATGTTAGGATATTTAGTTTATAAAAGTGTCTCTTTGTAATTTAAGTAATAATTGTTATGAAACATAAGTTTATTTATATACGTATTTATTTTGTATTTGTTTATATAATAGTAACATTTTCATTTTATTTTATGTCTGGCTGGTAGTGGCCCGTTCCCCTCCCACAGGCATGTGCCCATGAGGGGAACTATTTCCACCATTGTTATATGATCTTTACATTGTAATTATTGTTTTTTGTAAATTGTAAATAAAATGCTTATCTATCTATCAAAAAGTTCTCAAAAAACCCCAATGGTCACTGCTGCTAATGACGTAAAATGGGTGGAGCTTGCTATTGCACCATCAGCACACAGCCTGTACTCTGGTTGCCATGACAACTTTTAAATGTAATTATACAGTAGGAGAAGAGTATTTCTCTGTCTCTCTTGCACCACTCTTTGCATCCCACGCGCATTCGTGCATTGAAAAGATCGTTTTCTAAGCAGCCTATGTTTAGTAACTGTGGATGATGTTGTATGGATGATGACTTCTCTTATGGCTTTACATAGAGAACTATTGTGAGGAGTTTTAGTTTCCTGAAGGATTCTCTGCAAATGTCTCTAGTCTATGTCGGCTTGGCATCTATTTGATCTTTTTCTGCTTTATAAGTATTCTTCCTAAATTGATTTTTAGCACCTCCCCATGCTGCAATGCCATATTTGTGGTGGAATTCAAATTAGGCAAAGTAGACAACTCTGGCTACACCTAGGTCGCATACTTTTTTTAATTTTTCATATGACGAGAGGCCTGAGCATAATTTCTTGCTAAGCTGTTCTTTGTAGGAGTTTCCAGGATAGTTTGGAATCAATAAAGATGCCTAGGTATTTCATGATGGTTTGTAGTCCATCATGAAATCTGGTAGTGATATTTTTGTGTTATTGCTTAGTGGTGAATGTCATATGTACAGCTGTTGTATGAAAGTTATTTGTTTGTGTTGCATTGTTCATATTGATAAATTGTTGGAGATTTCCAACCCTTCAAGTGTTTTTTTTTTAAACTAACGCAACGTTTCAACTGGTATGAGTTTGTGGACCACAAAATGGTTACCAGAGTTTCTGGGGCAGATCTCAATTTCAGGTGTGAGTTCAGAATTTTTCCAAGGCCCCGGCAGGTTTTCCTGGTTTTTTGATTTGGGAAAAATGTATTTTAGATGACAGTGACTGACTCATTTACTATTTTTTTTAATTTAAATAACATTTTGACAGTAAATGTTATTATTTTAGTGTTAAGTCATTTTAGTTGTTAAACTAATGCTTTGTAAAAATGTACTCTAGATGTTTACATATAAAGAGCCTAATTCACTCTGAAACCCCAACAATTAGTCGAGTGTATCCTGGACTCTGGCTCACAAAAATATGGTTATCTTAATAATTACCTTGCCTTTATTACAATATTCAAGAACAAAATATTGACTTAGAAAATTTTTTTGTAACCTTAGAAACATACAACTAAACCTGTAAAATTAACTCAAAACTCAAGTTTTTCTCAAAAAAATCTAAATTCTTAGTAGTGTGCATATTGAAAACTTGGTTTGTAAAAATGGATTGTAATATTAAGGAAGCTGACACATTTCCTACAACATATGCTAAAGACTTTATCTGGCACAAAAACCATCCCCCTAGTACTCAATTGTAAGTTAATGGTTTAAGGTGTGAAAGGGAAAATGATGTAGTGGACTACGAGTTATTTGTCCAATGTAATAACATGATAGTAGCTTGTTATATCTTACTTATAAAATGTATTTTCCTGCTAATACTTCTCATCACTTCTGATTCTCTGTTAGAATATAGTAGCAATTAAAGTTTGACGTTCTCTGAATATACAGGGTGTCCCAAAAGTAAAGTGCCACACTTCGGGAAATGGTTATATATGTCAAAATAAAGAGAAATTCAAAATACATTTTTTTCCAAAAACACATCTTTTAACAGATCTGCTATTTTGTTTTTTCACAAAAGAATGTTTATCTCCGAGATGACTTGACTGATCTTTATTAAACTCACTATGCATGTTAAAATAATAGAGACCTATTCTAGAAAAAATATCAACCTGATCCAATTCTAAATATCAAAGTGCGGCCATTTGGAATTTTTAAACAGAAATCGCGGGAAAATGGCAAAAAATACAAAACTTACTGAGAACGCAGTTTATTATACAATTTTACTATCAATCTGTCAGTATACAAAAAATTAGAATCGGACAAAAATTAACTGCCCTTTGATTATTTCTAAAATAGGTATCTCTTATCTTAATTGCATAGTGAGTTTGATAAACATTGGTCAAGCGAACTTGAGATAACAATTCTTTTGTGAAAAAAAAACAATGGCAGATATCTGGTAAAGAAGCAGTTTTGTGAAAAATGTTATTCTTTTACTTTCTTTTTATTTTTACCTATATAATCATTTCCCAAAGTTTGGCACTTTACTTTTGTGACACCGTGTGTAATCTATTTGAAACTTAATAATTAAAACAGTTAATAAAACAAAGTGAGAACGTCATTTTTCTACTAATTATAGTTTTAGTTAACAGTGGTTATTACATAATTAATACTTAAGTAGTTTCAAAGCTATGTTAATAAGATTATGTGCCTATAGTAATTCTGTCTAACTGAAGTACTTTTAAATTACTTATCAATCGGTAGTTCAAGGAACATACATTTTAATTCACATAAATCATTGAAAAAACTAAAAACTGTAAGGTATTCGTTGAAAGCCCATCAAAGCTGGGGGAGATCCTCACTACATTCAGGATTGTGATTCAGTATGTCGCTGACACTTATGGGGATTTCTTTCGCATTCCCTGTTTGAAGAGTCTCTGCAATCCGCAGAATACTCTGTGTATAAGTATAATACACCAGTGTATAAGTATAGTCGGCACTGGTGGCGTAGTGCTGTAACCAGCTACTTAGGGACAAAGTGTTTGAGAGATTGTAGGCAGTATGTTCCATGCTCTGTCCAATTTGCTATCGACGGACAATACTAGAGAAGTCTGGGGTGTCTATGTTGGATGGTAGTCAAGCTTGAGATGTTGTATAGGGAAGAGAACTGAGTGTCAGACTTGTCAGTTAGCTGAAATCAGACCATCACTGTGGTTCGGATTCCACGTAAAGCTGTAGGTCCCATAGTTGCCCTGGCTATTGGCTATTAATAAATACTCCTTTCTGAGCTAAGTCGAACTCAGATAGTAACAATGACTACACTTGTTCATCTACACTCATTCACTCCCCATATTTGCCCATATCTCTACGATCGGCATCTTAAAAATGAATAATTACGAATAATAGGTGGGTGGAAATGTTTCACCACTGTATATTTGAGCAAAGATAAGGAGAATTTTATTTTAGCCATTTTGTGACCCGCTTGACTATAAAGTTTTTACAGTTTGTTGTATAAGGCTCATGGCCAGACATGACTTTTAAGGTTGAGTCAGTGAGTATTTAGTTGTTTAATACATTTTTATTAACACTAGTTGATATAATTTAGATGTCCAGTTTTTCAATTGAATGTAGGTTAAGATGGCAAGTAACACTTGAGCATGACTCATGACCTTTTGACTTAGGAGTTAGGGATTATATTTATGAGTTTTTAATTTTGTAGAGTTTCAATTCTTTGATAGTTTGAAACCAGGCTTTGTTTATTTATTTTTTATTTTATTTATTTATTCGTAAGATGCCGATCGTCAATATATGGATTTCGAACGAGTGTAGATGAGCGAATGTAGTCATTGTTACAATCTAAGGCCGACTATTCCTTAGAAAGTGTCATTAATTAATAGCCCAATGACAAATGAACAGCCGGTGATTATCAGCTGATCCTTCTCAAAATGTATTGATTCTGATTGGGATCGAACTGAGAACCTTTAGCACTTTGCTATCGAAGGCACACACAAAAGCATTTAAAGCATCAAATCAAAACTAATGATTATAACTAGTTGCAAAATTATCAGTATTTTTACTTTCTCCCATATTTTTCCCCCGTATTTTTCCCAGTTTTTTTTTTACTAGCATAGAGAAAGTATTGTGATTGTCCAAACAAAAAGTTAGTCTAAAAATCCATTTTAGGGTCCCCTGAACCCAAAAAAGTGTTTTTTTTTCAAAAAGATTTTGGTGTCTGTCCGTATGTATGTGTCTGGTATGTGCAGTTCACTGGAGACCAAACCGATGGATCAATTTTTTGCAATTTGGTTTGTAGGTGTATTTGGCCAATATCTCTAGACTATTTTTTTTTTTTTTTAAGGCAAAAAACATACAAAAAAAGAATTTTCTCAAAAACTACTAATGATTTTGTTTAAATTTTCAGAAAATATGTAAATTACAATTTAAAATATTGTAGTAAATACCGTATGTACCTAACTTGACTAGTTTTTGAGTTATGGCAAAACAACATATTTGGGAATCAAACTGGCAATTTTCAAGTTTTGATTATTTTTTTTATTGTTTAATATGAGGGAAAGTTTGTGCTACTTCTTTGGAACCATTTATTATTACTTTAAAAGAAATATATTGAAGTGTTTACTAAGAACACTTCTACTGTAGGTATAATTCAGCAAACCAAATTTAGCACCTTAATCAACATCTAAATTATTTTTCGTCTTAGGTTATTTCGTTGAGAAAAAAGGGAATGAGAACTAACAGTGAGTTTGCACATTATCTTGCAGTATGTTTGACGGTCAGATCAAGTTTCAGGTATCAGACCCTACGACTGTCATAGGTGGAATGAACGTTACTCGTAAGAAATGGGCTATGTTGAGTTCCTTTTGAATTATGCTGAGTGTGGAAAGATTTATGAGAACTACTGGAGATTTTTTTTTTTTGTATATGTAACAGAGGAGGCTCCTTTTTCACTTTACTCTGACCATTCCCCATAGACTTTAGATCTGTGTGCGGGGGACTTAATAAGACAGAGTAAGGAGGAGGACTAGGACAGTACAAGGTAAATTACTACTGATAATTCCTAAGACCGCACGGCCACCGGATCTCCATGTAAGTGAGAATGGCAAATGATCAGTCATGTGATTGCAAAGCTGAAACAAACTATGGAGTCATAGTTATAAATGGCCCATTGCACTCTATTCAGGTATGAATGACCAATCTTCATTCATTTATAGACATTGGTGCTACATGGTCGTGAAACTTGGGCTTAGTTCTGTGACGGAAGATCAATATTTTAAAACTTATGACACTACTACTTTCCAGTGTGGATTTTATTTCTAGATATTTAATTTTTAATCAGTGTCTATTTTCCTCCCTTTTTGTTGGCTGTCAATAAAAAGCTATGATATATTGCTGTGGCAATTAAAAGCTTTTTGCATTTGTTTAATACTTATATTCCTGGATAGACTTCCATGGTCAACACTATTTTGTAGACATTCTTGATCTTCGGGAGATGGACATCTCAATAAATTCTGTACATTATACACAAGTATGAATCAGTGGTGTTAGCAGTTAATTAAAGTCTCTTGCAAAGCTGATACAGGCCGATGATGACTCTTTGTATCGAGGCCGAAACGTTGATTGATCCTGTGTATAATGCACAGAATTTATTGATATGGTTATCTCTTGAAAACCAACAATTTATACAAAATGTTTAGTACTTATCTATCACTGATCATAGACATGAAGGTGAATCGGGAACATATATAAGGCATATTAGCAAATGTAGTCTTTATTAAAACTAAGAAAATTGTTTTCATAACCCTTCGCTCGCGGCAAACGAATATATACCCAGCCTCTACTTTTGACTCAAATACGGTAAACGAAGATATCAGAAATGAAATATTTCTGTTGATAGTATAAATAGTTTATGAATGAAAAGGGACGGAGCAGCCAATTAGAACGTGAATGGGCACAGCTCTGTCTCCTGCCTTTGCACACACGTAAAACGAAAATATCCTCCTTCTGTCGCTCCATCCAAGCACATTGTTTTCAACATTTATCGTTCTTTTTCTCTGTTTCCTAGTTTTCAATTATTTTGCTGTAGTTATTATTATATCATAAATGAAAGATACTATTAAAAGATACTACTAAAATATTGAAAATTTTTAATATGTATGTACTTTTCCTTAGAGATGTACATCTACAATAAAATAAGTGTTAAAAATTGTAATTGTTACTTTAAATATAAATTTATGCATTTTTATGTACCTTTATGTTTCTAAAACTTATTTTAACTTCACATTTCATTAAAATTATTTTTTTTACATAATTACGTGTTACTTTAAAATAGGGTAAAATAATTTATGCGTGCGAAGTGTTAAAAGTCATTTTTAAGCAGTAATTAACTATGCTATGGCCAATTGATGGTAAAATATAGAATAATAATCTAGAATTAAATATAGTACATGACAATCACTCAAAATATTTATTATTTTGTAGATCCTCTAATTTTGATGCATTTGCCCTTACTTCAGAAGAAAAGAAAGCTTTCATTGATTTAAACGCAATAAAGGTAATAACTTTTTTTATGACAGATTGACAGTCACTAAAAAACTGAATAAATCAATTCAAATATTTAAACCTAAACATTGGTATTTTATAGTTCCTCAATTCAATATTATTGTCTTTTATGTATATTCATATCTTTATATTATTCCCTTTTTACAATATATGACTTTGCTCTAGCCTGATTTAACCCTCGAACTGGCAGTTATTATATCCTAGAATGGCAGGCCATTTTTGCCTATGTGCAGATGTTTGTTAAAGTTCATGAAAAATAGTTATTTGCTATAAACCTATTTATATTAGGTATCAATATGTTCATGAATATGTAGGCTATCATATAAATTATGAATCATATCCGAACAACTTTTTTCGTAGTTTATAACATATCATGAAAAGGGGAAGGTATCCCATAGAAACAATTTTAGGATAATAAAATAAAACATGTGAAATAGCTAAAATATTGTAAATTTCATCTAGTTTTATGAAATGCATATATAATAAATCATATAGGCAAAAATAAATGTACTAGAAATTTATACCGACAAACACTACACCAGCTGATCATTTGTTACCATGGAAACAGTAATATTAAAAAGTTTCCTACAGAATTTAGGTATAAACATTACAGAGTTTGTTTCTATACTAAAATTCTGCTATAATTCTGCATGTTCTATAAAATAAATAAATTATAACGTCATTTAAATATTTATAGCTATAACAATAGTTATTTATAAAATAACCTATCCAGTTATGACATATATAAATATTTTATGACCTATTTATTCCTCATATATTACAGTGATATTTAACTTTATATTATTATAATATCACTAAATACACTCCCTAATACACACTGAACAATATATAAACAGTCTTAAACAAATAATTATGTAACAAATAAATTTCCATGGTCATATATTTATGTACGATTAGTAATCTGAAAACGGCAAACTTCTCCTATTCAAAATCATTATATCATGTCAAATATTCCATAACCTGTAAATAACAAGCATATCAACTAGAGAAAAAATGTTTCTAGGCGTCCCAGTTATCCTACCTATCTCTGAAAAGGTGTTCCTGAAATACAGCAGTCCTGGAATGGCAAGCAATGGGAACAAAATATTCATATAAGTTAACTAATGTTCTTATACATAATATTAAATGATAATTAAACGGTAATTATACAGAATGGGAGCCTTGACTTTTTAGAATTTTTTTTCGTAGTAGATAGCTAAGAAACAAGAATATGATTGTGTGCACAAATTTTTTAGATAAATACGTGATGAGCCCATACACGTACAAATGTAGGGACCCATCCGCCCAACGATACACAAACAATGGTATTAACCCACCCATACACGAACAATGGTATCAACCCACCCATACACGAACAATGGTATTCACCCACCCACCCATACACGAACAAATGTAGGTATTACACGATCACTGTAATCGACAACTAATGTAGATTTCATAGTGACTAAAAATGTTATCGTAGCTTAATAAATGTGTAAGATAATGACAGGTATGTGCGGCCGTGTCAACAGTGCGCTAAAAGCACGCTCTGCCACTACAGAAACGAAAAACAGTGCTTGAAAGTTAATGGGTATATAAAATACAAGAAGAATCTTGGTAAATATAATATTAACTTATTTCTTAGATACAACATACCTTAGAAATATGTATACTTACACACATCATGCTTGTGATTTACTAGTCTGGTTTCAAAACAGCCGTAGACGTCTGTAGCATTGGGCCAAATCAAATGACATGGATAAGACACTTGCTGATATCTGACTCTTCAATCACTTTCTCAAATAAAATATTCGGTAAAAGGTTCACAAACATTAACAATGGTGGATGTTTCTTTATAGTTTTCAAGACAACTGCCATTAAAAATCTCATTTTGGTACTTTGTATTTGTTTTTTAATCTAAAGTTGTGAACACAGACGGCATAGCATGGTGTGTTGAAGCGGAGCATTGCAAACAATCTCATTTTAAGAAATAAGACTAAACATGCAGAAATAGGACGGAACATATTCTAATAATAGAATAAAACTAAAGATATTAATTACATTTTTATATTAGTTGGCTTGAATTTAGGAAATACCATGGGATGAGCAGTTGGAGATCATCAAACAACTTTACGCAGAAAGGATGAAGACCACTTATTACATCAGTTATAGTGAAAGAGGTGAGCTTAATATGTATATAAATAGTTCAGCATTCCAGATCAATAAATAAAATGAGACTTGTTAAATGTTTCGTAGATATTAGATTTTCAATTGTTACCTACCAAGAATTATTAATTTAATTTCAAAATTTCACTAATCATGCATTTTAAGGAAAAGACGATCCTTTGCTTTAATGGTTGCAATATGTTGATATTTTTTTCTCAAAATTATTTTCTATTCACTGGGTATTTTAGCAAGTCCATGGGACTGTAGATATTGGAATGTGCAACAACAAATTCTGGTGATATGAAAGCTAGTGACTGCTTTATACCAACCGACAGTACTCCTGTGGATGCTGATGTCATACTAGTTGGTAAAGTGATCGGACTAGCAGTTGAACGCACTTTTGAATGTTCTGCTGCAGAAATATAAAACAATAAATGCGCGCGGTCACTGTTGGTAATATGCATTTATAGAACACCGGACTCTAGTAAGCGAGATTTTCTCAAAGCATTGGAATCTCTTTTTTTGAGGCTAAACAAAGAGTTGACACAAAAGAGTGTGGTAATTTGCGGTGACTTTAATATTGATGGGCTTGAGAACTCGACGTTTAGCCATGATCTATTTTGTGTGTTGAATGCGTACGGATTCAATTCCCTTGTTGACTCCCCTACTCATTTCACTGAACACTCAGAAATACAGATAGATTACATGGCCACAAACTACCCAACTATTGAACACCTAACTGCAAATATACACTTAGGTCTGTCTCACCACACAGCTCAGATAACGTCACTCCCCAGTAAATGGGGAGTAACGAAACCCAAAAACCAGACTGTTAGGAAACGTTTATTTTCAAAAGAAAATAAGAAAAACTTTAGGCTAGATTTAGCTTCCTTAGATTGGACCACAATCTTACACAATCACCAATCTCAGAATATTGATGCTTGTTTTAAAGATTTTCTTCAAGCTTTAAATGGAGTTTTCGAAAAGAATTTCCCATTGTGTACTGTAAGAGTACAAAAAAACCTGACTAAAACTTGGTTAACTCCAGGGATTAAAATATCTCTGGCCAAAAAACGAGAAATGAACAAAGTGGTGAAACAGTCCTATAATATTGTATTTACTGATTATTTTAGAAAGTACTGTATAGTTTTAAAAAAGGTAATCAAAGCCGCAAAGAAGACCTGTAATGACCGTAAAGTAGCTGGGGCTGAAAACAAACAGAAAGTTACATGGGAAATTGTAGAAAGTGAATGTGGGAAACAGGTAATAAAACATGTAATTGATGAAGTGGTAGTAAATGGGCAAAAGGTTTCAAATAAGCAGGACATTGAGCTAGCTTTCAATAGGTTTTTCCTCAATGAACCCATATCCTTAGCACCACCCGTTTCTCACCAAGCTGCAATGGGAAGGCTCGTTCACTCCAAAACTCCTGTTACAGCCTCCGTGTTCCTCGCCCCAACTACTGCTGAAGAAGTCTCTCAAACAATTATGTCCTTGAAAAACAAAAGATCAGCGGGTTGGGATGAATTGTCATCAGATGTACTGAAGGTGTGCTGTCGTGAGATCTCTGATCCCTTGGCTTTCTTAATTAATCTGTCTTTCTCTACTGGCTGCTTCCCTGAAAAACTCAAATACACCATTGTTAAACCTGTCCACAAAAAACAGGATCGTCTTCAGATACAGAATTACCGCCCAATCTCTCTGGTATCAGTGTTGTCTAAGGTCTTTGAGAAGATTTTTCTCTTGCGACTTTCGGCCTTTCTTAATAGATGGAACGTATTAGACGACTCACAACACGGCTTTCGCCCTGGGAAGTCCACGGAGTCAGCTCTGTTTGATTTTACCAACGAGGTCCTCGAGGCTTTGGATGGGTTGCAGAAGTCTATTGGCGTCTTCTGTGACCTATCCAAGGCCTTCGACTGTGTCGATCATGCCCTTTTGATTGAAAATCTGAGTTATTATGGAGTACGAGGGGTCCCGTTGCATTGGATCCAATCCTTTCTGAAAGGCCGAAAGCAGAGGGTGAGCATTACACACTCAGAGGGGCTATCATCTGGCTCAGAATGGCTTGAGACTAAGGTAGGGGTCCCACAAGGTTGTATTCTCTCGCCGGTTATGTTCCTGTTGTACATTAAAGACCTGAGTTGTAAAAACAGGCAGTCAAAACTGTGCAAGTACGCAGATGACATTTCCATCTTGGTTTCAGGTGGGTCCAAAGATTGTGTTCTGTCAAATTTAGCTAGCACATTGACAGAGTGTTGTTGTTGGTTTGAAGCAAACGGCCTCCTGCTAAACGCTACCAAGACCACCGCCATGAATTTCCGATTGTCTTCCCGCTCTGAGCAAGTAGTTTGTGAAATACCTCTAACTTCAGGCTCAAAACTTTCTATCTGCTCAGACACTAATTTTCTTGGAGTCGTTATAGACGAGACCCTATCATGGAAAACTCACATTCAGCAACTGCTAAAGAAATTGAGTTCTGCATCTTATGCAATAAACATCCTCAAAGGTACGTGCAGTTTTGAAGTCCTGATTGATGTCTATAGAGGATATTTCGAAAGCTTAGTGCGTTATGGAATTGCTTTTTGGGGCAGTTCACAAATGGTAGATAAGGTCTTCAAGTCTCAAAAGAGCATCATCAGACGAATGTTCGGCTTGAGACGATCGCACCCATGTAGAGGGCTCTTCACGCAAAGTTGTATCCTTACTGTCCCTTCTATTTATATTCAATCTGTTCTCTCGTTAACTTTTAAAAACCTAAATTCCTTGACCAAACCAAACAATCAAACCCGATCCAAAAACCTTTTATTTTACCCCATCCACAAAACTTGAAAAGGGAGCACTCTATATGGGAGTCAGGCTTTTTAACCATCTGCCAATAAAAATAAAACAGTGCAATAGCTTTAAAAAATTTAAAAAATGCTCAGAAAATACCTAGTGGAACATTCTTTTTATTCTGTAAAAGAATATTTGGAACTTTGCTCAGATTAAATTTTTTATTGATTGTTTAAACTTTATTAACTCTATTAGCTTTGAGATTGTTATATAGCTCTATTAGTTGATTATTTTAAGTTAGTATTAGTATTTGACAATGCATCATATTTGTAACAAGGGTTTACTGTTGTGTACAAATGAATATGTTAATAAAGAATGATGATGATGACTGTAGATATTGGAATGTGCAATAACACATTCTGGTGATATGAAAGCTAGTGACTGCTTTATACCAACCGACAGTACTCCTGTGGATGCTGGTGTCACACTAGTTGGTAAAGTGATGGGACTGTAGATATTGGAATGTACAACAACACATTCTGGTGATATGAGAGCCAGTGCCTCCTTTACACCAACTGACAGTACTCCTGTGGATGCTGGTGTCACACTAGTTGGTAAAGCGATCAGACTGTAGATATTGGAATGTACAACAACACATTCTGGTGATATGAGAGCCAGTGACTGCTTTATACCAACTGACATTATTCTTGCGGATGCTGGTGTCACTTTACCGTTAGATTTAAAAAGCAATATATTCGAGTTTGAAACACTATTACAAAATAAATACCCATCCGATTCTGTTGTGAAATTTAGCTTATTTAATTCTACGTAATTTCATATAACTGAACATGTTTTTTTTAATGATTAAGAATTAGCTGGTAGAATAAAAAAAAAAAAAAACACAAAATTTTAGCACTTTTGGAGTATAAAGCTCAAATTTACAAATTTCTAAAACAAAAAGTACTAAAGATGTTGGTGAAACTGTAGATACACGTACGGTCGCATTAACCCACCCTCCCACCTATACACGTACAGTGGCATTAACCCACCCATACACGTACAGTGGCAATAACTCACCCGCCCACCCATACACGTACGGTGACATTAACCAACCAGCCCACCCATACACGTACGGTGGCATTAACCCACCCGCCCACCCATACACGTACAGTGGCATTAACCCATCCGCCCACCCATACATGTACAGTGGCATTGACCCACCCTAACACGTACAGTGGCATGTGAAGCTACATGTGAAGAAGATTGTTGTTTTTTTTTTGTAGTCTGTCCAAATTCTACAATTTTTACTCTTTTACGAAATTTTCTGTTGTAATTTTTGTAAACTTAAAAATGGCTGATCATACAAACTTCCTAAACAGTAAAAAATACTGGATTGAAAAATAAAGTAAGATTATAAAACGGTAAGTGCGATAAAAAAAATTGTACGTTTTTATATCACATGATAATTCAACAAACATCGATGTGCCTTAACACGCACAACAGACCGAGCCATCGGACCCGGTGTTGCCACGTCATGCAACTGGACTTCCACCCCGTAGTAGGGGACTTATTAGCTTATTAGCTATGAATGACAGATATAAATGTTACAGCTAAAGGCTGATGAATCTCTCACAGTTACTAGAAATGTGATAAGTACATCCTGCAAATCATCAATATAATGGGTGGCTCTCTTTTTCACATTACATTCAGCTTGTTGC
The DNA here is from genome assembly GCA_035578905.1 of Stictocephala bisonia. Taxonomy (NCBI): domain Eukaryota; kingdom Metazoa; phylum Arthropoda; class Insecta; order Hemiptera; family Membracidae; genus Stictocephala; species Stictocephala bisonia. The sequence goes on along the minus strand of JAQJVL010000215.1, from coordinate 312,187 downwards.
ATGTAAAATTTACATTATATTGATACAACAACTGTAAATAAGTTGTTTTTTGATTTGACAATCTTTTTAGAGATATAACAATTTTAAACCTGTCATTGGAGGTCCAAAGCCCTCATGACAAAAGGTGATTAAAAAATGGTTTAAATTTATATAGAAAACATGGTTGATTAACTGTTCAATACTTCCACAGTTATAAACCTTTCGTGCACTGTTTAAATACTTCCAGGTGCACAATTCGGCAATGCCGAAATGCTCAGTTGAAACTAGTTGCTGCTCGAGGGAATTTGCTTACACACGAGTGCACATTGATGTCTGTTGAATTATCATGTGATATAAAATTGCATGTTTTTTTATCACACTTATCGTTTTATAATCTTACTTTATTTTTCACTCTGGTATTTTTTAACCATTTTGGAATTTTGTATGATCAGCCATTATTAAGATTGCAAGGGTTTACACAAATGACAACAGAACATGTTTTAAAAGAGTAAAAATTCTAGAATTTAGACAGAATACAAAAACCAACTTTATTCACATGTGATTAAAGTTTCACTGACTTATCTTTAGTACTTTTTGTTTAACAAATTTTTAAAGTGAGCTTTACTCCAAAAGTGCTAAAATTTCTTGTTTTCTTATATTCTACCTGCAATAAAAAATTCTTAAAGCTTCAATAAAATATATAAGTCATATGAAATTACATATAATTAAATAAGCTAAATTTTGGTGTATAATACAATGAAATCAGGTGAGTATTTATTTTCTAGCAGAGGTTAAAACTTGAGTACATTGCTTTTTGAATCCGACATTAGTTGGTAAAGTGATGAGACTATAGATATTGGAATGTGCAACCCACATTCTGGTGAATTGAGAGCCAGTAACTGCTTTATACCAACTGACAGTACTCCTGTGGATGCTGGTGTCACACTAGTTGGTAAAGTGATTGGGACTGTAGATATTGTAATGTGCAACACACATTCTGGTGATGTGAGAGCCAGTAACTGCTTTATACCAACTGACAGTACTCCTGTGGATGCTGGTGTCACACTAGTTGGTAAAGTGATTGGGACTGTAGATATTGGAATGTGCAACACACATTCTGGTGATATGAGAGCCAGTAACTGCTTTATACCAACTGACAGTACTCCTGTGAATGCTGGTGTCACACTAGTTGCTAAAGTGATTGGGACTGTAGATATTGGAATGTGCAACACACATTCTGGTGATATGAGAGCCAGTAACTGCTTTATACCAACTGACAGTACTCCTGTGAATGCTGGTGTCACACTAGTTGCTAAAGTGATTGGGACTGTAGATATTGTAATGTGCAACACACATTCTGGTGATGTGAGAGCCAGTAACTGCTTTATACCAACTGACAGTACTCCTGTGGATGCTGGTGTCACACTAGTTGCTAAAGTGATTGGGACTGTAGATATTGTAATGTGCAACACACATTCTGGTGATGTGAGAGCCAGTATTGAGAAGTGAAATAAATATCAATCATTTACTCTTCACAGTACCTGCCCAATTCTTTGTGCCAAAGAAGAGAAATCTTTTTACTGATTCGGATTGTTGACATTCCATATATATATATATATATATATATATATATATATATATATATATATATATATATATATATATATATATATGTATATATATATATATATTTTCATTCTCTTTTCTTTTCCTCTTCCATAACATTACTACCCTCATTGACTATCTAAATGCTTCTGTAAGGAGAAATCTTTATAGAGTCCTTAGTCTTTATAGAGTCCTTAAAGGTTTTTATATAGTCCTTAAAAGTCTTTATAGAGCTCTTTAGGAGACCAAAAACAAACATTCTGAACGTTTCACCTAATATAACTTATAAGCCTTGATTATAATATGACCATTCTGACCATCTATAGTATCTGTTTTTTTTTTTTTTTTATGTACGCCTTGTATATACAATATTTAAATATGACAATAATGAAGTCTTTACATTAAGAATTCAACTTGAAAAAAAAAACATATATTATATTATTGTGAAATGTTTTCTTTGCAGGTAAAAAAGATGAGGTTAGTAAAGGATTAGATCTGGTCGAAAATGAGGATGTCTTGTTAAGTAACGCTGAAAAACTCTATTCTGTCAAGACTCAAAAAGTTCTAGAGCCACCCCCAACTTCTAGAAGAGGTTTGCACTGTTAGATATGATTAGTTATTGTGTTAAAAGAATGATTTTAAAGGAACTTATCTGATGTACAATGTTGATAAGAAACTAAAAATTTGTCGGTAGCGTAGTTGGTTAAAGCCCAGCTTCATAAGCTAAAGGTTCTTAGTTTGATCCCAATCTAAGTCATAATAAATTTGGAAAGTGATCAGTTGATAACCACTGACTGTTTGTTTGTCATTGGGCTACTAATTAATGGTACATTCTAAGAAATAATCGGCCATAGTTTGTAACAGTGACTACATTCGCTCATCAACACTCATTCGAAATCCATATTCCTCATATCTTAATGTTCGACGTCTTTAGAATAAATAAATGAATAAAATGTGAAATGAAAAAATCTTAATTTATATTTTTGAGTAGTGAGAAATTTTTTGTTTTTTCGGTACGTAAGATTCACCAGTGTCAAATTATTAATTGGTCAAAATAAATATTTACTTGTACAACTTGTAGTTTTTGTTACCTTACTGCCTAAAGTGCAAGCTTTGCTTTTCAATACACTAAAAAATAGATTTTTCATTAAATTTTTTCAACTTAAACAAATTTTTACTATTTAATCATTACTATGCAGTCTTATAAGCAAATCTTCTCGTGAAAATTTCAAACTTACAGTTTGTTTTCTATATGTTACAGTTTGTTTACCAAAGCAGTATTCATGTATAAATGTAGATACTGTATCTCTACAATCACTGATAATGTTTAGAATATTTTTTGCTTTTGGTACTAGAAAAGTGTTAAAATGTAGATGTGAAGTCAATTATATTAAACTTATTACCATCCAAATTCGGTATTTCACACAAACTTTTTGAAGTAAATTATTTCTTATGTATTGGAAGTAGCAACGTTCCATTACTCCTTGCATTTGAATTCCACAGTTTTTATGGTAGTTGATCACAGGTTTTGATTCAGTTTATCTTCAACTCTAATCAGCATTTATCACCGGGAATTATCAGAGAGTTAACTCAACAAGAAGGGTTTACTCATAGCGCAGTACTGACTTTTTATTCAACTGATGTTTCGAGAGCTCACTCACTAGCAGGAACACATTCATTTTGTTAGCTGGTTCATGAGTTCTATTTAAACTTCATTCACTCACTTAATAAGTTGTCTGTTTAATTTCATGTACTTCTACATGAAGATTGTTCTTTACAGTTAGATTAATTTCTATGTTATTTAATTCGCAATCAAATTAACCTTCATGTTTACAGCTACTGTGAAGGTAAACAAACAGTTTCATCTTCATTTAGCATAGGTAAGTAATACTGTTTTAGTTTGGTAATGTTAAAACGATGAACATTTTTTTGTGTTACAGTGATGGGTTATTGTCGGCCAAATTATTACTACACTGGCCTATCTGAATACCAAGATGAGTACAGCCGTTTTGGATACAACACACTTGCCGCAACTGGTGATTCAAGGATGAAAGATAGACTTCCATTCTGTGCCCAATTTAAGTCATAAACAGCTTTATAACCTTCACAGAGGCTTTACTTCATTGACTTCAAATTACTTAACTTGCATGAACCTTCAGGAAAATAACTTAAAGTTACAAATCTGACACTTTTCGGATATAAATAAGGAGATATACACGAGTGTTAAAACCTCCACACCATAAAAATAAATATACTAGCAACCTATTTACAAAGTAAAGTTTTCTATGTGATATTTACATAAGAAATAATTTTACATTAACTGTACTTTTTGTGTGTGTTTTTGCTCATTTAGAACTACCCTGGCAGTATGTACAGCTTTAAGAATTGTCTGTGGATGCGAACAACATAACCCCCTCCACCTACTTGGCACTACGTAAACAATTCAATAAGCACCTACGCATTACACAGGATCTCCAGCATCAGAACAGTTTCTTAAATCTTGAAACCCACCTATATGTGCTGCTTTCCAGTTGAGCATATCCAATACTAGCTGGGCTGTAACGTGGAACAGTTTTGATGGACTAAATAAGTTCCTTATTAACGATCCGTCAATACCTGTAGGTGGAATGAACCTCTCTCGTAGGGAATAGACATTGATAAATTGGTTCCGAATTTGTGTGGATAGATGTAACTACTGGACATATAAATGTGAATAGACACTAGATCATTCATGCGACTATGGGGAGTCTATCCAAATACATAGTTACAGATTGCTCCCTGCGCTCTTTTATGGAGGTATTAATTAGCCAGCATAAATAGAATCAGTGACTCAGGTATTAAATGGCTTTGTGATAGGAGATCACCTTATATTTTTAATTTTACTAATATGTAACATGACTTTTGAATCTTGTTCCAAATATATGTATGACAGCTTTTTTAAATTGATAAATGGTAGCTGAAAAACAACAAATGATACAGTATATTTATACCGGGTGTCCAAAAAGTCCTGGACCGGTTAAATATTTTTGAAAATGTTTAAGATAGTGCTAAAACAATTGGTACCAAGTTACTGGACACAAAAACTTATTTTAACTCATAATTCATTAACCTGCTACCTCCTTAGGGCCAGCTAGGAGTTAGAAGAAAATTTTAAATGTAAGCATAGGTTGATGTTAACATGTGACATGAATTTAGACTGGGATCTTCATGTTATGAAAGTTTTGTCCAAAGTATCATCCGGTATATTTGCAATAAGAAAATTAAGATATCTTTGTGACATAAACACTTTAAGAATGGTTTATTTTGCATACATACATTCCACCATTTATTTTGGTATATCCTTGTACGGTGCAACAAATTTTAAAAATCTTGAATCAATCTTAATAATGCAAAATAAGGCAATAAGAATCATATTAAATTTGAAACCTCAAGTTTCAGTTAAAGAAAAATTTGCCGAACTACAAATTCTCACTGTCTATGGAATGTACATTTACGAAGTAGTACTATCCATTAGGTCAAACATCGGACAGCAGAAACTTAATGGCGATAATCATCATTACTATACTAGACAGCAGAACGAATTAACTATTCCCTCTCATCGATTGGCACTATTTTGTAAAAAAACACAGTATGCAGGAATAATATTTACTAGTAAATTACCCGAAAATATCAAGTCAGAAACATCTTTATCAAAATTTAAGGATAAACTTAAAATATATTTAATAAATAAAACTCTGTATTCACTTGATGAACTGTAACAGTAACACAAATGTAAATTACAAATTTCATATTTTATTCACTTCTATAAGGATATTATTTTAATCATAATTTTGCAAAGACATGTATATGGTATATATTAATTACTATTTTAATTTGATTGACCTAGGTTAATACTTGACACCATTCAATGTATTCTTGTAATACTAATGAATAAAGAAGATATAAATAAATAAATAAAATAAATATGCATTCCATTTTAAAGGTCTTAATTAGTATAACATCATGCTACAAATTAGACCTCAAAAAGTTAATCCTAAACAAAATGGCGGCACTTGAAAGTTTCAATACTAATCCTAAGCACATGTTTAAGAATGGCTTAATTTTACTGTAACCATATGAGATGAAGCTACAAAACTTCACACATGATTACTGTATACAAACACCTACTTTAAGATGTACTCAGTGATGTATTTTTACTGTAGTTGAACCTTTGGTTGTAGAGAACACTGAACTCACATTTGGACATTAATTTGGTTGGTAGCTGATCAATTTGTGTAGCCACTAACTTACTTTGGTAGCTTGTGATCATTTTTATTAGTCTTTTGTGATCAACCCACATCCCTAACCTACATTGGTAGCCCATGATCATTTTAGGTAGCCACTTGTAATCATCTTGGGTAGTCACTCACCTACTTTGGTAGCCGGTGATTATACTAGGTACCTGTGATCACTTGAGTAGTCACTGTCCTATTTTGGTTATGTATGGTCAAATTAAGTAGGTACTGATCTACTTTGGTAGCCTGTGATCACTTTAAACCATAAAAAACATTATAAAACAAAATATAGGTAGTAAATATTCACTGTATAGCTGTTTAAAAATGTAACTGAATGGCATGAACATAATCTTGTTTGAATCCGAAGAAAACAAGTTTTGTCTCAAAAGGACCTAGACCAGTATAATGCTAAAAATAAAAGCTAAGGCAACACAAAATAATAACTGTGACTTTTACCATCAGTTTCAATTTAATTACCCATTAAATTTCTTCTCATACACAAAAATTAAGTTTCTAAATTTAGAAAATTCATTTGTTTAGCCTTTGATACGTGTTCTGCACCATGTACCTGAATTGTAAGTTTGAACACTTAAATCAGGTAGGTACTTTGAAACCCAAATCAAGCGTTACAATTGCTGTAGTTTGCCAATCCTTAAGTATAATAAAATGTGAATAAGCTCTACAAACATTTTATTTATCCTCTGATGTTTCATACACATTTAGACATTCCTCACTTCAGATACACTCTACCACTCCTCAAGATATACAATCAAAAACCACTTCAATATGAATACTACTAAACTTATATAACAATTTTATATGTATGTCCGTCCATACATGTAACTCCTTTTGTTGCAATTGATTGTTGCAGCTATCATTCACTTTGAGCGACTTCTGCCACTTCAAATCCAAATGCTTCATCATCAAGAGTCAATTGGTACTGTTGGAAGTCTTTGGTTTGTATGTCCAAAAAGGTGATGATCTCATTTACTCTACCTCTAAAACGAGTTTGTTCCTCTCTGAAAATAGCACAGTTAAAACAATAATTCACAGCCTTAGTGGTTAGTGTTTCTAACATAATGTTTTAACACAAGTTTTTTTTATCATAGATATTACAGCTGGATCGCTCACTCAAGCGCTACACTTGCACAGAAAACGGTCCTAACACGTATGACTGCCACGCCACTGTAATTGAATCACATTCTAACCATCAAGTCTGCAAGTCAAAATTGAGTGACTCCCGTTAAAATATACTGTCCACGAAGCATACATAGCTGTTAAATTCATATATCTCGTAATTTACACCTCTTTAAACTGCATTATCATTGGGAAATAATGGTATAGTCTTACTTCATAAATAGACGGAATTTTAATTATATTTTAAAAATTCCATGAATAAAAGAAAGTAATAAAAATGTAGTGAGAAAGGAAATTTTCAATTTTTTGTCATGTTTATTTAGTCAGTGGGAAACTTGCTGTTTAAGAGTAAAAACTATCTAATAAATTTGTATTTTTTTATAAGATAAGTTAGGTTTTTAAAAAAATGTAAGAGTAAAAACTTTTAAACGCTCGTCGGGCAACAAAAATAACTTTGGTCTCTTCATAAACAAACAACTTATATAGTGTCTTGCTCACATGAAAGCAAATGCTTATTTAGTTTTAAAGCAATAATAATGCTAGAGAAATTTATTTGTCTTATTTCTTTTATAGAAGGACGGTAGATCAGTTTTGTTATAAGACACCGATACTGAAATATATGAATGTAGACGTAGCAAATGTTCTCGTAAGAATCATTAATTTACAGTTAACCATTTCTTGACGTTTTATTTTTAGTTTGTATTATAATAATAAATAATTTTTACTGTCTTACGATAAAATATCCACTACACACAAAATATGTAAAATATAAGTGAAGCAATATAGTTGTAGGTAATATTGTAGTAAAATTACACAATTAGTTGATCAAAAACGTTAGTATAAAATCAATTTTGTACTGTTTCCGATCAAGTATTTGTTCATAGTCTTACAATTAGTCATCTGTTTCAGGCCATGGGGGTTGACGATTTTGTCGCACTGGAGATGGACTCAACAAATAGGGGGTTCATTTGGTGTTATTCGTGCATGAAGATTTTTTAAATGAGAGGCCGATCCTCCTTCTTAACCTTACTCTGCCCATTCCTCATAAATTATTGATCTGTGCAAGGAACTTATTCAGCCAGAGTAAGGGGGTGAACCAGAACAGTAGAAGGTGGATATTACTGATAAATCTTTCAGTCTAGGTCATATTCGAATCAGTGTTATCTGTAACCCAAGTTCAAAGTCTTGATGCCTTACACCCCTCGCCCACCGGCTTGCCTGAATGAGCCGAATAAGATGAGTGAATGTTTTTGATTGTCAACTCTGTTTAATATAATGTACAGATTATTATATCTGTTATTTTAGCTTCTATTATTATGTTTGTTTTTAATATCTTATTTTTTATTATTACTATTGTATTTATATATATTTTTTAATACATAGAATATTACCTCTATTATTTTTAATTTGTAGGTAAGTATAAGTGGGGTTAATAGCCTTAACCTCACCATTTGTATCAAGTATTTAATTATCATTTTGTTTTATTTCGTTCATAGTTGCCACAGTTCTCTTTGCTTTTAGTCTCTGTTATTAACGCTATAATTAATTTATGTTCTTATTTTGCAAAAGATTTTAGTATACTTTGTCATTCATTCGTTTTTGTAACTACTGTAAGATCAATATCTCTTAATCTTATTTCAGTAATTGTTAAGAGTTGTTCTTTATTGTCAAAAACAATGATAACAATATGTCTGCCTCTTTGTTCACTGAGCACAAGATCTAGTTTGCCTCGAAGGTTGCTTTTTCATGGAAAGCCTACAACAATTGAAGCCGAGAAATGTAAGTTCTTCAGACAATGCTACATCAATTAATGTGAGGCGGAAAGCGAATAGGGGGCCCTTGTCGGCAATTATCAATTTTGAGTTATTAGTATTTTTAAATTTAGCATAACATGATGAACAAGTTGGAGTAAATTTCACGTCTACGATTTTTTACCTTTAAGTATTAATCATTTAAAGTTTCACAAATTGTAACAGGCATTTTGAGAAAAACATGTTTTTAAACTCACATAGAAACCAAATTTTTCATATTTAAGAAATATATCAAACATCAAAACAAAGCTAAACACTTCCTTTTTCAGAATAACAGTCGTAGTTGTTAAAAACACCGGCAGAATTCATTAAAATCTCATTTTTATAAAGTAATGTAACACAAAACTAAACATTCGAAAGGGGCCTCTTGTCGGCCCCATGTTATTTCCCATAACGACAAAAGGTTCCTTTTCTCAGACAGGACATTAGTTGCTTTTTAAGACGTTTTTATTACTTTTATCTACTCTAAATTATTTTGAATGGAATCATCAATATCAATTAAATAAATGTTAACATCTACGATTTACAATTCTAAAAAGTGATGCAGTCACAGCTGATTGGTAATGAAACAGCTGTTTCAAGTGCTGCCAATACTGCTTTAGAAAAGGTACCTGTTGTCACGTTGGTTTCAAACACACAAGAAATTGTCCTGCATTTAGGCAACGTTTGCCGCAGTTCTCTAAACCGACGTTAGAATTGCCAGGAGAGGCTAGTTTTTAAAGTAATGTTTATTTTCTAGTTTAAACGACCAGAGGTCCCTTTTCTCAGGCCAAACACTGACAATAAATTTTATTCAATGTTTTAATGCTTCAACTTGACTTTATAACCGATACAGGCCTGTTCTATATAAACCAGATTTTGATAATCGATGAAAAACTGAATATCGATAATTTTGACCAAAATCTGTAGTTTCGTGAATACTTAACATTTTACTTTACTGACAAGAGGTCCCTTTTCTATTTCTGCCTCACAAATAATTATTAAAATGAAATCAGTATAACTTACAGTCAAAGAGCAAACAAATTTTTAAATGTCCTGTAATATTGGTTTTGTTTTTGTGTCTTTGAACAACATGTAAAAGCATAACAACTTATATTTGTTATTACATAATTTTACATGTATATTTTATTCGATTGTTTAGTTTATTTGTATTTATGAATTTTAGGATATAAAGTTTGCTGCTTGTTGTTTTCTTATTGCTGATCTTCAACATTTTATTGGGTTGTTTTGTTTATCCCTAAGAATCTAGTGTTTATGTTTATACAATTGATTATTTGTTAGGATATTTTAAATATTTATAGGTATATATGAATATATATTGTTATTTAAACAAGGTTTGGATTAAGGAAGTTCCAACAAATATGAAAAATAAAATAGTTATTAATAATGTTAAATAGTTTATCTATATCTATAAAAGGCAAAGCCCTGGCTGACTCACTGATCACTAACTCTCCCTACTTCCCATGTTGGTAGAAAGCTGAGATTTTGTACACTGTTTCTTTAGGTGTACAAGAGGACAACTAAAGTATCTTCATCTTGATAAAACACTCCTAAGGGATAGAAACCGCTCCTAAAAGATTGTTCCATATGGACAACATTGAGTTGATTTTCTTAAATTAATAACAGCAATAGTAAATAAATAAATATGTTTATTTGCATGTTTGACATTTTACTATTGATGCATTTAGAGATTAATCTTCAACTGTTAAACAAAAACAAATGAAATGAACACGTTTGAAATAGGCTAAGTAATGCCACAGTATAAAACACCCAGTAGCGACACTCCGTTGCAAAATTTTCGACAAGCACGGCACTAGCTCTTGTAGCAACAGAAGCGAGAAGCTTGAATTTCTGTATTATTTACATTCACAGCTGTTATTAATAAATGTCAAATATTCTGTCATGGCCCTTATTCTATTGATAGTATTCCACTTATTTGCAAGACACCATTCAAAACAACGGTATTTGGGTGTGTTGTATGCACTTGCTATTAGGAGCGCTAGCGTCACACTAGTTCCATAGCAATGCATTGGGAGTGTCGCTACTGGATGTTTTATACTGTGGTAATACCATTGGGTATTTGTACTAATAAATAGATAGCAACACAAGCAGTGTGAGTGAGATACTGTAAATAAATTTAATATTGTCATTTTACGTTATAAAATTAATCTACTATTATTCGTAGTCAAATACCAGGCCGAAGGCCGAGATGTATCGAGCACAGTGAGTGTCGGGGTTGGATTCTACCTGAATAAAAGTGGAAAAAAACCATACAGGAAGTTTTGTGATGGAGTAAGGCTTGACTGCTAGCAGACTAATCTGGCCACTTCAAAGCCATTGAAAATAAACTACACAGTAGAACATTGGATATAGTACCAGATGTCATGGACGCAAAAATAGCACTCTCCAGACCTTGCCTGGTCGACATCTAATCCAGGAAGGACTGGAAACTAAGGATAGCAAAAATACCACCACCAACATAAATCAACTGGTACACAATTGGTTCTGTCACAGAGGGTGGGGCTGGGTATGGAGTCTTCGGTCTCTCTTCTGGGACTCACCGATGGGGCAGCCTGGGCAGGTAATGCACGATCTACCAGGCCGAGATATTTGTCATTCTTCTCTATGCCCAACAAGGGCTAGCAAAACAAGTCAGAGGCAAACAGATCTGTATTATGTCAGACAGTCAAGTTGCTTGATTTCTGCCAATTCACCTCAAGACTCACTTGGGAGTGTTTTCAAACTCTGTGTGCCTTGGCCTCTTCAAATTATTGAGCATTAGTTCAATTTAGGTGGGTTCTAGGGCACAGCAGCCCCATAGGCAATGAAGAGGCTGATCTCCTTGCTAAGATGGTTGCAATGACTCCATTCATAGGGCTTGAACTCGTATGTAGCATTGGACTTTCCACTGCTCAGACTGAAATATTTAACTTGGCGAGAAATCATCACCAAAGCAGATGGTAGTGGTTTCATGGCCAAGTCTTTTGCATAATCTCTGGTGAGGGGATCAAACCCCATGCATACAAAATAAAATTAGGATGGTAATTGCTTATATTACTGGATATGGCCACTACAGGAAATATCTGGCAAAGATTGGTATCTACAGAGAAGACACTTTCTGGTGAGGTTCTTGAGTCTGCTGAACACTTGTTTACCAAGTGTGAAGCTTAGGAGAAGGAGAATTTTCGAGGTTGAGCTCTCAGAAGAAAGAATGCTAGCTAATTAGTGGAAAAATATTTTAGAGCTGGCTAAGCTGCTCAGAATAGTTACCTCATCCTAGTAACAGGGGAGCACAATAAACCTAAGGTTGAAGTGCAGTGTAGGAATGGCCTAAGATCTCTCCTTTCACCTCAACCACTAAAACTAAAGGCTAGTGGCTTATAATCCTTAAAAAGACGGTGGTCGTTTAAGCTTGCAATATTTAGTTCTTATAATTTATATTTCATTCTTACCAAATAGCAATAAATATTTTGTATCTTACACATAAATTTATATAATGAATATTCAGAAATAAATTATTCATTTTGTGTTTCTAATTTATTATATTGAATGACTAGATTTAATTAGTAAAGATATTCAATTTTTATAAAACCTATTTTAAACATTCATTGAACTGGTAAAAAGTTCTCTGAATACATTCCACAAATAAACCAAAAAGCACTTAAATGTCCTACCTGTAAGGTAAGATTTTATCCACTGTGAAATATTGGAGAAAATTTAAGGAAGAGAGCTTCTTCAAAATACATGGTGAGGAAGCTTGTCAAAAGCCTTCAGAAAATCAATTTAAACGGTTTCTACCTGTTTTAATAAGGCAGTACGGTAATGCAACTTTAATGTTTCACAATCAAACAGCGAAATTTAAGTAGGCAAAGTAGTTATGAAAGGCAGTGCGTTACCAATATTTACTTACTGTTCATAGTCACCGTAGAGTTTCTGATACCAGGCTCGGGCACGGGAAATTAGTTGGTCCTCACGGCTGTCTATAATTTGCAAGTGGACATCATGGGAAGTGGCAACAGCTGTGTTCACTGCTTCTTTGTCTATCATTATCTAATTGATAAAAATAAATAAAAAATAAAAAAAATATAGCTTGTAAATAAATAAAAACTTGGTAAGATCAGAAGTCGTAAAATTTTAAAGTATTAACTAAGGGAGATTGAGATTGTCAATTAAAAACTGATATTTTTAATAGATACCACAAAATAGATTTACTTCATTTAAAACTATGTACAAAGAAGCAAAGTTGATATCAGTTATTTATCCCTGCTTACTTATATCCATTGTTTCTGGGTAAATACTAACACGTTCTGCGATGCCATTTATTTATAAACATTACTTGTGTGCGGTATGAGTAACCAGTTACTCGTTGCTCTTTGGGCTTTCTGAGTATCATTTCACCGGAGTATGAGGAGCTAGACTACTCTATGTCGGGATTCTTTTATTTTTATTTACGATCTGAAAAACCAGGAGTTGATTCCGACGCCACGATACAAGTAAGCAGTTATTTGTACCAGACATAATACATGGATATAATTTTTAATACCAAATTCATTTTACATTATTTGTTTTCTAAAACTAAATAATTTAGAAAAAAGATAAAATGCATATATGTATATATACATTATATATTATAATTTGTATTTAGTGTATTGTAACCACTTTTTAAAGATATTGAAGTATGTGTACAAACATAATCAAAGGACACAACTTATTCAAGTAACTGGTTACTCATATAAAAAGTAGATACCTTTTTAAAATATTCCATAAAAAATTCCCTTTTTAGGAATAAATTGTACCAAATAGTTAAAAAAAATCAAAACGCACACGTTGAAAGAACTCCAATTGCCATCCCACACATCTGAGTGTGTATTATGTAACGAAATGAACGTATTAGTACATATTAAAACAAGATGTTTTATTTCAATTACCTCTACTACATTTTATAATACTGGGAAATTCCTTGGTGTAATAATGATCAATGGCTAGGCTTTGTATGGAGGTAACCTACAAAAATTTGGAAGAACTTTCCAGGAAAGAGAAGACCAATAAATTCATAACACGTGACAACCCACCCACTCATTTTACATACGGTGGTATTGATTCACCCACCCATACAAATAATTTGTTATTGAAATTACAAAAAATACAGTTGTATTAACCCACCCTCCTATACATGAAGGAAGGCCTTACGGCAATAACAGAATGAGGTAAGTGGTGACAAATAGCCTGAGGATAGTAAATGTGGTTTACCAAAATCAACTACCATATTATTTATGCATTTTATTGTTTTGGGTCAGTTCATTTGTTTTGTATTTCTACCAACAGGTATTAATGCCTCTTCCCTGCTTGAATATATTGACATTTATGCATCATGTAACTTTTTTTTTATTTATTTTTTTTATTAGATTACACAAAGAGTTTACATCTATCTCAAGTAAACTTTTTTCTTGTTAAGCATTTACCTGCATTCTACGTAACCTCTCAAGTAACATAGCTCCAAGAGTAATTAACACGTTGACTGCGGACTACTTCTTTATACATAGTGGTGGCGCTGCGCGCGTAGCGGACTACTTCTAAAGAAGTACCCCTCCCGCTTCAACAATATTGGTTCAGTGTGAGGGTAGCCATTGCCCGGGAACCTTGTGCCACTCACCGCTTGTTGTGCCGTTCTTTGTGTGCATTTTGGTGTTTACTTCTTTAGAAGTAGTCCGCTACGCGCGCAGCGCCACCACTACGTATAAAGAAGTAGTCCGCAGTCAACGTGTTAAGCTGCAAGTATCCATCAACTACAAGATCATAGTACTCACCGGGCGTAGAGGCAGAGGAAGTGAGTTTATGTCCTCATTACGGACTGTCAACTGAGTGATAAACCGAGAAGCTTGGTCTCCAAGCTGTTCACTGAGCACTGCTTCATGTTCCCGCATGTTTGTAAAGAATCCTTGAGCTGTCTCAATGAAAGAGTTCACCATATCACCCAAGTTCCGCTCGAATGTAGAAAAAACTTCCTAGAAAATAATTCAATTAGGAGCTTTACAATGATAGAGAAACAGCCAAACTCTGCATAAAAACTGAAGAATTGTTTAAAATTTTGACATTGTTATATAGGATCATTAATATATAAATCATTTATACACTGACCACCCTGCTTACAATCTTATGACATCCAGACCAGAGGAATCAGCCAAACCTCCATATAAAAACTGCTCTTTTTCTATTTACAACATAATTTTTTACTTTGGACATAAAGAAACAGCCAAACTTTTAAAAACTGATTTTACAGCCAAACCAGGCTATATAAAAAATTAACATTACTGTTTTTACATTATTTGATACAACTGGCAGTGAAGACATTGACAACTGCACAGACAAGTGCCACATCTGGTTCATTGAATGTGAACGACCTGACACCTGCTGCCTCAGCAGCCCTGACCTGGATGCAGTTGTAGCACACAACTGAACACACTATCTAGACTAATAATTATAATTAACAGCTGTTATTTTCATTTATAGACAAGGCAATAGATTGTCAGCTAACCAAGCACATCATTTATATTCATGTCTAAGTACCCATGTGGCATCTGTACAATTGAGGTAAAATATAAGGGAATTCTGTACACAGGAACCTGCAATAAATGGTTTCATACTAAGTGTCTAAACTGGCCAGAAAAGAAGTTTAAAAATCTCTCCAAGAGCGACATTGAATCATGGCTATGTGAAGCCTGTTCCATTAATAATGACAGTCCAGAAACAAGTGAGAATAATTGTAATGAAACTCCCTGTAAACATCTCACTGCCACAAGCCAAGATATAAACTCCAAACTATTAAATTTTGGAAACATAGAGGAGCTCGACCTTGAAACATCACTTACACTAGCTGCTGAAGTAGGAAACACACTTCTAGCTGAAAACACTTCATTAAAAGAAACCCTTCATAAACTAACACTCACAAACTCAAAACTTGCATAAAAAATAAAAAACATGGAAAACCAAAATAATGTAACTGACTTAGAAGAACAAATTGAAAAACTGGCTAATGAAAAACAAATTCTATTAGACACGAACTCTAGCCTTGTGGAACAAATAAAGGAAATAGAAAAACATTTAATAAAAGAAAAACAATTAAGAGATGAACTCACAATTTCATATGAAGACAGTGATAGGCACAAGGAAGAAATTATCGTAAAATATGAACATCTTATTAATAGCCTAAAAAACGAAATGTATGTGCTAAAACAAAATAAACAATGTCATTCAAAAACAGATCAAATGTACAACAATATGGAAACACAAACTTCTCTTACAGAAACAACAAACTATAATTCAAACTTGGTCTTACTAAAAGAACTAGCCGAAATAAAACTAAATAATATGGAAAACGTACTTAAATTCCTAACCATCCAATCTCAACATCCATTACCAGATTACAACACAAATGCAATCCCACCTGAGGCAATCCTGCAAACACACAAACAACAGGTACCACATAAACCTAACAGACATCAGGCAGAAACTACAGCACATAAAAATAACAGGTTTAGTGTTTCCCTTTAAGTGGCTAAATATTTTTCAACCTGCGGCACAAAACAAGATAAACATATACCACAGTTACTGAAAAAGAAGAAAACACAAGACTTACAAAAAAACCAAGGACTCCTCCATATACCGCAAAGCAACTAAGATATGGAGAGACTTATGAAGAGTTTTTTGAAAGACGTACTGACAAGAGCCTCATACACTAGACTTGACAAGGATAAAGATATTTTAGATGACTTAATTGATGAAGCTAACCAAACACTGGATACAGAACTAATCTCAACTAATACTGAGGGAGTCAGTCAAACCCTGTCTAAAAAACTGAATTTAACTGTAACAGAGGGAATCAGGCAAACCCTGCCTAAAAAAACTGAACAAAAATAACACAGACAAAGGAAGTCGAGCCTTACCTAACAAACAGAATAAAACCACTGTTGAAGACCCTCATTTTTTAACCAAGCTCCGCCCTCACAAGGTAAAAGAAAAACAGCAAACAAAGGACGAAACATTAATCATTTGGAACTCCCACTACAACAAAACAAAAACCCCACTAAAAAAGCAACCAATTCAAATCTAAAAACAATCCACTCTACCAAAACACAATAAAAATTGTTCACCAAAATATTAACTGGCTATCCAACAAGACAAATAGACTGACCCACTTCCCCAGCAATCATAAACCAGATCTTGTAATACTCACTGAACACGGGCTCTCGCAAAACAATGTAGAAAACACGCGGATCGAGGTCTACACTCTGGTAGGAGGTTTCTGAAGAAAATTACATAAAAAAGGAGGTGCTGCAGGATATGCAAAGAATTAAATAGAGAAAGCTGTCAAACTAATAAAAACTAGTAATGAAGAGTCGGAGCTAGTGTGTGTAACAGCCTTGTTTGAAATAAAAAATAACAAAAAAATAATCCAAATACTTGGAACCTACAGGCCCCCAGCATCAAATATTGAACCATCAATTAACATTCTCACGGACCAGCTGGAAAGTGCTATACAAACAACCAATCCAATGGTCATCGTCAGAGATATAAAGGTTGACAATCTGGGAAACCGAGAAAATGACACTGACAACATGAAACTCAAAGAATTCTTGACATCATTTGACTTAAAAAGACTTAACCTGCCCCTACCAGAACTACTAAAGACACAAAGACCTCTATTGACTAGATATGCATAAACTTTGACCCTCACGCTATTCAAACCACAGTCATCCTCACTGGTCTTTCAGATCACACATCCCAACTGGCTACACTCCATTTATCACCAATAGAAACAGGACCTATAACTGAAAAGAAACGCATCTTTAACAAGAAAACAATGACCCTCACAAAGAATACACTTATAACTGGGATACTGTCTATAATACCGAAGACGCAAATCAAGCGTATGTAAAATTCAACCTCAACATACAAACGGTACTAAACGACAACTGCCCAGTCAAAAGTGTAAAAATTACTCGACGAAGGGAAAAGATCTGCTGGGATTACGAATGCACTATTTTTAAAAATCTATATTTAGAAGCCCTAAACAGGGAACTTTGTACAGGAAAACCTGAACACAATGCTGATACTGCCTTAAGGAAGAAAAAATATGACATAAAACTCAAAACACTAAGAAAACAACAAACATCAGATCATATCCTCAAGGCTGACAATAAATCAAAATCACTATGGAAAATAATAAATAGCAAAAGAAAAGAAAGAAAGAAAAACATTTATTGTATTTGTGTTTGTTTTAAACACAAATACAATAAATGGCAAATCGTCACAGAAAAGGAAGTACTGCAAGACCCCAAAGCTGTAGCAAACAACTTCAACTCCTTCTTTGCTACAGTTGCAGAGAGAACACTAAAAACAAACGACCAAAAAAAATGTGCCACTCAATAATCAGCATACACCAAATAGGACAAACAGCAGCCTATATCTTACACCAGCAACAGAAACAGACGTTAAAAAAGCAATAGACTCACTGAAACCCAAAACATCATCAGGTGTAGATGAAATCTCAGCTAAACTTGTAAAAACCTGCAAAGACGAACTTACCAAACCCTTAACTGCCTTAATAAACAAATCACTTCAGAAAGGAGTATTTTCCACTCTACTAAAAACAGCCAAGGTATATCCAAAACACAAAAATGGAGCAACTAGTGATATAAAAAACTACAGACTAATATCCCTAATATCGACCTTCTCAAAAATTTATGAAAAGATTGTCTTAGATAGGTTGTTATCTTATCTAAAACAAAACAATCTAATGACCAGCCAACAGCATGGATTTCTAAAGGGGCAATCAACAATTACTGCCTTAATACAGTTAACGGAGTACATAATTGACCAACTTGACAAAGGACATGCAGTTATCAGCCTATTTCTTAACCTCAGCAAGGCATTTGACTGCCTTAATCATGACCAACTCCTTAACAAAATGAAGTCCCTAGGGATAAGTGGAATAGCAGGATAATGGTTCCATAGTTATTTGAGTGACAGAAAACAAATTGTTGAAATTGCACATGAAGAAAATAACAAGCGACACAAAACAGCTTCTGACATAAAAAGCATAACAAGAGGTGTGCCACAAGGATCGGTGTTAGGACCGGTATTGCTCCTTCTTCTAACAAACGATCTTGCAGATGAACTAGGAGAGTGCTGTACATCGACAATGTATGCAGATGACACAGTCCTCACAACAACTAATAAATCTATACAAACCCTGGAAAGAACAACCAACACTCATTCAACCAAACAAAACAATACTGTATAAAAAACGACCTAGCCCTCAATGAGAAAAAACTGTACATTTAATCTTCACAACCAAAAACAAGGAAGTACCACTGCCAATCCCTGGAATTGAAGCTCAAGACCAAACTAAATACCTAGGCATTAAAATAGACTCAAGACTAAACTGGAAAGCACACATAGACCTACTTTGCAAAAAACTTTCTTCAAGCACATATGTAATAAGAAGAATAAAACATACAAGCAATCTGGAAACTGCAAAGATAGCCTACTATTCACTCTTTGAATCCCACCTCCGATATGGAATCGTGACTTGGGGTGGAACGTCTACTACCAACCTGCAAAGAGTTCTTAAACTTCAAAAAAAGCAGTAAGATGCCTAGCAGGACTAAACTACCTTGAAAGCTGTCGTGATGCATATAAAGATCTTAAGATCTTGACAGTCCCTGCACTTTATACTGGAGAAGCCATCATGCATGCCGTCCGTACCAATCAAACCCGACATGGCGACGTACACCACCGAAATACACGCCATGCCTCAGATTTTACTCTGCCACCACACCACCTAACACTTTACAAATGCAAGCCTTCATACAGGGGAGCACTACTTTTCAACCAACTACCAGCCCACCTCAAAGAACTATCAGAATCATGTCTCAAGAAGCAACTTACAACCTGGCTGCAAGACCTCTCTACAATGAACAAGAGCTTGTCAATTATGCTACTATTTAATAACTTTCTGCAAATGATTGACGCACTGTACTATTCTCAAAGAATATGTCAAATAAAGAATATTGTCTATTGATAAAAGTAGTAATAATTTCTCACAACTTTCCAGTTGGACAAGAAACTGTTCAGTAATGCTAGCTTAAATATTATATTTATTGAAAAAAATACTTTTTAATATTTTCTACAAGTGAAAAATAAATATTATTAAAATATTTTTGTAGATGGAAAGTTTTTACACTAATTGCTTTAGTAGATCGATATAAAATTAAATGCATCTAGGGAAAAATGTTTTTCAGGAATGTATTTTTATACTTGTTCTATAAACTTCTGTAACACAAATCCTAGAGAATAATTATTAAGTACATAAAGTTGTTAGTTATTTAAGTATATGTTCTGTTTATTTGTGCTCCCCTTCCTGGAATTAATTTCATTAGATACTCTGAAAATTGTTTAAAATTTTAATATAATCTGTGTGACCAAAGGAATTAAGGTGACGAGGCCAGCATTAGGGAAAACTGAATTCCACTACATAGAGCTGGCTGTGAGTAGCATCACCATAATACCACTGTTCATGTATGGGTGGGCAGGTGGGTTGTACCACTGTACGTGTATGGATGGGCGGGTGGGTTAATACCATTGTTCTGTTTGGGTGGGCGGGTGGGTTAATATAACTGTTTGTGTATAGATGGGCGGACGGGTTGATACCTCTGTCGGTATTTAGTACCACCGTACGTGTATGGGTGGGCAGGTGGGTTAGTACCACCTTACGTGTATGGATGGGCGGGTGGGTTAGTACCACCGTACGTGTATGGGAGGGCAGGTGGGTTAGTACCACCGTACGTGTAATGGTGGGCGGGTGGGTTAGTACCACCGTACGTGTATGGGAGGGCGGGTGGGTTAGTACCACCGTACATGTATGTATGTAGTGTAGTAACCACACTCACACTCAATCCCTCCCCGCCTTAGACGATAGCAGGAAATCATTGGAGTGTGATCCTGCAGATACAGGTGTCGTGTCTTGCTCTACGTGTGCATAGCTAGTGGATTGTGATATTCGGGTAAAAGTACAATTACCAATTCAGTTTAAAAAGTTGAATAATTTTGTAAATTGGGGATATTAAAAGCCATAAGATGCTCTACATGATTTTTATTTATTTATTGTATTTATCGCTGTGTTAAAGTAAAAACAAACATATAAAATTAATTTTGCTAAGTGTTAGTAAAATTACGTCATTTTAAATAAATTTTAATGAAGACCATTCCTGTGAGGGTCTGTTTTTGGGAATAATCCTTCTTAATGGTTTCTTAATTGTATCGGTTCTTAGGTATCGGGGTAATAGTTTCTTAATGGTTACTGTACCAAGAAAGCCGAATTTCACATCTTTTGGTTGATATATTTATAATTGTAAAGATAATTTTAATGAAAGAACTACTCGGAAGAAGTTTAATAGCTGAAGTAAAGACATTGCAATCGAAAAAATAAAAAAACATTTTTTAAGCAACCAGTCTTAAGAAATTCTGGAACTGTTTAAACATGTTCCATATCAGGATTTATACTACTCGTCTGGTTGATATTATCAGTATTGATCATTATTATTTCATCAGAAATAATATTGGGTGGAATGAATAAAGTTTAGTAAATGCTATAACTAAACAAATTGTTAGCATTTGCTAAGAAGTTTATGAATAAAACTGTAAGATTTTGTAACTCTTAGAAAAAGGTTGGCATTCCGTATAGTTTAGGTTTTGCTAACCATTTTCATATGAATAAACGTTAGATTTCTCTCCCCGGTCTTAGAAAAAGGTGTCAGTTTTGTTAGGCAGTGTAGGGAGATGCTAACTTTATTAGAAAAAGGTCTAAAACGCCCAATTTTTAAAAATTTGGCTTTAAAAAAATGTGAATCAGCATAAAAACATTTAAACAGCAAACTTGGAACCATTTTCCAAGAAGTTATTTAGACTCAGGGCAACTGGTCAAACTAAAAATTCTCCCAAGTCATAAGTTGTTTGAGTGCTTTTCTCTAAAAGCTGACCGTCCTCTTGAAAATTTACGTGGTTTTTCAACCACACACCTATATCTTAACCTATTTTAATAAGAAAAAGAACACCTGGGATGAGGTGTTGAAGTTCTAGCAAAGTAAGTGTTGATGTTTCGGCTGATTAAAATATAGAAACAAATTTTTTATTCCTTTTATTTTTCTTAAATGCAGCTGTGGATACATGTTCGATACCTTCCAGGTCAGTTGCGTTTATTGTATTTGTAGAGGTTCGCGCTGGATTACTAGTTATTGGAGTCTTTTGGGATTTTTCACTATTTCCTCTTATTTACGCCTATTCCTGCTGACATGGTACATGGGATTTTAACAATTGTAGGATTTGACTCTTGTTCCATTACCTCCAACATATTCTTTTCCCAGCCTCTATATAATTTTTTTGTTCCCCAAAACTTTCATATTGGATATCTTTTTAACTGCTGTTTTCATGTTGCTTAACAGTTTTTTTAATTTAGTCAATGGCACTTGTTTTCCACTCAGCGCCGCAAACTCTTCCATAACTTATTTTCAAGATAACTTTGCTACTATAACGGATGGAATTTGAGACTTCTCCATTAATATTGAATACTGTTTTATCAGCTTAATTAGAAAATCTCTGTCTAGCTGCTTATCTCCGAAGGCACGTCTGTACAGGCACGCTAGCACTTGCTAGAGGTTAAGAATTTAGCAATAGCTAACAACATTCCAGACGGGCCTTAACTCGAACTAAGCCTAAATAGAAATAGGTTATTCATATGGTTATGAGCTTTTGCTAAAACTAGTTAGATTGATCTAACCTACCTTTTGCTAGTTTCATTCATCCCACCCGTTCTTCTTGCTTATCTGTATTCTAAAGCTTATGTTCCAACTCTATGCAAAGTTTCATGACAGTACATTGATTTTGCTATTTCTTTTAAGATGTTTGGTTTATTTCTATTAGTTCTCTCAAGGTGATGTTCATATTTAATATATTCCAGCCTATAAAGCAGTGGGTTTTTTATTGCTTTAAAAGCATGATGCCTTTGATGCAGATCATATTTTTTGGTAATCATATTCTTTTTGGCTGTCAAGTGCTTTTTCAATCGTTTTCAGATGAAAGGTCTTAAGGGATGTTGACATAGTTCACCTTTATTTCCTACTCATGTTCTTATCTATGTTAAATGTATAGATTTTATTATGAGTCTGTTTCAAACCAACTTTAAGGGCTACCGCGCACTAGCCCAACCATGACTTGTCGGGACCAAACTTTACATGGGATCAAATGGAATGACGCTCACTAAGTGAGGTCCGACAAGGCAGCCGGGGTCAGGTTATCCAACTAAAGACAGAAGGGTGTGGTCAGGCCCGACCAACTAATCGACTCCGGCACATAGTCCCGTCCCCCCATGTACCACCCTACTACTCCTACACTCCTACACGTACATGTACACCACTACTGTACATGTAGGAGTGGGTGGGTGGGACATTACTACTGTACGTGTATGGGTGGGTAGGTGGAACATTACCACTGTGTACTTGCAGGAGTGGGTGGATGGAAAATTACTACTGTACGTGTATGGGTGGGTGGGTTCGTTAGTAGTACTGTACGAGTAGGGTTGGGTGTGTGGGACATTACCACTGTACGTGTGGGGGTGAGTGGTTGAGACATTAAAAATATATATTTATGTATATATGTAGATCAGTCATTATTGTAAGCAGATAGTTTTCCACTTTCTGTTCATAGTTTTGATGTGTGATAAAATACTACTTTGATGGAATGATCCAGATATAAAATTAATAATAAAATCGAACCATATGGCGTGACACGCACTGCATACGGTAGCAACACCAACCCGACTCCAACTAGGTCACTAGTGCCTGAATAGTTTTGAACAATCTACATAATATGGCAGTTTTTGACCCTAATATTTTTTTGCGGTTAAAGACCGGCCATCTTTATGTAATTTTAGTTAGATGACTATTCAAATAGATTGTTAAAGAAGGAAATGTGGCAGGAGATTACAATGATGTTTGGAGGCAGTGAGTGCAGCTCATTAAAGGAGCATGTTGATTCATGTAAATACCATTTAATTGTTTGTCATGTCATTTTTGCTTCGTTACTCCATCAAAACAATTACTTACATTAATGAAGATATCTATAACGAGCTAAATTTTGAGGGGGATAAGAAAACGTAAGTAACAATATTAAACTCGCTTGCCCAGCTGTTTTTTTGTCCTGCCAGCAGACCTCCGATCGGCTGTTAGGTGAAACTTAGCTTTTCCCTCCAACCTCTATAACCCCCTCCACCGATTCTGCCCTCCCTGATTAGTTTTCTTTATCAGAGAGGTCTTTATCAAACGAAACAGGCATTCATTTGGTGTTCCCGAAACCAAACAGACCTCCCTGGCTTTGTGTTCTGAGGAACCCCCGATACGGTCACTACTTACGTCGACAAGAGTATTTTGTTAGTAGTTTAATTAGTTGGCCCCTAAAACGCTTACCCATTTAATATTTTATATGTATTTAATCATTATCTTGAGTGGCAAAGATCGTGCATCATCGTGATTAAAGCATTATATTAGGGGTTTCTTTTTATTCAACATAATATTACATTTACATTAAAAGTTAAATTTTGTTAGCACTGGTGGAACATACGGGTGGTAACCAGGCTAATTAAGACATTGTGTAAACATTCGGCCTTTTAACATTTTCTTTTATTATTCTGGTGATTGCTCTGCTGGCAACCAGAATAACCCTTCAGCCTGTAACCTCAGCCTTAGCGGGTAACCCTGATCACACTTAGGGTGTAGCTAATTGTCGTCAGGGCTGAGGCGTGGCAACTAGAATAATTAGGATTCTTATTAATTATTTTTGTTTACAAATTCTTATAATTTTGTTTTATTAATCATCTTGGGGTAGCGATGATGAGGACTTAATTGGTCGGTAGCGTAGTTGGTTCAATCCCAGCTTCATGTGCTAAAGGTTCTCAGTTTGATCCCAATCAAGTCAATACATTTTGCGAAGGATCAGCTGATAATCACTGGCTGTTCATTTGTCATTGGGCTGTTAATTAATGACACTTTCTAAGGAATAGTCGGCCTTAGTTTGTAACAATGACTACATTCGCTCATCTACACTCATCACACTCATTCGAAATCCATATTCGCCCATATCTTGACAATCGGCGTCTTATGAATAAAAAAAATGAAAATAAAAAATAAATAAATAAATAAATTAAGGCTGCTAGTCAGCTGAATTGGAAACCTCCTTCGGAGAGGTGATTTATGTGGGAAATTTCCTCCCGAGTAAAATAACATCACATATGATTAAACAATGAAGGATATCTGTCAAACACATAAGGATCATTATGTTTCCATGATTCAGAATAAACATAATAATTTTGTTACATCTTAACTTAACATATTAATGAAGGTAGTTGTAGTTATAAGCTCAATATCTACTTATCAAATTAATTTCCAAACAAAATACTAAGTAAATAAATAATTATACTAAAAGTAGTAATAGGTTTAGTTAATTTATTGATGATTTAACTATTAGTAATTTTATATTTTATTTATGTTAAAAGTGTGTTTTATTTATTTATGAACTG
Source organism: Stictocephala bisonia (assembly GCA_035578905.1). Taxonomy (NCBI): domain Eukaryota; kingdom Metazoa; phylum Arthropoda; class Insecta; order Hemiptera; family Membracidae; genus Stictocephala; species Stictocephala bisonia. The sequence continues at coordinate 286,751 of JAQJVL010000215.1, read as the reverse complement.
TAAATAATGTACATTTTTTATTTAACATCCATTACCAAGGTTTCAACCATTTCCAATATTTGAAAGTTGATTGAGCTAGTAGCCTGTCCCTTTCACGTTGAGTAAAATTTATGGATATGCGTGAAAGCCCATGTGAACTGGTGAATAAAGTTAACTAAACTTTGATACAGATGGAATTTCCCCCTGACAAATGGCTCCAGCATGCTTTACTGAATTATATATCTCTAATGTTTCATATCATATTGTTTACATTGCTTTTTGATTTTTCAAAAGAAAGTTGAGGCCTATGATGTATTAAGTATGATGATTAAGAGTAAAGTCTTACTTTGAGCTGTTCAGATAAAATGAGCTCCAGATTGGTTAGTTCTTGTTTTACGGATAAGCAAGTCTTATAAGCTTTCTCAATTTCTTCAAAAGTTTTCTGGTTGGGCATTTCACTGTTGGCTGCAACCTCTCCCAAAAGTTCATTTATTTCAGAAAATGTTTCTGTTTTGAATTGGATAAACTTCTCTGTAATTCTGGAAAAATAGATTGATCACTAATTTAGGTCAGACTATGTAAGACCATCAATCACATTACCTTTCTTAAATAAATTGCTCACTAATTTCGACCAGACTTTGTAAGACCATCAATTACATTACCTTTCTTAAATAGACATCACTAATTTCGGCCAGTCTCAGGAAGACCATCAATCACATTACCTTCCCAAAAATATAGTTTGTTTTGGAATATCCTAACCTTCAGAACCAGCCAGGCAGCTCCAGAGACCTGTTAATCTGAAGCAGCTATAAAAAGATCCCTTGTAATATCATACTCGTGTTTGTTATTAATTCAATAAGGGTTTTCCGTAAGAACTTTAAAATCTTCACTCATTTTGTCTCTTTCGTTTTGGTTTTGTTTTACTTACAAACTTTGTTCTATTGTTAGACTGACAACATTTTTATAAATTTATGCACTTTGGAAACATATCATTACCATATAGTAATTAAAAGGGATTGAGTGTTAATTAACGTTGTTTCATTAAACAACTATCCTCAATATTTGTTTTCACTAAAACTTTTAAATGTAGGCTTTTTTATACATTTATTTTTAAAAATTTTGAATTAAATTAATACTTAATTAATGAAGTATGGCATTAATCAACATCTAAAAATGTTATCAAAATATTCAGCAAAGTGGTGGAAGAAGTGTTTGGAATACTGTTAACCAAATATGTTCGTTGAATGGGGAGTGTGTACCGCTGTTGGCAGTATCTTTTTATCAGAGGGATATTTTAAATTACAAGTAAGCAAATTTAATCAAAATGTATGACACTATGTGTGACTAATAGTATATGGTGGATTAGTAGGAGGGCTTGTTAAGAGGCGTGTTGGACTACGAGTGGTGGGAGATGCACCTCATCGTTCGTCTCGATAGGTGGGTTGGAATGGTTATGAAAATCAAAAATGCACAGTTTAAAAATACCTTTGTGTTTTGATTAGAACTTCACCTAACGTAGTCTTGATGGATATCAGTCACCCAACCCAGTCTTAACGTGGTAGAAGAGATACGTGTATGTGTGAGTCTTTGTGTACATGTATTTAATATTTTGTGTAGATATATTGACTCAAATCTTGCAAAGACTCGATAGCTGCAGAGAAGCTTTCAGATCAAAAACTAAGATGAAATCATCTAACAATCTTATAGATGTAGAATTTAAGTAAACTAACCTCCCAAATTAAATAACATACTATGGCAGAGCCGCTGAAGTTTATTCTGAAAGTAGATTTTTGAAGAATGGTAAATATCAAATGTTAACAGATAAGACCGATAAGAGTGGTGTAATTTGTGACGAAGACAAAATTGGCAGATCCCCATTCTGATCATTAAGGTACTATTTTTAGTTTTCCTTTTTAATTTTGTATTCAGTAAATCTAGTTTGAGTTATTTAAATTTATGAAGAACATCAAGCTTCTATTATTATTATTATTATAATTCAATATTAAGACGCCGATCGTCAATATATGGGCGATTATGAGAGTCAAATGAGTTTGATGAGTGTAGATGAACGAGTGTAGTCATTGTTACTAAGGTTGGCTGTTCCTCAGAAAGAGCTATTTATTAATAGCCCAATTGCCAGGGCAACTAACGGATTTACAGCTTTACGTGAATTCCGAACCATGTATTGTTGGTCTGATTTTCAGCTAACTGACAAGCCTGATACTCAGTTCTCTTTCCTTCACAACATCTAAACCTTGACTAGCATCCAACATGGACACCCCAGACTTCTCTAGTAGTATCCACGTCGATGGCAACCATTGAGTGGACACTGTGCTGGTATTAAGAGGACTGAGCATAGAACCTGACGTTTACAATCTCGTCAACACTTTGTCCCCAAGTAGCCGGATTACAGTGCTGCGCTACCATTGCCGACGCTGGTAGACCTAGGTGTGGACAAAGTATTGTGGAGATTGTAGGCAATAGGTTCTATACTCGGTCCTTTTCAAATCGACATGGCGTTTGCTCATTGGTTGCTATCGGCGTGGACACTATAAATAAACTGAAACACACAATCAAATTTACATTCTTTCTTGGGACATACTTTGTCTATTTCAACTTCTTCCAAGTGTTGTATCTCAATTAGAGATTTTAAATATGCAAATATACTGCTTTAAAATATATTTGGCTCAAGAAATACTTTTAGCTGTGTAATTGAAATATTCATAAAATGAAAAATCCATTCATTACTTTTTTTCGTAAATAATAAAAATGGATATACCTACTCTCTCTGTTTGGCCTGACTTTTCAAGACGGCTTCTTTCACATTCACTTCAAACAGTTCTATTTCTTTCTTTCGAATCTCAAACTGTTCCAGTCCCATGTCAAAAATCTCTCTAGTACATTTCCCAATTCTTTCTTCAAATCTTAAAAAGACAATATACAATTAGTTTAAATCACGGTAAACTTAGTGGTTAAAAATTAACAGCAATATCACCTATTGTCATATTATAAAGAAAATGGGTCTGAAATCTAAGAACTACGGGTGAATGAATGTCAAGTTTTTATATAAAAATTATTAAAATCTAACTAAAAGTTAAAATTATTCATAATAATTAAAATGAATACAACGCTCATATTTTGGGTTATTTTCTTGTGTTTTGTTCAATTGATCAGTATTGAATTCTTTATTATTTAATTGTATACAAAATAAAATAAATATATGACTTTTTAGCAATAAATGCATATCCAAAAGAACTGAAAACCCAATGTTAAAAAGTCAGACTACTTTTTTCTAATTTTGCGATCTTTACGAGGAGATGTAGTAGCTTTATCTGTAAAGTAATTGAGGCTTGGAAAGAAATATATATTAATTTTTTTGCATATTTAATTGAAAAAATTATTTTGAGAATAGTATGATGTTGAAAATAGTACAGATTTTGTTGTAAAATGCAGGACACATTTTTACATATGACATTTGTTTACTGGGCCCCCCCCCCCCCCCCAAAAAAAAAAAAAAAAAAAAAAAATTACTCCATATACAGTATGTAAATTGCCACATGTATCTATCCTTAATAAATATTTCAATTGAAATAAGAAATAGTTAATTAAAATTAATGTTACAATATAACTTGCATTTTAAATAGTTCAACAATATCCTCTCCAATCAAAAGCAAGGCTTGTCCATTGGGGTCATTTTCAATCATCGTGTTGTACAACTGGTTCTCATCCAAGTTTTCTACAAATGCTTGGGAATATTTTTCCTCTATCTCAGCTTGAATTGCTGCTTTCTTAGCTACATTTTCTTCTTCTCTCTCGAGTTTTTCCAATAACTCCAGATCCTTTCTGTAAACAGAATTTTTAAAATTGAAAAAAGATTCATTTAAAAGAAATCCGGATTTAAAAGAAAAAGTAATTTAATTATTTAAGGTCTTATCTTACTGGGTTTATTATTTAATTGTATTAATAATTAAAAAAACTTCAATAAATATATATATTCATATTACACTATTACACAAATAACACTATTACCTAAAAAAGAATAAAAATCTGTTTGGAGAAGTGTTACATAAGGATCTTTCTAAAAAATAGACTAACAAGTTTAAAAAACACTTAATATAAATTTATCTTTTCAATATATATCAATATTAAAATATTTACTCGGAAATCCAAAAGGAAAAATTAAAAATGAAGACAATTCAGCAAGTTATGACATTGAATGTGATAATTGCAACAAAAAATATAATGGTCAAACCAAAAGAAAAATTTCAATAAGATTAAAAAGAACACAAATCTCATTTGAAAAATTACCAATAAGATAAATAAGCTATAGCAAAACAATGTATCATTTTCAATCATAATTTTACAAAATGTAATTTACTTAAAGAGTTCAGAATCAAGAACAATTAGATGTTTATGAAAGCTTGAATATAAAAAAGTCAAATAAATTCCTGTTATTAATGAACCAGGAACATTTGAAAACTCAACATTTTTATTTGAATATTTATATAATTTTTGCATATTTTAAATATATATTTTTCTTTATATTTCTTATTTAAAATATTTGTTTTATTTTACTATATGTTCTTCAAATCAATTAAAAATGCAAACAATTAATATAGTTTGAGTAACGTCTGAAGATGGTAACTTTGTTACCGAAAGGCCTTACAAAATAAAAAAAATATTATTTACTGGACTGTTTGGTCTACAGTATTTATAACATTACAAAGAGTAATTAACTTTGAACTGTGACAGAAAAAATAAAATAAAAAAATTATATTTATGAGGTGTATAAATCTATCAATCCTAAAAGAAATATTACTTGTAATCATATTATTTAACTAAAGAACAGACTATTATAAATTACTAATATTATCAATTACTATGCAGACTAACATACAAATGTATCGTTCTTCCCGTTTGTCTCTCATCTTCTGATATTTTCTTGTACTCATAAAATTCCAAATTGGGGATGTAAGCGGCCACGAAATGCCTGAAGCCTTCTTCTTTAACACAAGGATTCCCAGCCATGTTGAAGGAAAACAAATTAAGTTTCCTTAATTGCAAAATCTGGTAACATTATAGAATAGTATCTATTATAATATATCGCTTAGAAATGATAAGCAGCATAATTTAAACTAGCCAATAAACAAAAATATACATTAGGATGTAAATATATTTAAATGTTTCAATAAATATCTAAAATGCCTTTTACAATATTTAGTAGTCCCTAATAATTTTCTATAATCAGTGACTGTTGAAACAAACAAAATTCCCAAGCCAGTGAATTTGCTGTAGATGCGCTGCTATCTAATGGTGATTTGTTTCAAATAGGCCTTCAGACAACTATCTGGAATACGATTATTTTAGCTATTAGTCATGTCAGCTTGTACTAGAGAGAGGGATGAAGGGAGATAGAAAGAGGTATACCGCTGGCATTACATGTAAAAACCTAACAAGAACTATTAACACCGAAAATGAAAACCGGATTCACAGGACCCACGAGAGTGGACAGTCTCCTCATTTCTATAGTCAATGATATAATTGAGTGTGAAATTGTGTTTGATTCATGATTAAATTAAATTTTATTGTAGGTTTAATGAAATAGTGGTGTATAATTTTATGGCTAAAAATTTCTTGTTACAAATAAGAAATATAACAGAATGTTGCAATTTAACAACAAACTTAAATATTTATAAAATTGTTATGTTTGATTTAAGGCAAAAAGCAGTATGATTTTAAAAATTAATAACAATTCATGACTCACAATGTAGTGAGGAAATTGTGAGGTTTTATTGATTCTAATGGAAATAAAAATCAAATGAATCAAAACAACTAGAGATTGAAACAAATAGTGATGTAGAATATTATTCTCTATGAAAAGTTTTATTAATTTTTCTTTAGGTTTTCAATGGTTGAACATCTAGTACCACATTCTGTTTTAAATGAATAAATTTATCAGTCTTGTCAAAATTAATCAATAATCTCAATTTTAACTAAAACCAAATATTTTGTTTTCTTTCTTCTTTTTCTGAAAATTTTAGTGAAATTTCACAATTAAATCTTCTTGCAAACACAGCCTGGACTACTTAAGATGTAACAATTACTAAAATCTACAGTGTCATAATAAGATGCTGCAAGAGCTCTCAAAGCGACTGCCAAATCTGTTGTGCTCTCTCTTTTGTATCAATGTGTAGCAATTTGAAAAAAAATCAAGCTGCACTATCTGTGTCAATGGCTGAATTACAAAGAGTTCACTCTATTTATTTAGTGTAAAAGAAGAGATATGGTTTTATTATGAAGAGGGCAACAATTTACCTTAGGTTGTTGGATTGGGGGGGGAATGATAAGAAGTTCTGATGACTGGTTCCCAACCATCACGAGACTATTCCCTATAAGACCGTTAAATTTTCTCAACTTAAGCAAAAATATAGCTCCACTGATAGTCCTTTTGAGTGTTTGTTACAGAACTAATTTAAAAAATTTTAATTTTGTAAATTTCTTGAATGATTGGTTAGCGTTGATTAACTTTAGGTTGTCTATTTCAATGTCTCTAATCAACGTTTTTCATTAAAATACCTCCAAAAGTATATTTAAAACACAATTTTATCTACAAAAAATATGTAAACTATTGGTTTAAATATTTTACAATGGTCTTAGGTAGAATATAACCAAGATGGCTGACCCCCCCCCCCCCAGCTGCCCTTAAAAGTCTTCGACACTTCTTCAAAATATCTCACTAAACCCAAAATTCAAGCACAGAGCAGTTTTATTCTTCGTAGATGTGAAGAAGAAAGGATACTTCTTTGCTGATCATATAAAATTCGTTTTAGATACTTCAACAGGTTTTCAGTTATTAAATATCAGAATTTGTATGTCCAAACATTGGTCCATTGCAGAACTGACTTGATGAAATTTTGGTTGTTTTCAAAAATAATAATTTATGCAATAGATTGTAAAATCCACTGAAAACAAATAATTCTAAAACGTTGACTACTAAGCTAAAAAATACCCTAAATAGTACAGTTGTGGTAGTCTAATTCCGAATTGTGCGGTAATCTAAACAACCCTCCCAGCCACTTGCAAACAGCTGTTTTCGTTGCATGTCTGAACTTGTTAGCTTTGGATATTAATAGTAACACTGACAGTACTGTTTTAGATACTCATCAAAATGTTGATTAAACATTAACAAACATCTAACTTTAAAATTACAGATTACTAGTTTAATACTAAACTGTTTTATTTAGTAACATTTAACTAGTTCAAATTGTTTGATTTTTACTTGCTGTATGTAAAAATTTTTTAAAGATATAAACATTTCCTATAAGTGAACTCGGAAGTTTGAACAAAAACATATGTAAATAATTGGATTCTTCATTACTATACGTGTCTAGCTTATTATTATGTTTGTAGTTTAGTTTATTATTTAATTAAATGGCAATTTTATGGTATAATTAACAATTTTTCTAAAACCTTATAGTCCAAACAATTTGACAGTCCAAACAGGCCCTTTCTTACTTATGAGACGCCGACACTACGTTGTGCGTATTTTAAGGCGAATATGAATTATGATATGAGTGTTAGGATGGATGTAGTTTGGTTGCTAACTGAGTTCAACTGTTCTTCGGAAAGGGATATATATTAATAGCCCAACAGCCAGGCCAACTAAGGGACCTACAGCTTTACGTGGAATCCGAACCAAGATTTGTAAATATTGCAAACAAAGATTATCACGATCGTACAGTACCATCCTCTTGAGAACTAGGCAAAATATTCACTGACATTCTTAAAAAGGCCGATCATGTCAAAAATTCCAGGGTAAAAATAATGGCAGATGTTGGTTAACTCGATCAAAATACAAAATATTTGTTTCATTTAATTTGTTGTATTGCTGAATATAAATCTACAATAGTCAATATAATTGAGATTTTTTGCTAAAGGAAACAAAATTAATTTTCAAGTTTATATAATATAATAATAAAATACTACTAAAATATTGGTTTGTAACTAAACTATTTGATATTAACAATTGTAGGTAAATTAAAAAACTTTTCCGTTCTTTTTGTACAGATTAATTGTTATAATGGTAGATTCGGGCTTCGGAAGCAGGGGTAGGCGAGGGGCAAGGAAGAGTATTATTGTAATGGGTGTCATACAAACATTCGCTTAAATTAGGTCACTCAATGCAGGGATGACTCATCGGATCGATCTATTAGTTTAGGTTAGTAGTGTACGGCCAAGTCTACGGCTATAAAAATTGTACTGTACAAGCTGGCAAACAACCAAAACAGCCTCATCCAAGATAAGGCATCCAAAAAACATTACAATTTTAGAGAATACTTTTATTATTTTTTATATGTTTAGAGAATATTCATAATGCATTTATGGAAATAATATATATTTTTGCTATAATTCATTGGAGACTTTTATATTTGCGATATATTTTGGACATTCCAGAACACTTTAGAATGTTGTCGAATCATGTGGAAATTGTGGAACATTAGAAGCCTTTTTTGTTTGACCTTTATTGAAATAATCTTAAAATTACTATAGAGTAATTTAAGTTTATTTTAAAATAATTGTTAAAGTCTGGAAATAATTAATATCCTACTTACACATGACTTATCTTCAATCATATTGGCTCCAATACTAAAGATTTTCAAGTTTTTTAAACTTCCCATATTTTCTATTTTCTGTATTTCGTTGGAGAATAAAGAGAGGCGTCGTAGTTTTAATAATTTCTGTGACAAATAAACATATAAATAATGATTTGCTCCAATAAACTGTTATTTCTTTTGTGTTGTTGAAATTTTTTATTATTATCAGTTTTAATAAAATGGTTTATCTTTACTTTAAATATAAAAATAAAAAAAAAACAGATAGTGTTGAATTCACATTCAAGGCTCCTCAACTGTATGCTCATTCGATATGAATGAAGGTTTTAAACAGAAAAACCAATATTTCTAATTTTCCTGACCAAATCATAAATAAAAATGTTTCAATACAAGAACCATCCTCCATATATAATGTTAACTTTGTACATTTTGAAATTTAATATGAAGGCTAAGAGGAATTTTTTTTATTAAAAGTATCTAATATCAATTTTTTAGGCTCTGTTTGAAAATTTGTGTTAGTGATTAGACATTTTCTATGATTTTGACAGACGTGTCATTATATGATAGTTTTTCTCCTGATGACAGGCATTAAAAACTTTCGCATTTACACTAAGATGGCAATGACTTTTCACACATATATGGATTCTCTACCCATTCTACATTCACTTCTCTTAGAGTAAAAAATGGTCAAGAAGCTATCTGTAAAGAAAGAAGTTGAGACAACAAATTCAAAATTCACATAGTTTTTTTTGCATAGTTAAGATTCTTTGCATGATATACGCATATACTTAACTATCATAAAAATAACTGAGAAATTATTTAAAATACTCACGTCTAAATTTTCAATTACTTGTATTCTATTAAATGATAAATTTAAGTCTGACAAATTTACAAGAGCATCTAGATTTTCAATTTTGTCTATTAAATTTCCTGTAAGTTTTAGCACAGTGAGGGCTGGCATAATCCAGAGGTGGTCGATTTTAAGAATATCTGAAAAATACAAACTCCAGACATTCATAAATTAATTTCAGCTATCGCAGTTACAGAGCTAACAACAATTTTATGTGAATTAGTTAACATTGAAACGCTTATTTTTTATTTATTATTGGTTAACATCAATCATATATGTCAATATTGTTATAGTGTTTTTCACTAAATACAATGTTTGATGTATTTAAAATTATCCTTTAAATATATAGTTTTTTAATCAGCACAATACTTGTTGGAACATATACAGTACAAGTAAACGTCACACAACACAAATTTATTACAATATAAGTACAAAATGCACAAATATATTACAATACAAGTACAAAATGCACGGATATTATGGTGATCGATTTCGGTGAACCACGCTCACCTTCCTCAGACCAGAGGGATTCGTTTACTTGTACTACCTTTAAATATTTAAACTTCAATATTTATTTTGATTTTGAAAATTAAAATTAAAAACCTGAAAAATTAATGATAGTTACTCAATATTCTTGTAATCTCCATTTCATATAAAAATAATAATTTAATATTTCAGAATGTCTTCAGAATTTAAAAAAAATCTACGTTATAGTGAGCATTATTAAGTAATGCATGTATAAAGTTAAATTTAGTTATATAATACGGTTTATTATATAGACCGTATTATATAACTAAATTTAAATATATAAATATATAATTAACGGTTTATTATATATTTATTATAATCAAAGAAATAATTCGGAATGTATAATATTTAATTTTTTTATGGTTTAAAAATTAATGTTACCAAACCATAGGTTTTCCTCCTAGTGACGCCATATTACTTTACATTTATATAAATTCCAAAGTTCAACCCCCAAAGTCCACGTCATGAGAGAAGAGCAACAGAATGAAGTAGGAGTTTGACTGTGGGGACGATGCCAGTGGGGACTTCATGTGGCTGGTACCTCCAAGCTCTTTCAGGGACCCTGAAAAATGACAGCTAAAGGGGCTTTGGTGAAGCTATGTCAGTTCTAGCAAATCATCTGTGGATGAAAGTTGCTTTCAAGAACCATGCTAAGCCTCTGAAGGAAGGAATATCTGGCAATGACTGGAGATGACATGAACTAAGATTTGATACCCTGAATATCTTAACGCTGACAGGTAAAACTGACAAACTAGTAGATATACTTCTGATGAAGAAATTGGACTTGTGTGGACTGAGTGAGACTAGGTAGAAGGGAAGAGTTGTAAAAGAGCTGATAGAGGGTGCAAGACAGTACTGAGGCGGAGGTAAAGGAAGAGATAGAAGAATTGCCAATGGTTGCCATCAACGTGGATACTACAAGAGAAGTCTGGGGTGTCCATGTTGGATGGTAGTTGGGGTTCAAATGTTGTGTAGGGAAGGGAACTGAGAGTCAGACTTGCCAGCCGAAAATCAGACCAACACCACGTGGTTTGGATTCCACGTAAAGCTATAGGTCCCATAGTTGCCCTGGCTATTGGGCTATTAATAAATAGTCCTTTCTGAGCTAAGTCGAACTCAGATAGTAACAATGACTACACTTGTTCATCTACACTCATCACACTCATTCATCCCTCATATTCGCCTATATCTCTTCGATCAGCATCTTAGAAATGAATAATGAAGTTGAATGCACTTCAGATAGGATTATTATAGGTAACATGAGATTTGGGCAGGATTGGCAGAATACATATTTACTACAATGTGGTAATGCATAAGAGACACAAAAACCTGAAGGGAATTAACATCTTAATGGGAGATTTTAGTGCTCAAGTGGAAATGAATAGAAGGGGTTTAAGGAGGTGCTGTGAAGTATTGGTTCTGGAGAGAGTATTGAAGGAGGGAGGACTCTTCTATACCTTTGTCCACGAAACGGATTAGCTATAGGAAATATCAGATACAAGAAAAGACAAAGCCACTATATCCTCTTCGGGCCCAATGTACACATTTGTGAACAATCATTTGAATCATTTTCATACCAGTATGTTGGTTATTTTAATATCCCACCAAAATTGTTCTTATTCTCTCCCTTAAGGCCTTTTCCTTGTTGTCTTGAAGTTTTGTTCTGCTACAAGTGTCCATGTCATCAGTAAAAAAATGGCTGTCTTGCGTTTCAACTGAAAAGTGCTTTTAACCCAACTAGCAGGTAAACATTGATTGTTCAGTGCTAATTAGACTAGTTATGAATTGATTTCTTTTAAGTTTGCTCAATTAAATTAATAGACACAAGAAGATTAGCAGTGCTTCAAGTAATTTTAAAAGCTTTGTTACAACTTATGGTGTTTTAAAAAACTTTTACACACATCTGTACATTACGTATGAACAACTATTTTACTAAATTGTGTTTGTACACAAATATGTACATTAGGTCTAAATGCATAAAGTAAAGAATAAAGTAATTATAATACTGTACATTACATTTATTAATAATCTTACAATTTGTACAACATTTGACAAATGTTGCAGAGTGTCCGGATAAACTGCAGGAGAGCCGAGCCGTTCATGACTGATGAAGAACTGTTACAACTCATAGACAACAGTGATTTTGAAGTTGACGATCTGTGTGCTGATCCGAATTTTAATCTCATTGATGATGTAAGCAACTAACAAGTTGATCACTAGCGATATGTAAAGTTCGGATAAACAAGACAGACAGATTCAATGAAATAATTGAAGACATTCCAGCTCTTGGTTCAGATGAAGATAGCCCCACAGAAGTTCCAGCTGGAGATAGAGGTTCTCCAGATCTTTTTTCTTATTTTTTGTTTAGTACCATTATTTTTCATAAAACACAAATAAATTTTGTTTGTTTTTGTAATATTATTTATTATCATGAAAATAAATGTTACTTTTTCAGGAAATTACGTTTTTATTTTACTTTGTATACATGTGTGTACATTTTGATACAATTGTCCGTTGGACATAAAGATAGACCCAAGTATAATTTTTGATGGAGATCATAGACTGCTTATTGGAGCCTTCAGAGTTACAGTAAAGTAAGGGAAAATATATAAAAGGATTTAAGTTTTGCAATTGCGGGAAAATGTGAAGGCTGAAGAGCTCAAACTTGTAATACGGGAAAATTTACCCAAAGGTTTGTAATAAATGGGAGCAATTTAAGAAGATTTTATTGAGTACAGCTGCAGGAGTTTGTGGTCGAACATCAGGGAAACAGAAAGCAAAAAAATCAAAATGGTGGAATGAGATAACCATCTAAGCTTACTGCACTGATAAGGAAAAAGAATAAAACATGGAGGACATGGTGGAAAATAAAAGGAATGAATACAGGAATGTGTATTTTGCTAAAAAAAGAGGATATAGGAAAAATATCAGAAAAAAGCATGCAGACCTTTTACAAGAAAATTGGAGGAAAACATAAACAGCAACAAGAAAATGATGAGGAGTAAGAGAAGAGCTATAGAGGGCGCAAAGGTAATGGAATCAGGAGATGGCAGGCTGGTTGAGAAATATGATGATATAAATGAGTTGTGGAATAATCATTTTAGGAGAGCATAAAAAATGTATAGAAGGTTGTAAATGGGATGGAGGTAAAAATATAAAGGAAGTTGTAAAAAAATGTTCAGCTTTAAAATTTACTTAACATATTTTTTTAAATTTTTTTCTACAAAAAAAGTTTAAACCCAAAAAATAGTACCCTCTTTGGGAAAAGTCTAAGTTTTAGAACATTTTCCAGGAGAGAGCTTCTAACCATCGAAATTTCATTCATATTTTTACAAATCCATGAATTGCCACTGATCTGTACCTCTTAAATACATAAGGGAATATCCACTCTGAAGTACCTTGGAGAGGGTAGGGAGTACTGAAGGGAGCCTTCAAAGTTCTCCTCCTTGGGGTGAGAAATTTTAGTATGCTTACGTTTTAACTGGTAAAAATGAGTCATGAAGTCAAATTTTCTGTTTTTTACAATTCTTTCTATATCCATATTTTGAGAATTCGTTGACTTTACTAATAGATTGAGAAGGAAAAATTATGAATAACTATTAAGAGTGAGAGTAACCTGGCATGAGATTGAGATGGTTTGTGAACGTTGGGTCCAATTAATTGGAAAGTGATGAGATTTTTCTCCAGTGTCTAGGATAGTTTACTGGTATTGGATGACTGAGGGAGGAGTGGCAATATTACGATACAAGAAGGGATGAAAATATTATGAAGTAACTATAGAGGTGTTTCATTAACGAGCACGCTGAAAAGATATTGAGAATAAACATAATATTGAGGAAAGATATTGAGATAGTTTTAAACAGAATAAAGAATAGAATTGAAGAAGCAGTAAGTGAAGAGCAGTACAGCTTTAGACTTGGATAAAGTACAGTTGATCTTATTTTCGTCACCAGGCAGCTTATTGAAAAACACTGGGAGTATAATAAGAAACTGATATTAATATTTATAGATATAAAGAAAGCATTTGATTCTGTAAGTAGAATAATTGTTTAGGAAATCCAAGGGAAGTAGAAATAGAAGAACCATACATAGAAGTGATAAAAGAGATAAACAAACGCACAGTAAGAACCACTGTTGGAAATACAGAATGGTTTAGAGCAGAAAGAGGCTTGAAGCAAGGAAGTGTGCTTTCCCCAACGATGTTTAATGAGGTCATGGAAGTCATTATAAGAAAAGTAAAGCATAATAGGGATAGAGTGGATGGATGGCATTTCATTGCAGGGGTTTGCAGAATATTCTTGCCAATGGATCTTGGAGAATAGTGGAGGGGCAGTAAATATGGCTTATGGGAAAAGTTCTTGTGTTAGTTTCGAGTCACATCAGTTAAGTATGTAGTGGATAAGAATGGAGGATGAGAAACGTACTTTTTTTATTTGGTTTGGTCATGTGAATATTTAAACATGGATATGCCTACATCATGTATTATAGTTGAGGGTTTATCTTTGTTAACAATTTGGGATATTCTTTCCTTACCTTTTGAGTAACAAGTGTCAATCCACATACACCATGCTATGGCACATGTTTATTTGAATTCACACACACATACAAATCAAACCCAATAAATTATAAAACAGGTGGCATGAAAGAGTGAGCCTGTTTAAGTGGAAGTGTCTTATCTGAGATTCTCTTCTACCATACTGTATCTTCCTTTAACATAGAGGTTATAGTGCTATGCGGCTAATTCAAATTCAGCGCCACAATCAGCTGAATGACATGACAAGGATAAGATTAAGTGGCAACTGCAGAGGTCAAGGAGGATTTCAAACAAATAACAATTCCTCTCCATAATTAATGATTTTAATAAAAGCTTAATTGATATAATAATCTTAATATTGAAACAGAGTTTATGTATAGATTGCATCATATTATTCTTATCTAGTAGATACCTAAGTGTTCCAAATAAATATGAGTGATATCATGAAAATCATATCCTTCCTCTTCATCGATATCATTCCCAGGAATGTCATCATGAAGCATTCGGATTACAGCATGTTGGATCATGTCGGCGTTGATGACTCCAGCCTTTGGCATCCACACTTCATCACGAGCATCGTCACTAGTTTTCATCACAGGGATGGCTATAAAAGGAATTTATTGATTACATCCAAAGTTTGTAAGTAGAACTGAATTTTCAGTAGTGGAAATTGATAATATACGAAGATATACAATATGTGAAGCTGGTTTTTGTCAATGCAACTCCTCCCTTATTTCTTGACTAATTTAACTGATCAGGTGTCAACAAATATTTGTCTGTTGGTTGTTGTGCAATAAGATCAAAACTGTTCAATATTTTCACCCTGAAGAGTGTGGGAAGCCCTTAAGTATGTTTTTTGGCTATAAGAATAACATGGAGAGAGATTAAAAAGAATTGAAAAGTAACAGCTGTTCAAATGTAAATAATGATTTCCAAAAAGTGTTAACAGCTGTTGGAATGTAAACAATGGGGTTTGTAATATCGAGGAGGTTAGATATTTCATAATGTAATCCAGGGAAGGTTGTAAACATGGTTTTATTCATATTGATTGGAGGATTGCATGTTTCAATGGTAGTACTGTATAATGCAGTTATTTAATTTTCTAATAAGAAGAGCTTTCAAATATGATAATGCAGTTACGTTATTTATCCAATCCTCAGATGTAAAACAAAAACAAATTAAATGAACAGGTTTGTTATAGGTTAAATAATATCATTCTGTGTTTATACTTATGATCAGGTAGCAACGCAAATAATGTGAGTTAGATACTTAAAATAAATGTGTTATTGTGATTTTATGTTATACAGGTAACCTTATATTATTTTTAGTCAAAAATCGCAGGCTGAAGGCCAAGTTTTATATAGCAAACATCAATTTGTAATATAAAACATTCATTCACATTCAAACTAAACTATAATCTATCGATGTGGACACTACTAGAGTAGTCTGGGGTTTCCATGTTAGATGGTAGTCAAGGTTCAGATGTTGTGTAGGGAAGATAACTGAGTGTCAGATTTGTCAGTTAGCTGAAAATCAGACCAACACTACGTGGTTTGTATTCCACATAAAGCTATAGGTCCCATAGTTGCCCCGACGATTGAGCTATTAATAAATAGTCCTTTCTGAGCTAAGTCGAACTCAGGTAGTAACAATAACTGCACTCATTTATCTACACTCATCACACTCTTTTGAACACCATATTCGCCCATAGCTTTACGATCTGCGTCTTAAGAATAAAATGGAAAAAAAATACTTCAATGTCTTTTTCAAATATTTCAATGCTCACTATGAACTAATAATCCAGTACATTGGACTGTTTTGGCAAAGTCAGCAGCCCAACCTCTCTAAAATACTTCCTGCACAACTGTCTTGAATGTATTGGACCTTTTCATCTATCCATATTACCTTTTTTAAAGGTTTGAAAGCTTCCTTATTTTGTATTGGAACAGCCTAACCAGAATATCACTTCTGGATAATGCGAATGGTTAGAAACAATCAGGTTATATTCAAGACTTTTAGAAATAAAATGTGTTCCAAGATGCAAGGTATATATGTCTTACATACTTTTTTTAAAAGTTGTTTGCGACAATAATTCAAGGTCAGTCAAAATACATTTCAAGTAAATTATATGGGTATGAGATCATATAAGATATGTTTATATCCAAGAAATATGTTTGCAATAATATCTGACTTTGAATGAATTCTAAATTCAGTTGGATATAATAACAATCCAAGGGTTGATTTCAGTGATTCGATTTAAAAAGTTGATGTTATATTTCCTTTAACCCAGATGGCTGATTATTGTGTACATAATATCTTATTATTCTAACCACTAAATTCAATCCAGAGATGAAGATAAGAAAAAGTCCAACTATACATCCTTAAGGGACACTGTGAGTCATTGTAAATCTTGTTTTTAATAATGTTAGAAATCTGCACAGAATGTTATACACACTGTTTATATTAGCCATTTTTTAGCAAATATTGCTAACTCTTAATGGTATAAAAGTCAATGTATTAGAGAGTACTTTGTAGCAATGAAACATTTTAAATACGCCTTTCATAGCTTAGATAGATTTGGTTACAAGGTAAAAGTCTGATCCTTTCTCCCCAGTACATAAAATACAATATATGTACATATAACACACTTGATGAGTGGATAAAAAAATTGATCTTTTGTGGCGGCCATTCCATCTGTGACCTTGTAGAGGAGCTTGGCTTATGGCTTGACAAGAGTACTCTATCTCTGTTATCACAAAGTCATGTTGCATGTGGGTTTATGCTAAAATCTAAAGTCTGATAACCCAGAAATTTATATTATAGTTTGTTTTCTTATTTTAGAATATTATAGTTTGTCAGGAACATGTACCTTTCATTAAGCAATCAGTCTAGCCTGTTAAAATATGAATTTAAGTAAAATTTGTATTAATTTTGGTTTCAAGAGGCAAATCAGCTATATACCTTGTAACCATAGAACTAGAGTTGAACATGAATTTAATGTAAAGTAGCATATCTCTCGCTTCGGGGAGGATGTTAAATATCTTGTGTGGTGGAATCTGAAGGGGCAGTGGGCTAGTGTTGGAGGGGGTTTGTGGTGTATGCGTAATTATGTATGTGTGTTTTGTAATCATGGATATAGATTTTTTTCTTTTATTGTATTTTGTTCTAAATATTATACCATATTAATATTTAATACAGTAAATTATTAATTATTTCTAATTGTTTTTACAATAATTATATTCTATGTTCTTATTTTTCTGTAATATGTTATGATTATTTTGTTTGTTAATGTTGTTAATACATTTTAGGTTAAATATTTAAAAGATGCATTTTATTTTGTAGGATTAGGTGGAAAAGACAGTTTTATAGTCTTAACTTCGCCCCTAATTAAAGACAATTTTCATTTCATGTAGCATCAAAATCAACGCATGTAGCATGTTCAAACATTTCCCTTGCATTGCTGATATAGCATCAAGTGTTGCAAGAATAGTTGAAGCCAAATTTTTTGGAAGACCCTCAAAATTTAGTTTTAGTGAGTTTATTTATTTTTAGATTTTTTTTTTATTTAGACCCTACTAGTAGTTGATTAAAACATACTAATATGTTTCATAAATGTTTTATCTTCTACAAATATTGTGAAAACATTATTTTGTAACTAATTGTTAGAGTGTCAATAATAAACTATACATACAGACACAAGTTTTTTTTCAATTTATTTATATCAATCCAACCATCAAACTAATTAATTATCAAATAATTGTTTTATACATACCTAAGTAGAACTAAATGAAATCAATTTTCTTTTTCTTAAACAGTATACTTAGTATAGTAGTAATAATTAATGAGCAGATATCTTGCAACGGAGTAATCAGTATTTACATACTTTTTCAAAATGTAAACACGTTTTTTTAGGTTATAACATCAATTTTTAATTGGCAGATGATAACTTTGTTCTATAAATGTTAATATCAACAATCTAACTTAGTTTTGTAACCACCACATGATTGCGGTGGGTGAAATGCGTATTAGGTTAAAGTTTGCTTTGATTTCTTAGTACTTATAAACAACAAGAATAAAAGATACTGCTAAGAAATAACATTGAATGTAAATAATATAATCAAGGATTTTAATGATTGTTGTAGCACAGCAGTTTTTATGTTTTGTCAAAGACAATAAAACTTTAAATATAAAATGGAAATCTGTTTTACAATTCAGGAGGAATTATCAACCATGAACTCTAGTTCAGTGGTAAATTTTATCGTAAAGTTGACCATTTGAACTTAGTTTTTGAACAAATATTTGTTGAAGGTACATTTGAAGAAAAATATCAGGGTCAATGTTCCAATCTCTTGAATAACACTTGTCTCATTCTGATAACAATGTTAAGTTCGAGTTGAATAAATATTAAATTAAAGATTAATGTCTGAATAGTGTACATCTTAAAACCATCTGTTGTATTTGTTCGTTTTAAAACACAATTAAAATCACTCATGACAAATTTATTACAGAACAAAGAGGACAAATTTTTTTTATGAATCCTTCTGGTCTGAGGATGCTAAACGTTGTTTACTGAAATCGATCACCATAACATTTGTACATCTTGTACTTATATTGCTATAAAGTTTGGCCGTGTGAGGTTAATTTCTCTTATATTTCTAACAACTCATAATAATATGCTAATCAAGAAATAGTTTTCTAACGCTGCATATTAAAAAAAAAAATGCTCTTCTCTGACAATATCAGAAGACTATTGAGTAATACAACACAGTTCAAACTAAATATTTAGTCAGCCCAAGGAAGTGAATGTTTTATACTATATTATTATATACTATATTAGTGTGGGTTTTTTTTATACTATATTAGTGTGGGTTTTAACTATTTTGTACTAGACAGAGATGTCGGTTTAAAATTTATTTTAAGTCAATACTTTCCTTGAGCTACTGTCCTAGCACACCTAGTTACTGAAGTCAAAGGTACAATTCTCCTTAATCCTCTATTATTTCACATAATAATAGAATCTTGGGTATATTTAGCAACACAATATATCTGCCTTTCTCTAAGTAAATAACAAACATGTCTAAGATGTAAACATTAATTTTGTTAAAATAGCAAATGTGGACAAAACAGCATGATGAAAAAACTCCAAAAAATAATTAACATGATTTGAGTTCAAAATTGAATTCAGCAAATAGTTTCGATGTTACTGTAGAAACATTGACTGTTTACGCAAAAATTATGCAGATTCTCATGTTTAAGGAAGAATAATTGGGTCTTTTCCCTTAATTCAACACCAGTCCTGTCGTTGTGTTTCCGTTTATTCACCACCACTAACAACATCAATAAGATTTGAAATAACAACAGATCGGGCGTATTAGTCTACAATGAAAGGAAGAAAACTGATGAACCTTGCATTCTTCATTTAATTAAAAAATACAACGTAGTAAAATGGGAAGTAATTGGCCTTTTATTTGGAAGTAGAGGAACAATATCTAAATTCACTTCATCGTTCTTGCAAAATTACAACATACCAAATAATAAAACAGAAAAAAAATACTAACTGGAATTATAAAAGACTCTACTTATATTTTGCCCCACCATTTATTTTATAAAACAAATTAACAATTATTTTGTACCGGATCTTTATGTACGTATGAGTTACTACTGTACGTGTATGAGTGGGTGAGTGGGTCAATACCACTGTATGTGTATGGGTGGGAGGGAGGGAGGGTGGGAGGGAGGGAGAGAGGGAGTGAGGGAGGGAGGGAGGGTGGGAGGGAGGGAGGGGAGAGAGAGAGAGAGAGAGAGAGAGAGAGAGAGAGAGAGAGAGAGAGAGAGAGAGAGAGAGAGAGAGAGAGAGAGAGAGAGAGAGAGAGAGAGAGAGAGAGAGAGAGAGAGAGAGAGAGAGAGAGAGAGAGAGAGAGAGAGAGAGAGAGAGAGAGAGAGAGAGAGAGAGAGAGAGAGAGAGAGAGAGAGAGAGAGAGAGAGAGAGAGAGAGAGAGAGAGAGAGAGAGAGAGAGAGAGAGAGAGAGAGAGAGAGAGAGAGAGAGAGAGAGAGAGAGAGAGAGAGAGAGAGAGAGAGAGAGAGAGAGAGAGAGAGAGAGAGAGAGAGAGAGAGAGAGAGAGAGAGAGAGAGAGAGAGAGAGAGAGAGAGAGAGAGAGAGAGAGAGAGAGAGAGAGAGAGAGAGAGAGAGAGAGAGAGAGAGAGAGAGAGAGAGAGAGAGAGAGAGAGAGAGAGAGAGAGAGAGAGAGAGAGAGAGAGAGAGAGAGAGAGAGAGAGAGAGAGAGAGAGAGAGAGAGAGAGAGAGAGAGAGAGAGAGAGAGAGAGAGAGAGAGAGAGAGAGAGAGAGAGAGAGAGAGAGAGAGAGAGAGATTCATTTTTATTCCTTTTTTGGATTTTATCCAAATATCCTTTTATTGCAAAAAAGGAATAAAAATGAATGTAATAGAACAATTTAACATTATGGTCACCTCAAATGCGAGACAGTTGTGAGTTTATCATTTTTTATAAATATGATTTTCTCTCTCCTTCTCACTTAAAAGTTGTCCATAATAATAGCATTAGGTTAATGTTTATTAAAAAAATCAGCCAACAAAAATTAAACAACACAGAACATAATATTAAAATAAGGTGGTTAGGAATGTGTTGTGTTTATGATGATTTTAGAATCTGGAAAAGTATGGAATATTAAACTTTATTGAAATACTCAATAACAGTAACACAGGCAGAGATGCGATACGATTCAAAGCGTCTAATTTTGTCTCCGTTAGATTGTAATATCAAAGGATATTTCCATTCAACAATAATGTTTGTACTTAGAACCACCTTATGATGCATTAAAAGGCTGAAGAATGTGAAAGCATATTGGTACAGTGAGTTGACAGGAATGAAGTTCAAATATTTTATATGGCAACTGAAGGCTGGAGTAAACAAGCAAACTAAGTAAACTTGCACCATAAGGGTTTGGAATTTAAATTTGTAAATGTATGTAATGAATTTAGCATATCAAAAACTATCCCTTTTCACATTAAAACAGTATATTTTACACATTAAAATTAGAACAATATAGTTTGTAATGCAAGGCAAACATTTTAAACATCATAAAAGTAAAAATACAATATTGTTTTATTTGTAATAACTTTTTGATCCAGGATTTGCAGTTAATTGGATGTAACTACCTGATTTGCACACAAAAAATGGATTATATTAAATTAATTTTCAAACATGACCGTCACGACAAGCATGAACTGCAGGACTAGGGTTTAACCAGATGAATGCTTAAATAAAAAGAAAAAAAATAATGACGAAGCGAAAGCACAAAATCACTTAAAATATATAATGAGGACAGTAATTTGATTAATTCTAAACAATTAAAAAAAAAAATTACCTTCATAACTAGAACTTTCATTCACTATATAAAATGGATAATGAGTAACGTACACTTGAATTATATTTAATGTTGTTAAAATAGAAACAGATAAATATAACATTTTCTAATATATAGAAAGAAACAACAGACACTTCTAAATGTTAAAAGTGTCCAACTTCTCTTAAAATACAACATCTCTTCAGGTTTAGTTGTAAGTTACATATCTGTTAAGTATAAGCCCACATCAATAACCAAAAAGAATAATTCTATTCTTACCACTCTACGGTAGGGGCGGGCGGGCGGTTCAGAACCACTGTCCGTGTAGGGGCGGGCGGGCGGGTCAGTACCACTGTACGTGTAGGGGCGAGCGGGTGGGTCATTACCAAAGTGTGTGTATGGGTGGGCGGGTGGGTCAATGCCACAGTGTGTGTATGGGTGGGTGGGTGAGTCAATACCACTGTACGGTAGGGGCGGGCGGGCGGGTCAGAACCACTGTCCGTTCTTACAGTTATGCTCTGTAGAAATCCAGCCAGTCACTGAGCTGGGATGTTGGGACTATCAGTATGATGAGGATCATGTGGATCTGACATCCTAGTCTGAGAACCTGCTGACTTGTCAGTCTGGGCTAGTGACCTGCTGTCTTGTCAGTCTGGGCTGGGGACCTGCTGACTTGCCACTTGCCAGTCTGTACTGAGTACTTGAAGACTTGACTGCCTCTGCTGAGTCCTACTGACTTGTCAGTCTGAGCTGAGGATCTGTTTACTTACCAGTTTGGGCTGATGATCTGCTGACTTGCCAGTCTGTACTGAGTACTTGAAGACTTGACTGCCTCTGCTGAGTCCTACTGACTTGTCAGTCTGAGCTGAGGATCTGTTTACTTACCAGTTTGGGCTGATGATCTGCTGACTTGCCAGTCTGTACTGAGTACTTGAAGACTTGACTGCCTCTGCTGAGTCCTACTGACTTGTCAGTCTGAGCTGAGGATCTGTTTACTTACCAGTTTGGGCTGATGATCTGCTGACTTGCCAGTCTGTTCTGAGGATATAGGGACTAGTCAGTTTGGAGTGAGGGTCTGCTGGTTTGTAAGGCTAGACTGAAGACCCACTGACTTATCAGTCTGTGCAGAAGATCTGCTGACTTGCTAGTCTCGTCTAAGTATCTGCTGATTTTACAACCGTTCGGAGGATGTGCTGACTTGCCAGTCCAGGCTGAGGATATGATGACATGCCAGTTCGGGCTAAGGATCTGCCACCTTGTCAGTTTGTGCTGATAAGCTGCTGCCTTGCCAGTCTGGGCTGAGGATCTGCTGACTCACCAGTTCGGGCTAAGGATCTGCTGACTTGTAAATCTGTGCTGAGGATCTACTGACTTCCCAGTCCGGTCTAAGGACCCATTCCCGTTCTTTCTCCCTTCAAACATAACTGTTGGAAGTCCATTTCTGTCCTTTCTCCTTTCAAATATAAATTATGCTATACCAGTGCACTGCCTTTGACACGATTTCACTCAACGAGATTTCATAACTTTTTCGTTCTAGGTTTAGCCCAACATTTGTGGGAATAAATTACTTGCTTTGTTTTGTCTGTGTAAAAAATTGTATAAAAAATAGAACGACTTATTGTTTTAAAAACGACAAACCAACATAGAGGTGACTCTTGAGAAACGATCGTCCTACAAGGCTATAAGTGATCTGATCACAAAGTCACGACCCTGGTGTACCCTGCCCGGCATTATGTAACTCTGTGTCGAGATAAGCCGTCTGAAATCAGCTGACCCTAGTTGCACAAGGTCACCCGGTTGGTTCGTGCGAGAAGCCAGTTCCATCCGTTTGGCCTTGAGGAGTTGACGCTCCGAATAACAGGTTTCAGAGCACGTCACAATCATAATGATCCCTAGGTCCGTTCCGGAAAGAAGAATTGGGGACTGACCTAAGGTGGGAGGGTATACAGTATACGTGTCTTTTAAATTACAGTAAAACCCTGATTATCAGGACACTGATTATCTGAAACTCTGGTTAAACGAAACAATCTAATAAAAAAAATTAATATTAATCTTAAAAACATTTTTACTAAAACATTTTACATTGTGTTAATAATTGTTATGTTCTAAAACAATAACAAAAATTAAACTAACAATAAGCATAGTACAGTATGTTAAAATGGTAAATAAATAAATCACAGCAAGACTATAATATATCAAGAATATTTAGTTTTTATGTATGGCGGCAGTGAGCCTAACCCTCAACCTTATTACGGCAACCTACAGTAGTGACCATCCTGTTGGGCTAGCTGCAAACTTTTTTTAATTCACGAGTGCAAGTGCCATTCTGTTTTGGCTTGCTTGCCAAAAGAGTTATGGCAAAACACTCATAAAAAGTGTTGTTGAGCTTTGTCGTGACTATCTAGTGTGTAGTTAATTTATTTATTTACTGTATTACAGCGTTGTTGTATTTTTATTAGCTTGCTGATT
Organism: Stictocephala bisonia; assembly: GCA_035578905.1. Lineage (NCBI taxonomy): Eukaryota > Metazoa > Arthropoda > Insecta > Hemiptera > Membracidae > Stictocephala > Stictocephala bisonia. The sequence continues at coordinate 262,415 of JAQJVL010000215.1, read as the reverse complement.
TTACTGTACTATGCGTAAACTAATTGTGCACTATACAGTAGTGTATGGTATTTTGTTAATTATCTTTGGTTTTATGACAAAAAACATATTATCTATATGTACATGTGTATGTGTTAAATGCACATTACTATGGAACTATCTTAAAAACAAAATATAAATAATCAAGATTTTATGTATGTTTTGAATTATTCAAAGCATTATTCAAGATCAGTTCCCGATATCCGGGAAACTGGGTCGTTTTATCTAAGAGATTTACAACAAGATAATTATAATGATTTTGTAATTTGTTTTGATACGTTTTACATATGATAAATTTTGTGATTTATTTTTTACAATGCAGTTGGTTAAAGCCCAGTTTCCTAGCCTAAATGTTCTCAGTTCGATCCCAATCAGAGACGTAACAAGTTTTGAAAGGAATCAGCTGATAATCACTGGATGTTCATTTGTCATATGACACTTACTGAGGAATAGTCGGCCTTAGTTTGTAAAAAAGACTACATTCGCTCATCTACACTCATCACGCTCATTCGTAATCCATAATCATCCATATCGTGACGATCGGTGTTTTAAGAATGAATACAAAATAAACAGTTAAAACTTTGGTGTCATTATTGAGAATTTTGTTTGACACATACCATAGCGATTGTAAATTTTTTCTCATCATTTTTTTTTTTTTTAAATCTCTATAATTTATATTAGAGCTGGAAGCTGTTCCCCAGAGCTGGATTTCTAAGTACTTAATGTTTTCAAAATCACTTTAAAAATTATTTTGTTTTCTTAATAAAAAAAATTAAAGAATGTCTTATATTACCAGGTGAAGTTTGGGCTAAGAAACCCTCTTCCACACTTCCTAATCTTAAATTAATCTAGCCCGAACCTCGGGAGCGGCAGGACAAAAACTGATATGATCTCATAGAAACTGAACGGCTTAGCTGCGGCCGCTCCTGTATAAGTCATTTGAATTATAAACTTTTGCCAATTTAATTTAGGTAAGCATTACTTACATGAATCTTGTAATAAAACATTTACAAACAAGTATTGATGAATTATAGGTTAATTACCTTCAATCTGCCTGTAAATCATCTAGTAATTTATAATAATAATAAATACAACACCAAAATGAAGTACTGATGTCATCAGCAATAACAACTTTCCTTACTGTAAGCTAACAAATGGTTCCAAAGAATTGGCACAAACTCCCCCCCCCCCCCATATTAAACACTAAAAAATCAAAACTGTGAAAATTACCAGTTTTGTTTTCAAATATGTTTTTGCCATATCTAAAAAAACTAGTCAAGTTAGAGACATGCGGTTTTTATTAAAATAATTTTAAATTGTAATTCACATATTTCCTGAAAAACGTAATCAAAATCGTTAGAGCAGTTTTTGAGAAAGTTCCATTTTCGTATGTGTTTTGCCCATTGAAATAAAAAAAAAAACTTAAGTTTCAAAAAAGTGAAAAAACGGTCTGGAGATATTGGCTAAATACACATACATACCAAATTTCATAAAAATTGATCCATCCGTTTGGTCTCCAGCGAACTGCACACAAACACAGACAGACGCACATACGAGCTGTCATCCAAATTAAAAAAAAAAAAAAAAAAAAAAAAACGCTTTTTTGGGTTCAGGGGACACTATAATGAATTTTTAGACCAACTTGTAAACATTTTGTTGGACGATCACAATACTTTCTCTATGCTAATGCTAATAGGAGGAAGTAAAGATTACTAACATTTTTCTTTAATCGTCTAATTTATTATAAAAGATTTAATGTAAGCCATACTAATTTCCGTACTTTAGTTGACCTTAATAATTAACCCATAAATTCCAATTAAATAATAACTAATTAGTACAGTGACAACTATCTGGTATTTATGTTCAACGGTGTCGTAGAGTACCCAGGCGTCGTTAATGTAGGAAAACTACCGTCTGACAAGAGATTTCCACTGAAATCGTAGACGACACTACTTCAGATCGAATCCCGTGTTCACTAATGAATGGAAACCTAACTATTTGTATACAAAGGGTACATAACACAGAAACTAAGTTGTGGTAGTAGATTGCACAGTAGGCGTAAATGAATGATTACATTGTGGACAACCTGACAAGACAACCCAAAAATATTCATTTGAACTGAGTGTTGGGCTAGTGGAAGGAGTTACACTTTATTATGGAATCCGAACACGTGGGGTATGATATTAAGGTTTTTCCTGACGCACGTGATTACTTGTCACTAACTATGCACAGATTTATCATTGCCATGCTAAACAATATAATGCTGTTTGCGTAGTTTGTGGACTATCCACTATACAGCGCGTCGATCGTTTGTGGACTGAGCGTGGGGTTGTCAGATTGTGCAAATCCAGAAGTGGCAAAATATGACAACTATCATTTGTTTACACTAAATTATGATTTGTTGGTTTGCCTAAAGGTTCATTTCCCAATTTTACTAGTTGGTTTTGCCGAGGAGTTCTTTCCTAAAAAAAACTAGGTTGCCGAAGGCGTTCCCGTCCTAATTTAAACTAAATGGTTTCAGGCGGGGTTTCTTACCCAATCTATACTAGTGTGTTAGCAGAGGGGTTCCTTCTTCAATTTTTATTAGTTGTAAGACTACGGTTCCTTCTCAAATTTGCACTAGTTCGTTTCAATAAGGATTATGTGCTAAATTTATGCTAGTTCTAGTTGTATTTCCAAGGTGTTTGTCCTCCAATTTATACCTGTATGGTTTCACGAAGGGTTCTTTCATCAATTTATAATAGTTATTTTTGCTAATGGGTTCCTTCCTGAATGTTTAGCATTTTGAATTACCAAGGAGTTCCTTCCTCAATGTTTATCAGTTGAATTGCCAAGGAGTTCCTTCCTCAATGTTTATCAGTTGAATTGCCAAGGAAATCCTTCCTTAATGTTTACCAGTTGAATTACCAAGGAGTTCCTTCTTCAATATTTACCAGTTGAATTACCAAGGAGATTATTCTTCAATTTTTACTATTTGGTTTTCCGAGGGGCACCTTTCCCAATGAATTTGCTGCTACAGTCCCCACCAAAGATCAACGATCGTCCTTATAACTTGAGCCCCAGCCGATGAACCTTTTTCTGTACCACATACACTGAGAGTGAGAACTGAGTGTGAGACTTGTCAAGTAGCTGAAAATCAGACCAACACTAATTGGTTCGGATTCCACGTAAAACTGTAGGTCCCATAACTGCCCTGGCTATTGGGCTATTGATAAATAGTCCTTTCTGAGCTAAGTCGAACTCAGATAGTAACAATGACTACACTCGTTCATCCGCTCATCACACTCGTCCGCCCCTCGTATCCGCCCGTATCTCTACGATCGGCGTCTCAGAAGTGAAAAATGAAAATAAGATCTTTGATGGTTAATTATACAAATTTAACAGGACTTACTTAATTGTAATGAAGCGCACCAAATCCAGTTCACTAAACCGACACCTACGTAAGAAGTGAGGCCAACCGACGTCTCCTTGAAATGTTGACCGCAGCAGTATTCCATCACGTGTGACGACTCGGGTGGAATACTTTAATAAATAGGAGGCTGTTGAGGATTGGCCTTTCTTGGAGGACGGCCAGTGTAAGGTCCTCACTACCGCAATCCTCGTAGTAGCTGTAACGAGTCGTATACGACGTTGGGGCAAAGTTGTGGGGGGGGGGAGGGAGGGCTAATAAGGAACTTACTCAAGAGTCGGAGTTGTTAACATTAAAGGGAAATAGTTTTAAAGGGAGATAGAATGGTTAGATATTTCTGGTCTCCGGCTCAAATGTACACTACATAAGACCAATGTTAAATTTACTCAAAATAAGCAAAAACTGAACTCCGATGTTTACAAGTTTAAAGCGCGTGTCATTAACTGATTTTAAAGATTTAAATATTAGTAAACTGAAGAATCAAAATTTAATGTTAATCACTTTTTTGTTTTTATAATTTACTGGCGTTTCAATTTCAAATAATTTTTGAAATTCGTGCAATTTTAAGTACATCCTATTTATCACAAACATTTTAAATTAAATTTAATTACTTTAAGTAGTCAAATTATCCATTACAATACAAACAAAAGTGCATATAAAACAATATTTTATCGAAAAAATACTAACCATTAGCATTGGTCTTATGGAGAATAGATAAAAAATGGCCGAGCAACCCCCCCCCCCCCTTCTTAATGAAATCTGTGAGGTATTGGACAAAGATAAAGGCTAGTGGGTAATTTTCACGTTATAGGTAAAGTAAAGTAATAGGTCATGTAAGTTATTATAGGGCAGATATCAGCTGATAGGGAATTAAAAGACACGAGAAAAAGGTTTAATAATTTATATCCTAGTTGGAACAAAATAAAGTAATTTTAACTAGTTTTCACTGTGCATCAACTTGACACTGTTGTTAATAAAAAATCTCTCAATGTATCACATTTATATTTTAATACATGGTTGATATGAATGTTTTCTATAAGTTTTATAAATTTCAGACTTTTATCTTCCCAAGAAAAAATTTCACGTAAATAAAACCTGAAAAATTTTTTCTGGTCTTCTTGAGCCTAAAACCTGGCAGTGTTTGGTAATATAAATTCTAATATGCACGAACGAGCTGTAGAACATCTTAATGCAAAGTACCCGCTGCATAAAATATTAAGATTTAAAATACAATTAATAAATCACGTCGTCAAAACAAACCATTTCCAATATGATTTAAAGGATAATTTAAGTTTAATCGGAAATTAAATCCATTTTTTTCTTAAAAAACTATTGGTACTGACAAAAAACACAAACATTGAGATAAGGCTCGTTCTGTATTATACAGGGTGGAAAAAAAATATGGAAACGCTTTCACAACTTTTCTGTGACTTCACTGGTAAAAGCTAAATCTTGTACATGATCATGGTTACAAAGAACACACTTTTTGACACCATTAGCGACATTTGATCTTTTCAGGGGGACGGTCCACGAAGAGTTGAACGAACAACTTCAACGTAAGCCTAGGTCGAGTTTAGTATCAAATGAAAGGTATATTCAAGAGAAATTAATTGCCGCAAACAGGACTTCGACAGGTTTATTCTTTCCAGAGTAGTGGTCATTTTAATTTCAAAATAACTAATTTGAACAATGTTATGTTTCCCTACTTAATGGTTTTAAGTAAATTATTCTGAAAATTATACTTTACGGAACACAATTATTAAAAATAATTAAGTTATCAAATTTTCTATGGAAAAAATAACGTTATTGTGAAAGCGTTTCCACCCTGTAATGCGCAAAGAGTGAAATATTAGAAATGTACAATGATTAATAAATGAACAGACAAATTCTTATTATATCTATGTAGATATTTATATTGAAGCTACGTGGGATTGACGCTTTATGACACAGCAAACAATTTTCGAGGCATCACTCCAGTCAATTCAATCAACATTTTAATGGGAAAATCCGATTAGTTATGTAAATTTCAAAGTGAATGTCAAAGTAAAGTGAAAAATTGCGAATTAATGAAAATGTCTTTTAGGAACAGGCACTGAAATGATAAATGAAGTCGAAGAGCAAGAAGCCTGTCGGCGTATAAATTATGTGCACCCCAGTTTGGAGGTTGTTTTATAAGAAACTAAGAGGCCTATGTAAAATACAATCTTACCTTCATTTTCCACGTTTAATCATACGTGATGTCATGTGAAGTTTTAAATTTTACTATAAGTTTTAACAATTTTTATCCTAGTTGAAACAAAAAAAGTACAGGAATTTTAACTCCTTTTCACTATACATCAAATTTACTCCGTTATTACTAAAAAAAACTCGAATATGTATGACATTTATATTTTTATACCTGGTTGATAGGAATGTTTCCTATAAGTTTTATAAATTTTATAATTTTATCTTTTCAAGAAAAAAAGGTCTTATCAGTTGCCTGAAACATTGTTTTCTTGGCTTCTAGAGGTTGTAAAATTAATTACTTGGTCTTGTTGGAAACCTTTATTGAATGTGTAGTCACAGTACATGATTTTCATATGTGTAAGTAAATTCAGTGATTTTAAATCCATTTAGATGAATTTAAAATACCTTTGATTAGAAAAATTTAAATTGATTTAAATCAATATAAAATCACTGCATTTACTTACACATATGAAAATAAGGTATCGTAACTTAACTGCACATGTAATAAGGATTACAACAAGACCAAATAAATAATGTTACGACCTCTAGAGCCAAGAAAACAATGTTTTACAAGAAACTATTTTCTTGAAAAGATGAAAGTCTGAAATTTATCAAACTTATAGAAAACATTCCGATCAACCATGTATTAAAATATAAATGTGATACATTGGAGGATTTTTTTTATTAATAAAGTTGTAAAGTTTATGTAAAGTGAAAACTAGTTAAAATTATTTTTTTTATTCCAACTAGGATAACAATTATTAAAACTTATAAAACAATTATAAAATTCATATGTCATAACGCGCAATTAAACAAGGGAAAAACTTCATGGCCACATCGAGATTGAATACGGGACGGCTGCCTGGCAGGCCAATGCCTTCTAAATTGATTTTCGCACATTAAACACCAAGAAAGAACGAACGTATCATGCCAATTATGAAAGAAAGTGTCCTTTTGCCCACCCACCCACAGGTGCAGTGGCATTTATCCACCTACCGACCCATACACGTACGTATTCATCTCATTCGAATATTTGAAAGATCGAAAGACAACAAGTGGAACCAACATTCGTCAATATTGATTTTTATGTAGTTTAAAATTGCTACAGCTTTAGCTTTTATTCTGAAAATCAGTCCAACACTACGTGGTTCGGATTCCACGTAACGGGATTAGCTGTAGTTCCCATAGTTGCCCTGGCTATTGGTATATTAATAAATAGTCCTTTCTGAGCTAAATCGAACTCAGATAGTAACAATGCCTACACTCGTTCATCTAGACTCAACACACTCATTCACCCCTCATATTCGCCCATATCTCTACGATTGGCGTCTTAGAGATGAATAATGAATGAGTCTAGAATAGTTCAGCTGAATATTGTGCTCCCGCGTGGCTTAACATTACGGGAGGCTGATATCACTGATTTTACTATATAAAGTAGTACTATGTATAGTAAAATCAATGCTGATATACAACTGAACAAGGTGATAGGGCTATCAGCGGCTCCCTCATTGCAACCCCTTTTCCATGGACCACTTGCATGGCAAGGCACCGCCTTAACCCCTCTGCCACCCGGACCACCTGCGTGGTAAACCACCGCCTTAGCCCCTCCGATATCCGGACCACCTGCGTGGCAAGCCACCGCCTTAGACCCTCCGTCACCCGGACTACCTGCGTGGCAAGCCACCACCTTAGACCCTCTGCCACCCGCAGAAGCAACTAAAATACCTAGTTGGCGTCGAGGTTAGAGCAAGAGGCACCCCGAAAGGCGAACAACCCGGCCGGAATACTACTAGCCTTTTGCGTTCGCTCGGTTAAAAGACTGTCCTAAAAGCATTATCCGCGCACAGTGCAGTATACATATACAGGAAGTTTGGAAATTCTGTAGCCAAACACTGGTATTTTGTTCAAGATATGAAAATAAAAAAAACTTTAAAAAAAACCTAAACAGTATGGTCTATCTTGTTTCCTTAACCGTGTCTCTTTATGTCATTACAGTTATTTGTATTAAAAAAAAATAATATCTCAGGAACCATAAAGGCCTCAGGTCTTAAGATTTGCTTACCTACTAAAGCTAATATTACGTAAATGGCTAATTAATTGAAATGATTTATGTGAAATCGTTTGAAAAACATTTATCTTACGTTTTAAATTTTAAAAAATCATGAACAAAAACCACTGACTGTAAAATATTATGAAGTATGTTATGTTTTTTTTTCGATGTGCCGCATGATAATTGTTTACACAGTTATATAATTTAATATTCCACTGTTATTTTATAAACACAATTACTTAAACTAAGCCTACTAATAAATAGTTTATAGGAAAAAATTTTTCTTTAAATTAAATTGCTTAAAGTTACTCTGCGAGAAGCTCACTAACTCCACAATCGACATCGTCGTCTTCCTCTGAATCATAAGATGTGTCACTATGAAGTCTTATGATGAAGTGTTCCATACCAATTTCCCACACATGCTCTTCTTCAATGTATTTTTTCTCCTAGTCCGTTTTTTCTCCTGGCGACATACTTTGGCCCACTGTTCCTCAGAAATGTCATTGAAGGCCTCAGCGTCTAGGTGAATAATGTCATTAATTTTAAATGTAGTATTTTTCTCAGCTACTTTTCCCTTCACTGCAGCCCATATTTTTTTCAATTGCGTTAAGTTCCGGGTGATATGGGAGCAAACGCAAAACACGGCCATGTTCTGCCAATATATCGTCAACTTTGTATTTCTTCTCTTCTCCCTTTTGAACTCTTATAATTTCATAAAGTTCTGGTTTTGTTAATTTAGAGTCAAAGTTGATGTTCCGTTCATTTAACCAGTTAATCATTTCTGATTTAACAATATTTCTTGTAGGCTGTCTGACACTTACTGTATTATGGTACGATGCATTGTCCAATACAAGAACTGATCTGGGAGGTAGGTTAGGGATAAGCTTTTCCTTTAGTCATTTCTTGTATTTCTCGCTTTTCATCTCGTTATGGTAGTCACCGGGATTTAATCCAGATTTCCACATCAATAAACCATTTTGAATTAATCCTTTATTCCAATCTGCATGGAGAATAATTAGTCTGGATCCCTTTGATACTGGTTTTTAAGACCTAAATTATAATTATGTGAATCTATTCAGGACTGTTGCTTCGTGTGTGTGCTATGAATGTAAGTTTCATCTGTAAAAATTATCGGTCTACCTTCTGCTGTGATTTGTCGAAGATATTTTAATCTTAAGAGTTTGATATCATGTCGTTCCACAAGTATTTTTCTGTTATCTTCAGTTGTCTTCCATTTCAATCCCATTTTATGCATAATTCGTCGTAGAGACCATGCACTTCCCTTAAAATTAATATTTGAATTTTAAATTTCAATCATTTTTTTTTACAGTTACACATGATTTATGCGTTATGTGATAATTATTTATCAACAGCCTCAAGGCTTCCAAATCGAACGAATCTAGATCACACACTGGCTTTTTCCTGTTCACATTTTTTGGGCGTAAAAAATGCGAGAGGAGTAATTTTTACATCGGAGGAACTTTCTTTCAGAATTCTTTTTACTGATCGCCTGGAAACTTTAGTGGCTTCAAAAACTTTATCTATTATTGCTGACTTTAATTTATTTCCTTCTTGAATATTACAAGAATAATTATATGCTTTGAAAACTATTTCCCTACCTTGACTGTGTAGAACAGTTCCTTTACCACCTAACTTTGGCATGATAATACCTAATAATCGTTATTAATATATATATATATATATATATATATATATATATATATATATATATATATATATATATATATATACACTATTATACACTCAATAGAAACTTAATACTAGTAATCATTAATTAACTCAATGTATTCAACAGTCAACATAATTGCAGTAATCAATAAAAATCACAGTTAACTTTAACAACTAACGGTGTTAATAAACTGACAAATACTTGACCTACGGAAAGAGAGAGAGCTCCCAAATAAATAAATCTACAATGAGAAAAAGGATTTTATGAAACAACACCGTTAATACTGCCTTTAGACCCACCCCTCAGTTTCCGGGAATTCAATGTTTGCAGGCACGTTAGTACACAAAAGGCAGGCGAAATGAGTAGTAGCGCGGCTCGCCTTCTGAGATGCCTCTGCCTCTACTCTCCCGACTTAAGCTTCTGCTCATGTGAACGATCATCAAGCCTAAAACCAACCAGGAAAATTCTTTATGCTTTTCCCCACTCTCAACATAGGCCAGTGATGGTTTCATTGGTAATCCAAATTCCCATAATTCGATCTTTTCAAGACCTAGATGGAACTTCAATAAAGCACACTGTGAGGGCTTTACCACCAGGCTTGATGAAAGCATCAGGTTCATCCCTCTTACAATAAGAAATTACGATCGTTTCACAAGTCTCGTTCTGTCCATTTCTAAAGCTTGCATATCAAGAGGATACAGAAAGGAGTATATAACAGGATGGAGTAAGGAATCAAACGACCTTTACAAAGAGTTTAATACCACCGAAAACTCCAACACAGCTAATATGCTGTGCAACAAATCCAGAGGAGCTATATTGCACAGTACTGGAAGCCATGGAAAAGAGGTTGTAATTAGGGAACCGCTGATAGCCCGATCACCTTGTTTAGTTGTATATCAGCCTCTCGTACTGTAAAGCCACGCGGGACCACAATATTCAGCTGAACTATTCTAGACTCATTGTTCATTTCTAAGACGCCGATCGTAGAGATGTGGGCGAATATGAGGGGTGAATGAGTGTGATGAGTGTAGATGAACGAGTGTAGTCATTGTTACTATCTGAGTTCGACTTAGCTCAGAAAGGACTATTTATTAACAACACAATAGACCAGGCAACTAGGGAACGTAAACGTAAATATTTAAGTAAGAAGCACATACACACAGACAGACAATAAACGAAAAGAGAGACCATTACTTACGTTTAGTTTTTGGCTCATTTTGGTTTATGGAACAATATTCTAAAGTTTGTTACGCTTGTTTTGAAACAACCTTTATATTGGTCTACTCGTACACTTAAGTTTCCATTTTAGGAAGAAAACTTACTTAAACACCATCGAATTCTGGATTGCTCTGAAGGCTTTTTACTATGTAGTTATTTTAAATATAAGAGTCGAGAGTATTAACCCCATCCACATGTCAGATCACATCTGACCTCAAGGTCAAAGGCCTTTGATAGTGCTGTCTGGAAGCAGATTAATTTTCTTTTCGTCAAGTATTTTAAACACTTAAATTTTGTTCTCTTTTTCACAGGTTCTCATCATTAACCAGGTTTACACGTTCCACGGAGTTATTCATCAGTGCTCATGTTGACGGTGACCGTTATGCAATCGTTGACTTAACAATGTACTCTTGTCTTCTATGCAACGTTAAGCAAGTTTCCTCAGAGAAGCTAATGTCAGTGTAACTACAAGGCTTTTGTATAATTAAGTTGGACTATAATTTAAGACTTTTCTACCTCCCGTGTGAAGAAATTATACTTGCGCACAATGTAAGGCGCCAAACTACAATCAACTTGCGCACAATGTAAGGTGCCAAACTACAATCAACTTAAGCACAATGTAAGGTGCCAAACTACAATCAACTTGCGCACAATGTAGGCTAAGGTGCCAAACTACAATCAACTTGCGCACAATGTAAGGTTCCAAACTACAATCAACTTGCGCACAATGTAAGGTGCCAAACTACAATCAACTTGCGCACAATGTAAGGTGCCAAACTACGATCAACTTGCGCACAATGTAAGGCGCCAAACTACAATCAACTTGCGCACAATGTAAGGTGCCAAACTACAATCAACTTGCGCACAATGTAAGGTGCCAAACTACAATCAACTTGCGCAAAATGTAAGGCGCCAAACTACAATCAACTTGCGCACAATGTAAGGTGCCAAACTACAATCAACTTGCGCACAATGTAAGGTGCCAAACTACAATCAACTTGCGCACAATGTAAGGTGCCAAACTACAATCAACTTGCGCACAATGTAAGGTTCCAAACTACAATCAACTTTCATCTGCACGGTCGAGCGATAGCCGCTTAAAACTACCTTAATAACATTGGGAAATTACTATTGCTTTTCATACAACCAATCAAGCAGTTATATTTTCAGTGTCTGTTATTTGTTGTCCTGAAAAATGTTGGATTATAATTTTCCGATATACTCGTAATTGTGAAGTATTGATTACACCAATACACCGACAAACCAATCTTTCCGATATACTCGTAATTGTGAAGTATTGATTACACCAATACACCGACAAACCAATCTTTCCGATATACTCGTAATTGTGAAGTATTGATTACACCAATACACCGACAAACCAATCTTTCCGATATACTCGTAATTGTGAAGTATTGATTACACCAATACACCGACAAACCAATCTTTCCGATATACTCGTAATTGTGAAGTATTGGTTACACCAATACACCGACAAACCAATCTTTGCTTACAGCTACTTTTTAATGATTATTTTGATGTTTCCAATAGTTATTTTAAAATTGTTCATAATAATTAAACGTTTATGTAACTATTTCTTACGGTTTGATGTCATTAAAATCATTCATGATTAGCCCCTGGATTGTGAATAACTAATATAGGTTAATATTACGTTCGTTTCCAATCCAAAATGAAATCCTTGGATCTTCATTTTGGATTGGAAACGAAGGTAAACTTTAACCCTTATTAGTTTGAAGTCAGCTACCATTTAATAATTAAAAAAAAGCTGTGATGTATATTTGGGTGAAGATTCAAAATTCATGTTGTATATTAGTGAAAATATAAAGTGATCTCCTGTCACAGAAATAAATCTAATCTATCGAGTCATTTAAGACCTGCCTCATTGATTACATTCATTCCTACCAAAAAGAGCACAGAGGACAATCTGTAATTATGTGATCCATTTTTGGATATAGCCTGCTCCCCGTATCACATGACTGATCTAGTGTCAATCTCATTTATATTTCCAGTAGTTTTTTTCATATTTTTGTTAATGGAACAATATCCCAACGTGTGTAGCGAGATGTTTAAACACCCTGTCTAGTTGGAAACGATTAGCCCCATTGCGGTGTACCTACATTACACAAAGTAAATTTCCAAACTTATGTTAATATATACCCTTCAAATATGAACGAATTTAGCATATTAACAAAGTAAAAAATTTAGATAGAGGAAGCTAATATTTGTTAATTGTTAATGGTAAATGAATATCCATAAATAACTTTTAGTTATAAGGAAAGGTTTTTCTACCGCAGGAACTTTCCACCTTTCCCCATCCGTGCCTTGTGTGAGTTCCGACGGGAGAAGTCTGGGGTGTCCATGGTGAATGGTAGTCAAGCTTCAGATGTTGTGTAGGGAAGTTTGCTGAAAATCAGACCGACACTACATGGTTCGGATTCCACGTAGAGCTGTAGGTCCCTTAGTTGCTCTGACTATTGGGCTATTAATAAATAGCTCTTTCTGATGTATAGTCGACCTTAGTTAGTAACAATGACTACACTCGTTGATTCACACTCATCCACCCCTCATATTCACCCATATCTTTACGATCGGCGTCTAACTGATGGATAAATTAGGTTTCCCTTTTACTACTGCCCTGTCCAGTAGCAACGACTTATATTTTTGTTTTTGTTAAACGTCTTTTCCCATGACCAGAACATTTCCGATCGTATTTTGACCTGAATGGTTGGATTTATCAATTAATTTTTTACGTTTCCTTTAATTTCCCACATACATTACAGAGGGGGGAAAGTTAAATGCTCAACAATTATCCGGAAGATTTTTTATTCATCTCGTAGAGAACAGAAATTAAAATAAATTTCACACGAGAAACCAGTGTCAAGTCTCAAGTTCGATAGATCAAAGTCATGTTTATCTAGGGAAATTGTATTATTTGAAGGTTAACCATGTCGCATGACGTCTCAAATTCAATTGTCACCAGTTTCCTCAAGGACATCTTGTCATGATCATCATCATGTCGTCGTCATCATCACAGTGTCAAATATGTTTTTGTGAGGCCCAATTCGATGGATCCATTATTTATATATAATTCAACCTCATTTTTGGTAAGTAGGCAGATTTATCAGACAACACTTAATAAATCTGTCGCTTATTTCAGAATCGGCGATTAAAAAAATTAATGTATATAATATTTATTTTTGTTTTTCTTAGTTTATATTTTATGTTATTTAAATAAATGATAATATAATATTTCGTTTAATATTTATGTTAATAGTTTAATGAAATATCCATTTAGGGGTACTTAAGATATTTCTGAGTGCTGATGCAGCTGTTATTGTTACAGCGCACAAAGATTTTAACATAGCTGAATCTACAGCGCAATCTGACTACATCATGTTGCTACGTTGGGCAGATGATAGAAAAATCACGATAAATGTTAAAAACACATTAGTTATAAACTTCTATTCCTCACATAAAATGCCAAACCAACAGTCTAATATACACAGCCATGGCGCCTTATGTCTTAACTCTCAATCACAACAGAACTGTGATACCAGAAACCAAATATTTAGATGTTTTAATAGACCACAAATTAAAATAGGAAAGCAATATAAACAATCTTTTAAGTAAACTTAAATACCTGCTAAATTCTATTACCTTAGATATTTACTCCCTCATCCAGCACTGACATTAATATATAGGTGGCTTTTTGAATCTCATGTCCTTTATGGTGAAGAAGTATGGGGTACAGCTCCCAGATCGTTTTTGATACAAATTGAAACGCTGCAACGTAGAACACTGGAATATACCTGATCAGTAACGTCACATAAATAACCATGACAGTCGATCATCATTTATTATTACAACACACTTTATCGATATGAATTTTACAAACTTGAATTAGTTCAAAATTTGTACCATAGTGATAAGTCCAAAGTCCTAGTATTTAGAAGTCTTGGAATTGTATAAAATACCACTGTTCTGTAATAAATATGGAAAGGACTCGCAGAGTTATGACGAGATGCCTATTGATTTTCAATTTCAAAACATGTTTATGAATATAAAATCTATATCGGATTTTTATTTTGTTTCTGTTGCTAATGATATATATGTTTGATGCTTTTCTTTTTATTGAATACAGGTTTTTGTTAGTATGTTACTATTGATACATTAGGCTGGTAAATTAGATATATATATATTTTAAGAAGGTTCTTGGAGTTTTCGTTTTATATAGGACAATTTATCTATTATTATTTTTTTTTCTTAGTGCTATATTTAATAAAATCATTTTTTTGTATTGTGTGAGTTTTTTGCATTTTTATATGTGTATGTACTGTATGTATATATATATATGCATATTTGTATGTGTATATATATGTATACGTATATTTTCATGTAAGTCTATTTATATTTGTTGGTACTGTATTACATTTTATTCGTTATAATACTTCTTTTGTTTAAATTAACAAATAATTATTATTGTTTATATTGTTTTTGTATGTAGTTTCAAGAATAGTGTAGTTTACACCACTTAGTTGTTTTAATTGTACAGTATCAGTTATTGTACACCGCTGCCACAGAGCGCTATTTGGTTTTATTTTCATTAACATCAATTAGTTTTTTCTTTGTTTAATATACAGCATTTTATTTTTTTTTTCTTATTCTTATATTGTAAAATTTGTGTCTATATATTATCGGCACCCAACGACAAGCCATTTTGGCTTGTTGGGACCGCATGTTATACAACTATTGTAAATAAATGCATTGAATTGAAATCATCAATATAGACTTACTGTTTTATTTTTTTCTATATTTAGGTTAGGTGTTAGAGAGGACTGCTTAGTCATAAACCTCGCCTAATAAAGTCATTTTCATTTCATTTCATTCATATTTAAACACGGTAAAATAAAATATGTAGATACAATAAAAACTTTATTGCATTATTCACATTATTAAGAATTTGCTCACAAAATTAAAATATACCAAATTTTTAGATCCTAACTCTTCCTCAAGATCGGAAATAAACGACTCTGAAAATAAAAAATTATAAATCGTAAGCTGCATAGTCTGTAGCTACAGAGAAGGAAGAAACAGAGGTCGCACTTAATAGTGGGCTGAAAGTGTGTCGAGTAGTTATTTCTCCAGTATGTCATGCGACGGCAGGGCCAGCACCTTGTCAGTTCCTCCCTTTTACCCCCAAATCCTCAAGAATAAACGCAGTGAACTGAGTAGTCAATCAGTTGTTTAATTTTCTGCTTACTGTAATAAACTATCAAATAATCTTGATCATAAATAACTACATCTTATTCTTATATCATCCAAGTTCAATCCATGTGAGCAAATACTGAATTGTATTCCTCATAGTTTTGTTGTCAATAAATGAGTTGGACGAGATAAGAGTGCTAATGTAACCACATTGACCTGCTACTGCAGCACGTGGACCGCAGTTCAGCGTCACGCGTCAGCCAGCCGTGTTGGGTAACCTTCACCAAGCACGCCGCAGCCACGATCTCATGGCGCGACTCCTCAAACACGTTTCCTGAAGCAACAAGTTGTAACTCACCGGTAGCTCTACGTGTAGCTGGTGTCCTTCAACTTGGCTACTCTCTACACTATGAACCATCACCAAGCACGCCGCAGCCACGATCTCATGGCGCGACTCCTCAAACACGTTTCCTGAAGCAACAAGATGTAATTCACAGGTAGCTCTACGTGTAGCTGGTGTCCTTCAACTTGGCTACTGTCTCTACACTATGAACCTTCGCCAAGCACGCCGCAGCCACGATCTCATGGCGCGACTCCTCAAACACGTTTCCTGAAGCAACAAGATTAATTCACCGGTAGCTCTACGTGTAGCTGGTGTCCTTCAACTTGGCTACTGTCTCTACACTATGAACCTTCGCCAAGCACGCCGCAGCCACGATCTCATGGCGCGACTCCTCAAACACGGGCAATATTTAGTTTAAGAATCATGGTCTATATGAGCATTCCAAGTCAATCCCCTATTAAGGAATACTCCCAGGAATAACAGTTGACTGCATCCCAATATGACGGCCTAGCCTGTCATTGGGATCTCCTGATCGCAGCGCGAAAGTCAGGACATTTGATTTTGGAGAATTCGCTTTCAGATTGAGGCTGTTGAAATGCTGGACACAATAGTTTGTGTCAACCATTGAGCACAGAATAGAAATAGAAAATAAAATTTCCATTCTGTACTCGCTGGTGTCAACAAACGTTTGCTCTTCCAGATTTGCTCTCGATTTGTTGTTGAAACAAAGTGTTGTGTGATTGGTATAGTGTACAAGTTTGCCGTAAAGTAGTGATGACCCAGTATCATTGACACAAACCGAAAAAGAACCAGACTGAGTATTGATCCCTGAAAGACCCCATTCTCTACGTGAATCAGTTCAGAGAATTTATTTGAAATTTTGAAAATTTTTTCTGTGATGGAAAATATCTAATCCATTGGAGAACCATACTTCTGATACCATGAAATTCCAGTCTGTCAAGCAGTTTAGCATGGCCACACAGTCAAATGGATAGGACGAGAAATACACTTAATGTGGAATGTCAACATTCTAGTCCCTCCACAACCAAATCGACCAGACTCACGACAGCGTCGATTGTCGACTTACCCTTCCTGAAGCCAAATTAATCTTCAGAAAGCAGTGTTTATTCATACACTGAAAAATTGGCTGTTGGACATTTGCCATAATTACGTGAAAAATACTAATCACGACGTTTCGATTTGGTAAAACCTTTTTCAAGTGCTAAAAACTAAATTACATCTAAACAAACATGTTATAAAACTACGTTCCTAAACTAATAAACTTATCTACATTTTTTAGCTGCATATTTTTTTCACGTAAGGATGGCAAATGTCCAACAACCTTTGTCTTCCTCATCTGATACTCCATCACTAACAAATTTCAAAAACAAAACTGAAGAATTCTTAAAAAAGATTTCGTATACTTTACTTAGAACTGGAAAAATTGAGACAGACCTATAGTTGTTTTCAGAGTGAAAATTAGATTTTTCTTGAAAATTAGATTTATTTTTGAGATTTTTAGGATCGAGGGAAAACTCCTTGTTCAAATGACAAGTTAATTATTGGGACATAGCATACCGGTCTCACAATATGCTATGAGCAATTTTTAATGAGCCATATCGACATCATATCGATGGATTTTTTTGACTGGGAGCTGCTGGATGATTTTTTCGAGCTCTTCCTCAAATACCGGAGCCAGTGCAAATGAAAAAAATACTGGGCTTTGGTCGCGTAGGGGTTTACTTGTGGGGGGAAGGGAGGGGATGGACAAGAACCCTGCTTACAAGAAACCGACGTGAAACACAAGTCTATATCCGATTTTGACTTTTATTTGTTTTTGCGCCTTATTTTTATTGTTAATTATGGCCTAAACAGATTAAGAACAGTTTTAGACGAGATTATTAACTTAGTCATCATAAGCTTTCGCAGCTTGAAAGCTTGAATAACTTTTCTGTACATTTTTTATCTGTGGTTTCATGTAAGGTATCTATGGCTGTTCGTTTCTACTTGTGATTTGACCACATTCTTAGTAAAGACAGCAACATTCAACTTGTTACCTTATGTAATGAAAGCTGTTTGCCTTGGGATCGTGCAGCAAGTCCACATAAATGGTACACATTTACAACGTCGGAAAATGCTAATCTTTAATGTTATATCAAATGACCTTTTTATAACGCTTTTTGTGGTATCAGCCATAAAAAACTGTATGTCTGATTAGGACTCAACATTTTCAAGGAGCTGGTTTCTCAGCAGTGTAATGCTTAATTTATTAAAATCGATGGTTATATGCAATAACTAAAATGTATATGAAGATGGATACATCTTGGGGATACACCAGCACAGTCAGTGCTCATAGGTACTATAAAGGTAATTAGAATTATAAGGTAGGGATCATGATGACGTCACTGGAGAGATCAGCTGACTTTTAGCCGGAGCTGTCACTGTATTTGAGGAACAGTGTTATAACGACTTGAAGAGTATTCCAGTAACACGTTACGATAACCTAATAGTTTAATAATAATGTTTTACAGCTGATTTATCATAATAGTGTCTTCATAGTTATTTACTATTAATTAAAAAAATATACTGTCGATTAATTTAAGAAAAAATTAATGTAATGAAGTCATTAATTATTAAAATGTAATGAGAATTATTGTTAGCCTAGAAATACAAATGCTAAGTTATATTGTTAGCTTAAGTATATATAAATTAGGAATGGCACTAATATAATAAATAGAGGCCGTTATTGATCTTTCTAATTTTGTAAATATAGAAAATAAATACATGTAGGTTCTAAGAAATATGTTAAAAATAATTAGTATCGATAGAGGTTTGGTTTACATAATACGTGTTCTTTCGTTAAAATGCTATCAGCAAAACAGTTTCTGCAGTTCCAGTTCCAGATAGTACAAATATTAGTTATAGTTTACCGCAAACGGCTACAGCGACAATAGTTTCTTATCAACAATACTTTTGTTTATTCCGTTGCGTAAAGTAACGCGTATTTCTACAGCTAGTGGAATGATCTCCTCAGTGACGTCATCATGATCCCTACTTTATGTCATTCTACTTACCTTCGTTACTATGAGATGGGAAGAAAACCATAGTCTCTGGTCTATACGGTTGTCACTGACGTCATTGTATTTTGTTTTGACGTTTATTATCAGCTTTAAAGGAAATTTTGCTCTTGAATATTTTCCACGACTAATGAACTTTGATTTATTTACTGCGGAATTATTTATTCAAAAGATATATCATATTATGCGTTTCTTTGGCATCTGAAAATGTTAACAATTCACGTAGGAATAAAAAGTACCCGAATATTTACTAGTTTTCACTGTACATAAAATTTAAACTTTTATTACTAAAGAACTGTTAATGTATAGCATTTTAGTTTTAATACTTGGTTGACGGAAATGTTTTCTACTTTACACATTTAAGAATTTTAATTTTTCACAAAAACAGTTTTGATCAATTTCCTTAAACAACGTTTTCTCGGCTTATGTAGTTCATGAAATTAATTATTTAGTCACGTTGTAATCATTATGAAGTGTAGATCCTTATTTTGTGTTAGTAATTTTCTTAAATGAAAATGAAATGAAAAACAACTTTATTGTTTCTTGATGAGGCGAATTTCCCTAACCTGTAAAGCCCTCTACCACTTAACCTCAAAATTTCTTAATTAGTGAGGTCTGCTAGTACAACTGGTTTAAACTGCATTAAAATTACATGGGACTACACTAACACACCACATTGGACCACAAAAACAGCTGATAATTTGAAAAATAAACATAAAATTTAAAATTGGATGAGAAATCTATGTGTGTGCCAGTGACATTAATATCCAACTTATGGATTTCTTTTATAATGATGGGATCAACCGATTGAAAACAACCGATTTATTCGGTCGTTGATGAACAACTGATTAAGTCGGTTGTAGTTTTTGCAATCGATTTTATTTACGACTGAAAACAGTTATTAGATTGGAACCAGTTGTTTGGACCATCAGTCTATTTACATGCATGTAGCTGTTTCTTGAAATAACACAACATTTTGATAAATAAAAACCACCCGCATCCTAAATTAACCGTTTTTTCCAGCGTCAATGTATGATTTATGTAAAAAAAATCAGTCTAGTCAGAACAAAACAATCTAACCTCATTACTTATTTGAAGTAATAACAACAATTCATTAAAAATGACATTGCGTAATAATTATAGTGTACTTATTTGTAAATCTGTATACTAAGTATACTTAAAACACGTTGGAAAATAATTAAGAAAAAATGGTTCCAAAGAATTGGCACAAACCTTCCCCCAAATTAAACACTAAAAATATCAAAACTTTGAAAAATACCAATTTTATTCCCTAATATGTTTATTTCCATAACTCAAGAATTAGTCAAGTTAGAGACTTATGGTTTTTACTAAAATATTTTAAACTGTAAGTTACATCTTTCCTGGAATTTTAATAAAAATCACTATAGCCATTTTTGAGAAAAGTTTGTATGTTTTTTGCCCATAAAAATAAAACAAACTAAAATTTCAAAAAATTGGAAAAACCGTCTGGAGACATTGGCTAAATACACATAAATGCCAAATTTCATAATTTTGATCCATCCGTTTGGTCTCCAGCGAACTGCACATACACAGACGGAGAGACATATAATTTTTTCGAAAAAAAACCTTTTTGGGTTCAGGATCCCAAAATGGATTTTTAGATCAACTTGTAAAAATTTGTTTTGACGATCACAATACTTTCTCTATGATAACGTATGTGGGAGAAAGTAAAAACAATAAATTTCATTAAATAAAAACGTCATGAAACAATGGATTTGGTGAACTAGTTGGAAATACAAAAATGTGTTAGTTATTTTCGTTTTCAACTATTAAGTGGTGATATTCAATCATTTAGTCAGATTTCAAATATATAAATAAATGTTTAAGAATCTGAATTTCCCCATTCAGTTAGATGTGTATACAACTGTTTTCAATGGAAGCATTTAACAGTCTAATAACAATCAATATGCGATAATAATTCAGGCAACTGTTTTCGATCGGTTGTTCATTCAAATGAAGTAACCGACTGAGGAGGAAAACAACCGATTGGTAAATTGGAGAGAGATTTAATAGCAACTTAATTGTTATTGCATGAGACATTTTACAAATATTGCAGTATTCAATCACTGTTTGGTGGTTAAAATTTAGCATCCACACACACACAAAGGTCACATTCATACATACATAATCGTTGCATTAACTCCTAATATATTCAGATGTTATCATCTAGCCACCTCACTGGGAACAATTATGTTGCGCGGTCTCCCAATTATATACCATAAACTCGTCAGAGTTGTAAAATGCTTCTTTGATTAAAATTTTATTTAAGACAGGTTTAAAATTCCATACGTGTCTAGGCATTTTTATTTTAGTTTGGCAGTCTGTTGACAAATAGAACTCCTGTCTGTGAAGGCAATGTTCATGAACCACCATTCTGCGTCTTACAGTTCGGTAGTTCTCCCTGCCTCTTGTCTCATAGCTTGTAATTACGCTTCATTATATTATTGCTTAAAAATAGATACCGGTATGTATGTCATCTAATAGGAATATTTATGCCAGCAATTTTTTTAGTAAAGTCTATATCACAGCTGGTTTAAACTGCGTTATATATACCTACATGGGACTACACTAGCGCTCCACATTGGACCACAAAAACAGCTGATAATTTGAGACACAAAATTTAACATTGGATGAAAAATCTGTCTGTGTGCTTATAAAATCAATGCTATTACGTACTACCTTTTACAAGGTCATACTTTTCTTTGAAAAAGAGACGTGTTTCCAAAATATAAAGGCAGAGAAGTGTTAACAATTTCACATTTTTGAATGCTGATCTACACGACTCTCTCCGTTGCAGTTTTACAATAATTCGGATTGCTTATAGGTTAATACTGCAAGGATAGTATTATCACGATTCCTGGAATAGAAGACGGTTATGTGTATCACACGCATCTTCCATGACATCACGTGAGCGAAATTGCAAAAACAAACAACAAATAAACACAAAAATACTGTTCTAATTCCCGATCTGTGATAAATAACTTGCTTACTATTTAGTTGAATGTGATTGGTAGATTTAGTTACCAGTATTTAATAGAATAAACAAATCAGCTGATTCCCCCATGTGACGTATTCTGCGCAGCCTCGTCATAATAGCAACCGTCTTTTCCAGTTACTGTAATCGAAAATTAACAGCTGTTCAAATATAAATAATGATTTTTATACAATTTTGACAGCTGTTGGAATGTAAATAATGATGTTTGTAATATTGAGGAGGTTAGATATTTTATAATGTTAAATTGATTATTGGGTTTGTATTGAATGGAAGTTTAGTTTGATCTATAGTTTAGCTATGTTATAAGTTAGTTTGACATAAACAAATGCATATTTGTCTGTCCTTTCTGCATTACTGCAACATTCATCCGGTTGCTATGCTATTTTGGGAAGTTATGTATTTTTCCCAGGGAAGGTTTAGCCTTTATTGTCCTGAGGTATTTTTGGATGATTATAGTTTGTTCATTTCATACTTTATTTTTGTATTTTAGTTATTATTTGCCTCATTGTAGCTCGTTAAAAGTATTTGGTGTTTTATACTAATAAATAAGTAGCAACTATCACCAACGAGTACGTTCAAGCACTGTGGGTGACATAATGTAAACAAAATGTACATTTTACTTCATGCAATTTATCTACTATCATTTTTAGTGATAAGTCAAAGGACGAGTTCGCAGGCCGAGGTGTCAGTAATAAAGTAGACCAGTGAGTGATGGGGTTGGCACGCGAGGCGTGCAGGGGTGTCCCATACTTCAGGCTATTCCTTATCCTCAAGATCTAAAATACATGATCGTGAAATTGAAGTACAGCAGAATAATCGATTAATTAAATTGATTGTAAAAGCATCGTTTAAATTAGTTCCCATGTAATATGCACGAGTGTCGTAAATACGAGTCGTACATAGAGTCAAAAGAAGATAGTAGGTATCACGCGGATCTCGCGTGACGTCACATGGACGAAATAGCAAAAGTGAACAAAAAATACTGTTTAAAATCGTTATAAGTAACCAAACATTCCAATACATTTTAAAATTTATTCGTGAGGCCTTTCGATTACGGAGTGCGCTTATATGTGAGTAGTTATTTCTCCTATTTCCAATGCGATGGCAGGACCAGCACCTTGTCAGTCCCTCCTTTATTTCTCTCAAATTCTCAAGGATATTAACGTAGTAATTATTACTACACATGTATGACGATGTGCATAAGTTGTAATCTAGATATAACTGTTTCCTCTTATGCCACCCGGGAACACGACGTACGTCAATCAGACACCGAGACCTGACTGTGCAAAATGGAAGCTGCGCATTCGACAACTTATCAGTGCCCACCCAAGACCATTGACTAACTCAAATTCTTCAAACTAAGGATGGTCCGTCACGCTGATTCACTCGGCGTTAATGTCTGAAAACTAACAATTTTTTCGAGTGATGACTTTTCGTTTATCACAGACTAAGTGTTACATAGAGATAAATTTATCAAAGAGTACTTGAACGTGACGTATGTGTGAATTTGGCAATAGTGAAGAAACCCGAACAAGGTGGCTTTTTCCTATACTTTAGGAATCTCAATTCAATACCATAAAACTTAAGGTGGTACAATCGGTTTTCAACGAGTTGATTATTTTCCAATTTTATAATCAAAATTTGTTAATGTACCTTCCTTTCGACAGAAAAATACAACATTTAAAAAAATACTACATTAGAACTTGTGGCCTTAAAAAGTGGTGAATTCAGCTGATTTTAAATCAAGCATAATAAAAAACCGTTCAAAGTAGAAGTTTAATTTTTTTAACTACGTTTATTGCACATAACTGAAGGGATTAACATGTTTTACATTTTTTTTTATAAAAAAATTATAATTTCAAAAATAAAAAATACCTCTTTTTAACCTTCAAAATTATAAATATTTTTACACTCAAAAAAATTAAAACATCTTAATCCCTTCAGTTATGCATAAAAAACGTAGTTAAAAAATTTAAACTTCTACTTTGAACGGTTTTGTCGTGTGCTTGATTTAAAATCAGCTAAATTCACCACTTCATAAGGCCGCAAGTTCTAATGTAGTAGTTAAACTTTTTTTCAAGGGAAGGTGCATTTACTAATTTTGATTATAAAATTGGAAAATGTTATATACCAAAATTTTAGAATTTTAGGTACTGTAATGCAGCTGTGAGCTGTCCGTTAAATACGAAGTACGTTAAATCGGGGTTCGTTAAATAGAGGGCTTAATGTACATTTATATTTCATACTTTAACTACCTGATTTCGCACGTTTTAACATAAATATACAGTAATGTAAAGAAACATAAAGTTCGTGTGAAAAAACAAGAGTCTGCCGTGAAATGCCGGTCCATTTTCAGGGAATCTATCCACTTTCAATGAATAAAGCTAGGTTTACACTATGTAGCTGGAGAGCTAAATAGCTCAGCTATATAGCAGAGCTATATAAAAAATGAGCTATATATAACCCACCAATACACGTACAGTGATATTGACCCTCCCGTCCACCCATACACGTACAGTGGTATTGACCCACCCACCTCCCCATACACATACAGTGGTATTGACCCACGCCCACCCATAAACGTATAGTGATATTATGTGTGACCCACCCACCCCACCTGCACGTGTATGGCTGGATGGGTGGGTCAATACCACTGTACGTGTATGGGTGAGTGGGTGGGTCAATACCACTGCACGTGTATGGCTGGATGGGTGGGTCAATACCACTGTACGTGTATGGGTGAGTGGGTGGGTCAATACCACTGTACGTGTATGGGTGGGTGGGTGGGTCTATACCACTCCACGTGTATGGCTGGATGGGTCAATGCCAATGTATCTGTATGGGCGGGCGGGTGGGTCAACGCCACTGTACGTGTTATGGGTGGGTGGGTGGGTCAATGCCACTGTACGTGTACGGGCGGGCGGGTGGGTCAATGCTACTGTACCGATGTGGATGACAGTAGCATTGACCCACCTATGTCTATGTGTATGACGGTGACATAGATCCGGTCGAATGCAAAACACCACTCAATTGTCTCTGAACTCGTTTCATTGAATCATTGAACTCAGCTATCCCTAAATTTAGTAATAGAGGTTGGGTCATAAGAATTGAGTATAAAGAATGGATGTATGAACTTACATACACTTATTGATTTTATCTCCCTTCTTAAATATTGGTACTACTTTGGATAATTTTAGTAATTCAGGAAAGTAACTTAACCCTTTGTTGCTGATTTTTTATTTTTCGCTGGAAAAAATATATGTTATACTTCTTTGGGCATATATACCTGGAAAAATAGTAAAAAAATTCCCTGTGAATGTTTTCAATTTTTTTTTCAACTTTTTTTAAATGTCCCAAATATGGAACAACATGGACAGAACGTCACATAATAGTGATGAAAATCGTACTTATGCATGATGTCCCAAATTTGGCACAGCCATTTTATTGTGTTATCTAATAATTATTTGACGGGAAAAAACAAATAAATACTCAAGGTAAGAATTGCATAGTATTATTATTAAGTAAAGCAACATATTTGAGTATTTCTACATATGTCTGAGTGATAAGACAATCAAAAGTCTCCTACTGGTGAAAAGCTCTAAAACAGTTTTTGTATTTGGTAAAGCACAGGTTTACTTTGCACTTATCACATGAAATATAGGACTTTCCCTTGCAGTTTGGATATTTGCGTGTGTAAAGGTTATTGGATGATTCATCGCTTGACGTACGGTATCAGAATCAATATCAGGGTGTTGGGCTCGCTTCAAAACTGGAAGAAATAATGCCTTCTTTCGCCCAGTGTCGTCACCGTCCGCCGGATCGTAATCTGGATCAGCATCCGTGTCGTCACAATCTTCACTTTGGTCGGATGGTGGAAAAAGTGCATCAATGATGTTGTCATCGTCCAGATAAACATCTCGGTCCATTTCTAGAAAGGAAAACATTTTGTTAGGGGTGTACTGCCCTAAGTACAAATGTAAGTATTTATAAGTCTTAAGTATGCTTATTATTTGAAGCAAAAGGTGAAGAAGTTACAGGCAAATAGGTAGTATATGTAGATCGGTGTATATTTTACTAAAATGAGTAAAAAATAAAAAAAAACTTTTAGTTAGTTTTGAAATTCACACATGATGTTGATGACACAACACATGATGTTCCAGATATGTCACAACCATGAAGGTTCTGAAACCATGTTGTGCCATATCTGGGACAACCAAAAAAATCGTGTTTACTTGAAAATAATAACAATAAACAAAGATCCTATTGTTACTATGGTAACTAGATGATTCAGGAAGCAAGATGATATTTTTCTTACCTCCGATAACGCAGAAGATAGATTAATTTCAGAGCGTTGAAAAGTCACCATGTGCAACATTCAGCATAACCTCACTTTTTCTCACATGTGACCCAGCTGTAAGTTAGTGATGCACTCTGGTGGCAAAACGGTCAACTAGCAGCACTCTCTGGATGTGCCAAAGGAGGGACATCATGCATTTAGCTTCCTAACTAAGCAGAGAAGTTATATTTAGGTGGTTAAAGTGGTTGTCCCAAATATGTCACACTATGCAACAAAGGGAAGTGAAAACATGTGTTAAAAATAAAGGCCAAAGGTAGTGTATGGGTGGGCGTAATCGAAAACCATAGACGTACTCGGCTAATATAAAAGGTTTAATATTAGCCTATTATACACGTACAGTGGTATGCAGACACAGGTACACGTACATTGGCATTGACTCACCCGCCCGCCCATACACGTACAGTGGCATTGACCCACCCGCCCACCCATACACGTACAGTAACATTGACCCACCCGCCCACCCATACAGTACAGTGGCATTGACTGTATTAAATAGGTAAAAATTTAATGCCATTCCGTGTAGCAGAGCTACATCTAGCTCGGGAGAAACCGGAGTTTTCATTTCCCAGCCAGATGCCGAAGGAGAAGGTAGTTCTTGCAGCAGCCGCTGCTTTTGCCGCAGCTACTGTGATATTTTCAAGGCAAAGAAGAGAAAGAAGATATTGGATCAAGCCGTCACTTCAGGCTAGGAAACGATACAGTGGTAGTGACCTTTTGAAAGACCTTAACGAGGATGATAGAGACGACTTGAATTATGAACTTCGTTGTGATGGAAGTTTTAAAAACTTTCTCCGCATGACAAGTGTTGATTTTGAATATTTGCTTATTGCAATTGGACACAAAATTACAAAACAAGATACGTATTTCAGAGATGCAATTCCTGCCCCTGAAAAATTAGCAATAACTTTACGATTTCTTGCATCTGGGGACTCTTATCAGAGTTTAAGTTACCTGTTCAAAGTATCAAAGTCAACTATCTCACTGTTCCACGCGTCGTGTTTCTTGTTGCGATTTTAATAGTCGGCACTTTTAGCGTCCCATAGCACCGGGTAGTCCCTAAATAGTTCTATCAACTTTATAATGTTGTCTTTACTCCAGTCGAATTCACTCAAAAGATTCTACATTACTGCACAATCGTACACGCACAAAGAAACATGCGAACACAGCCTGCACTAGAAGCACTCTTGACTAAAAAATGAGTAGACCAAAGTAAAAACATGTGACATCAAAGGTGCCGCGGCGGCCTCTAGGGAGGGGGCAGCTACATCTAGCTCTGCTACAAACAAAAACGCACGTGTAGTAGAGCTAGAAATAGCTCAGATTCCCTTTGATGTTTACCGAAACTTTTGGATAGCACGTTTTCTGCTATATAGCAGAGAAAATAGGCTTAAATTTGCTATATAGCTGGACTATATAGCAGATCTCCAGTGTCACTTTTTGTACTTGTAGCAGAGCTATATAGCTATGCTACATTTAGCTCTGCTATATAGCTCTGCTACATAGTGTAAACCTAGCTTAAATCTCCATTCATGAATAGTGTAGGCAATTGTGTTCATTGCTAATTAGTAGGTGTTAACATGTTAATGTAAGCTTGGGTCTGCAAGTTCATGACACGCGCCAGGTTTACATGTTTAACAACTAATAAGTATGTTCATATCAAAGAAGATGTTTTACAAAGTTGAGCACGAATGTTTAACATTGCATAATCGTATTACATGTTATCTTGAAACTTCGATGTACGATCAACGTTAAAACATTAACGTACTTTTTTTTCAACTATTATTATTATTTATTTGTTCATTATTCATTTCTAAGACGTCTGAGTTCGACCTACCTCAGAAAGTACCAATTAGCCAGGGCAACTAAGGGACCTACAGCTTTACGTAGAATCCGAACCATCTAGTGTTTGTCTGATTTTCAGCTAACTGACAAACCTGAAACTCAGTTGTCTTCCCTACACAACACCTTATCCTTGACTACCATTCATCATGGACTTCCCAGAATTCTCTAGTAGTGTCCACGTCAATGGTAAACATTGAGCGAACGCCGTGTTGGTATTAAGAGGGCCGAGAATGGAACATATCGCCTACAATATCGCCAACACTTTGTCCCCAAGTAGCTGGGTTGCAGCACTGGCCACCATATATGGATTTAATGAAAAAATTACATTAAATTCATGTTATAATCTACACAATCATTTGCTGGCCTTGGAAAACGGATCTAGAATATAAGTTAAAACATTAAGGCACATATTTAAATTAGATAGACCTATAGAACTCTAATATGTAAGTTAGTAGGAAAAACAATAGACCTTACATTCTCTACAATTTGAGGTTAAGTGGTAGAGAGGACTTTAAAGTTCTATCTTGACCTTGTATGAAAGTCTTCTTCCTTCATTACAATTAACAACAAACCGATTCACTACACTTAGCTCGAGTAAAATACATTATTTTAATACGTTTGTGAAATGAAATAGTTTTTAAAACTACAAATTTCCTTTTTTTAACTACACGTTGTAAATAAGCTGGTATTTTAATAAAACTAAGTGTCTTTTTCTCCCCGAGGATGAATATAAAATATTTTATACATACTTGGAATATTCTGGACGAAATATTTATAGTATTCCAAATGACAAGGCAATTAATTATAAAAAATATTTATAGTAAGTTTAAGGGAATCTATTTTACGCTAATAAATTCCCTAATTAAAAAACTTCAAGATGTTGATAAAATCATTCATCATACATTTATACAGCAAATATAAATTAAGATGTAGAAGGGGTCAATATTTACGTATCGATTGCCCAAAACAATGTATTCTGTCGTGGATACTGGAGAGGTGACGACACAGTTGCAAGTAGTTAAATATTATGTAAAATAATACTAAAGTAGAATTAAAACCAGAAGCGGATTGCCGAGAAGAGACTCGGAGCGAGGGGGAGGAGGGAACGAAGGCGCGCCACCGCCCTTAGCCAATAACAATCGGGCAGTTCACTCTTCAACATATACAGTGTTGCCGTAACTCATTCTCCCATGTTTATATTCGCCGTGCTACTACACTACGCCTACCAGTTGCTCCGTTCCGAACGAGCCGATGTGGCAACACTGTTACCGAACGTTGTCGAGAATCTCCGACCGTCCCCGAAGACAGTACTTCTACGCAGGCGTTCCAATCCGCTTCTGGTTTTAATTCTACTTTAATAACAATAATAATAGGATACCTAACTAACTGGCCAACTACAGTCGAATATTTATTTGAGAGTGATTTTACTGGAAACTGTAAGTGTAACATGGGTGTGATAATGAGGGAAAAAGAATGGAGCAAAATCAAATTAAATAAAATTGAAAATGTAAATATTAATGTCAATTTAATCTAATTTCCTGGTACCTGGAACGTGATTTTGATTGTTAAAAACATTTTCTTCCGAATGAATTATTTTTCCTGTTTAATCATATTTAACTAGCTGTACCCGTTCGCTTCGCCGGTTGTAACAGAAAATATATTGAGTTTGATTATACAGTACGGTCGCGATAATCCGAATATTTGTTTGCAAGGGCCTGTTCGGACTATCAAGGTTTGAGAAAACAATAATAATTATTCCATAAAATCACCGTTTAATGGATAATTACTAAACTATAAAATTTTATAAGCATAATAACAAGCTAGACAAGTACAGTAATGAAAAAAACACAACTATTTACATACGTAGCCTATTTGTTAAAACTGTTGAGTTCAAACATAAGAAAATGTTTATATCTTTAAAAATCGTTTACATACATCAAGTAAAAATCAAACAATTTAAATTAGTAAAATTTTACATAATTATTAGTAATCTGTAATTTTAAACAGTACTGTCACTGTTAATATCCGTATAAAAACTAACAAGTTGAGACGTGCAAGGAAAACAGCTGTTTGCAAGTGGCCGGGAGAGTCGTTCGGATTACCGCGTGATTCGGATTACCGTGGGTTCGGACTACCGCGACCCTACTGTATAATCGAAATGTGCAGCAATCTTTCAATTTACACTGTATCCAATTTACATCCAATTTAGAACAGCTGATGTTACGCATTATTTACTACTGCACTGAATTATTTTTAATTTTTAACTTTTAGCCTACCACAATTTTATTCGAGAACCAGTGTCAATTTTAAGGTTGGACAGCTGTTTTGTGATCTTACAGTAGATTTTATTTGTATTTATGTGCTTATTTTTTTCATAGTTAAGTATAATATTGTTTCTTATTTACCGTTTTAACTAATTAATTTGATTCATTTACGTATTTTGATTTCTGTTATATATCAACGGTCTTCAATTTAAATGAACACAACATCATTAGTGTTAAAACTAGCAATCCTAACCTCATCGTTAGACCATAATTATGCCTCTACATTACCTCGAGGACTACTGGGAACAACAATGGGAAGCACATGCTAGAAGACAACAACATTAATCCACCAAGTAAACAGTTTGTAACTGATCCAATTAATTACGTAAAAGTTGATTCCATGGATTTAAGTAACACTGATCCCGGTAACCTATCAATAAATGACTTTGAACCTGTAAAAAATAGAAAATCCAAATCATCCTCATCTCGTATCCAGCCTCCCAATCAACGTTACAAACCCGTTATACAAAATAGGTTTGAACCTATATCTACTCCTAGCGACGACAATAACATTACTGCGTCTCCTAAATCCCAAAACATTCCACCCATCTTCCTTCATGACTCAAACAACTACCAAGCATTGATTGCAGACCTTAACAACGTCTTACAACATGATTATTACACTGTTAATAAAGGTACCTCTATTAAGATTAACGTTTCAACCTCTGACGACTTCCGCGCATCGACAGCGCATTTTGATAGTATGAATGTGCCATATCATTCCTTTTGCCCTCCTGATAACAAGCGACTTTCTGTAATCATGAGGAACATTCTTCTTTCCTTATCCGACGAAGAGATATACAATGAGCTAAAGTCTAAATACTACCCAGTGTTAAAAGTCTCACGGCTATTCAACAAAGACAAATATCCTATGCCTCTTTGCGCTATTGAACTGGAAGATTCAGATATCGGAAATGAAATATTTGGCCTTGAATTTCTTTTTCATTCTAAAATTCAAATTGAATTGAAACGTAAATCTAAGTCCATCCCACAGTGCACTCGTTCCCAGCGCTTCGGACACACTAAGAATTATTGTAAACTCCAACCTCGATGTGTCAAGTGCACAGGTAACCATCTATATTCTGAGTGTTCCAAAAAGAAAGAAGATTCAGTCCAATGTGTCAACTGTGGTGATTCACATACAGCCAATTATCGGGGATGCCCCTACTTCCTCAACCTAAAATCACGTTCCAAACAAAATAAAAATATTCTCACATCAGAAAATACTCAAAAATTTGAGACATTTAATGCGACTTTTAGTAATTTCCCCCCGCTGAAAACAAATGAAGGAGCTCTGACTACAAAAAACCAAAAGGATGATAATATACGCTCACCACATGTCAACTATGCTAGCGTTGTCAACGGTGCACAGCCTAAACGTCCTGTAAATAATATGACTGACTCAAGCCATGTTCAACCAGAAAAGGACTCCCTCCATCCAATATTTAATTCTTTATTAACACTAATTAAGCCTTATATTTCTCAAATCAAATCATTCATTTCAGAGTTAATATCATCGATTTTTAAGAATGGGTTTTAACTTACAAGCCGTTCATAATTTAAATATACTAAATTGGAATGCAAACGGTTTGAAGGTAAAACGCTCTTCATTTATTGTATTTCTTGCTCAAAATAAAGTGAACATTGCCTGTGTTACAGAGACACATTTGATATCAACCGAAAAATTCGTCATTCCTGGTTACGTTATATACAGAGCTGACAGAGATTCACCAAGGGCATCAGGCGGTGTAGCCATAGTGATCAAAAGACATATATATCACCATTCATTATATTTGCCACAAATTGGAAATTTAGAAATAATTGGAATTAAAATACAAACAAAGAACGATGAATTAGTTTTATATTCTGCCTACCATGCTCCACGGTACAAATTTTCAAAATTCTATATTGACAATCTCTTTCATGATAATACTCCTACTATTCTACTAGGAGATCTAAATTGTAAACATGAAGCTTGGGGCTGTAAGGTAACCAATCCTAATGGCAGAAGGCTGCTAGCAGCAACGTTAGACACTAATATTACGGTGGTAGCCCCTAGTGAACCAACACATTCCTACAATCCTAATGTTAGACCAGATATATTAGACATTGGTATATTAAAAAATGTTCCTTATCCAACACACATGACCCCTATTATTGATCTCGATTCTGACCATCTTTTAACGATCCGCCTGTACTTGAGCCCGTTAATGACAAATTAATCAAAGGGGTGGTAGATTGGAACACATTTAAAGAAGCATTTCAAGATCATTTTGATTCATTGCAACATCTTTCGACTCCAGCACAGATAGATGACAAATTTTTGGACTCTGTTAGGGTTTCGGTAGATAAAGCAACGAGTCGCCCGTTTCAGCCTGCAAGAACTCATTCTCCAACTTCGAAGTATATTCTATCGCTTATCAGGCTTAAGAACAAATGCAGAAGATTATGGCAACTACAAAGAAATCCTGCTTTGCGTAGGAGGTATAATCAATTAAACAGGCGCGTTAAATGGGAATTAGACCGCTTTCGAATACAACAAATATTTGTCTAATCTATCTCCTAATGACAACAATTCCTTATGGTTGGCTACAAAACGTATCCTAAAGGAAAACACCCCAATCCCTAGCTTGACAAATAATGGGTGTGTGTACAACAGCAAGACAGAAAAAGCCATTGTGTTAGCTGATTTTTATCAATCAACATTCCGCCCAAACGAAGACATCCAAGATATGGAATTTTGGAATTTTCTGATCATGTTACCTCAGTGATTTCTTCAGCATGGGATACTGTAGAACTTCCAGTGAAATACACTTCTCCATCTGAAATGTCTCACCATTTGAAGTCGTTAAAAACAAAAAAATCTCCTGGTCATGATGGGATACCTAACATAGTACTGTGTAACTTGCCTCGTAGAGGACTTGCTTTCATTGCATCCCTCTTCAACGCTTGCCTTAGCATTTCATATTTCCCGACATCATGGAAACATTCACAAATCACTGTGATCCACAAACCTGGAAAGCCTTCATCTCAAGTAAGTAGTTACCGTCCAATAAGTCTTCTCCCGACGCTTTCAAAATTATTTGAGAAAATTATTAAAAGTCGCTTAGATGCTTTTGTAAGTACTACCTCTCTTATCCCACCATACCAATTTGAATTTCGTTCTCATCATTCTACTAATCACCAGCTGTTAAGAGTATCAGAAGACATTATTCAGGGCTTTGATAACAAAAGTCACACTACTGCCGTATTTTTAGACGTAGCTCAAGCGTTTGATCGTGTTTGGCACGACGGTTTATTGTTTAAATTAAGAGAATCGGGGATCCCTTGTTATATGTTCAAAATTATAAGAAGTTTCCTCAAAGATAGGACATTTTCAGTCAAAATTGGTGGTGTTCTATCCACGGTAAGACCTGTTATTGCTGGAGTACCCCAAGGTGCAATTTTATCTCCTCTTCTATTTAACATATACACATCCGATTTGCCTACGTAAAATAATTCAAAAACTGCTACATTTGCTGATGATACTCTTATTTACTCTTGTCATCATGACATTGAAACTGCAACCATGAGAGTACAAGAGTCTTTGGAATGCGTAGTTACTTGGTTTTCAAAATGGAGGATAGCTATCAACCCGACCAAAAGCGAGGCAAAGATTTTCACTCTACGTCGTCCTTTAGAACCTCAAAATATCACAATTTTAAATGAAGAAATACCCTGGAACCCTACCGATCAAGCAATAAAATATTTAAGTGTTTATTTTGATCGTAAACTAAATAGGAAATTCCACATAAATAAGAAACTTAACCTTGCTTATGGAAGATTGTCAAAATTATTTCCATTAATAAACAAGAAATCACATCTGTCTGTAAAAAACGGCCTTCTTATTTACAAAACTATTCTACGACCACTTTTGTTGTACGGCTGTCACGTTTGGGGTACTGCCTCAGAAAGAACATTAAAGAAACTGCAGGTATTTCAAAACAAAGTTTTACGACTCATACTGAAGTGCCCTTGGTATGTGCGTAATAACCAGATTCATCATGAACTTGGAATTGTTCCCGTTCATCAGTTCATTAAAAAATCGACTCAACAATTATTTAAGAAACTTCCATCTGTAAGTGGTGTACAACACTTCAACATAGGACATCCGACCAACATCAGAACGCTCCGCCTAAAACCAAGGCTACCTCAAGACATTTTTGAACTACCATAAACATGCTTTAATCAATCAAGTTTAATATCAAACATTTTGAACTCTGTTCCTGAGGTGCCGAATGGCTGACCTCAATATTTATAGTTCTCTGTTATTATCTTTTTCTAACATTTTCTGTCACTTAATTCTACCTTGGCCTGTATAGCATTTTGTAACTTGCTGAACGGTTAATAAAATTGTTAAAAAAAAAATTATTCAATTTATTTTTATTTAACAGCTGTTAATCGAATAAATGAATAAATTAATTAATATTGCTCTTGTTAATTATTTATTAAGAATACCATGGAGATTTTGGAGGCCAGTGGGACGGAGTCCTGAGGTCGGAGGAAAAAAAATCTTTTCTTATTGGACATATAGTTTTGGAGAAATGAGTGATAAATGGCTTTTATAGATTGATTTACCTTCACAATGCTTCTTCATTTTTTTTTAAAGAGAGTAGGCCTACGTGATTGACTTTAAAGTTTTTTTTTAATTAATTGCAAATTATGCAAATATTTTGACAAAAAGTATGCTATGGTCTTATTATATGCCTACTTTAATGAACTCTAAAAATTAGAATATATTATTTGAAATATGTGTATATAAGAAGAAACGTCTCTGCACGATTCGCGTGAAAACACCGCCACTCGCTGCGCTCGAGACACATAGGTCTTTGCCTTCGTTCTGTGATTTAGTCAATAAATAGGACTTCATATACGTTAACAGTAGCAGGAAAACTGTAATTTAGTACTTATAAAAACTAGAAGATAAACAATTAATTTGTAAAATTGTTTTTCTTTTAAATCTGTTCTTTACAATCAGACAGTTGTAAATCCACATTAAAAAGAACCAATGTTTAGAACAGAATTAACATCATAAACATAAACATCAGTGTATCGTTATAAATGTTCAAAACACTGAAGCGATAGAAGACAATGGAAGTTTTAGGGCCAGTGGGGTGGAGTTCAGGTAACTTTTTAAATTTATTAAATGGTTCCAAAGAATTGGCACAAACTTTTCCCCATATTAAACACTAAAAAATAAAACTTTGAAAATTACCAGTTTGATTCCCAAGTTTTTTTAACTAATTAAGTTATAGATATGCGATTTTTACTCAAATATTTTAAATTATAATTCACACCTTTCCTGAAAATTTAATCAAAATCGTTAAGGCTGTTCTTTGAGAAAATTCAGTTTGTTATGTTTGTTGCCCATACAAATATAAAAAACTAAAATTTCAAAAAAGTGAAAAAATAGACAGGAGATATTGGCTAAATACACTTACATACCAAATTTCATAAAACTTGATCCATCCGTTTGCACATACGGATAGAAAAAAAAAAAATAATAATAATAATAATAAATAAATAAAAACACTTTTTGGGTTCAGAGAACCCTAAAATGGATTTTTAGACCAACTTGTAAAAAACTTTTTTGGACGATCGCAATACTTTCTCTGTGCCAACGCTATGGGAGAAAGTAAAAAGTAATCTAAACAAGGTACATTTTTCTTATCTCGAGAACTTTCGAGGGGACCAATTTGCTTACGGAATTATATGTAGAGATTAGTTTTTTAGACTCCCGACATTAAAAATGACCTTCTATAGATCCGATGCAGTTACTGTTACAGCAACTAATCAAAACAGAAAAAAATATATACATAAAAAAATGAAAAAAAAACGAAAAGTCATGAATGCACTCTTAGCATTCCTTCTTTTATAATGAAAAAAAAAAAAAAAAAAAAAAAAAAACACATTCAAGTGATTATAGTTGCGATAAGTGGAAGGATGTAGCGGGCGAGAGTGGCGCAGTAGTACGGTTAGATAGGGAACCACACCTCCCCTGAAGGTGCGAGATATCAGTCCAACTTCAGTGATAGTGAGATCAAAGCGTTAGTGATTATTAGTTCTATCCAGTGGAATATAAACACAGGTACGTCTCATCTCTTACTCACTTATTTTTGAAAATATAATGTAATACTGTTATTGGTCTGTAATTTTAGACATCAGTGCAAGTAAATGCATCGGTATTATTTAACTTATAAAAAATAAATTATTACAAATTATATCGTAATGCACGAAGTTCCAATAGTAAAAACCTATATAGTGTTGGCTCACTTTATATAGGTTTTATGTGAAATCAACTATTTAACTATTTTTAACGATCAAACGCATTTTCTTGTTGGCTAAAGCAAAAATATTTTAAATCAGTTAAGATTTTAACACTTGGAAACGAAAACACACCTTTGTAGATAAAATTAGACTGTATAAGGTAGAAGACGAAACCCTATTTATGTAGAACAATTAGATTTTGGGCAAATATGGAATAAAGAAGTCTCACTCAACTATCACGATTTTTTTAAAAGTAGTCAATATTCACCCCAAGCACACGAATATATAGGTTAAACGAACAATTGAAAAAAAAAGAAAATTGTACGCCAAAATCATGTAGATTAAATTAATCTCATCTAGTTTTTCTCCTAAACACAAGTATTTAATCCAATTCGTCATACGACAAATTAAATAATAAATGAGACTATAATAGTGGGTTAGTTTAGGTTAGGTTAGGTTATGTTAGATAGATTATTTTAGGTTAGGTACGTTATTATTTTCATAAGATGTATTAACATATAAAATATACCCACGAAAGTATTAAATATCTAACATTACTTAAAGAGCCTAATATAACTTAAAGTAATCTAACTTTACTCTTACCTAATTTTTCTGTTTTGTTAGATATCTAAGTAATTATTTATTTAACGAGTGTCATATTTATGTTGCGGAAGAAAAACATCATAATTTTAATCTAATATACGTTATTTAGTGTACAAGAAATGGTTTTTTTTAATCGATTGCTGTTATTCGGTTCATGTAAAACTATTCATATTCTCTAAACAAGCGCCGTTCTAATTTTCCCAACGAGAGTTTTGACCTAAATTGGGAAATCAGTGTAGGAAACTTGAAGCACCAGTGAAATCACAAGAAAAAAGTTCTTATCAATTTCCCGAAATATTGTTTTCTTGGCTTCTTGACATGTATAGTTACGATACATTACTTTCATATGCTTAAGTAAATAAGGTGTTTTTAAATCAATTTAAAATTACTTTAAATTGATAAATTTAAATCGATTTAAATCAATATAAAATGACTGCATTTATTTACAAATATGAAAGTAATATATCGTAACTATATACATGTCATAAAAATTGCAACAAAACCAATTAATTAATTTTACAAAGTCTAGAAGTATAGAAAAGGTTCCTATCAACCAGGAACTAAAATGTGAATGCGATAAATCAATGAGTTTTTCATTATTAACGACGTGAAATTGATATACAGTAAAATCTAGTTAAAATTCTGGTACTTTTTTTGTTCAAACTAAGATAAAAATTACTATGAATTTTAATACAATTTTATAAAAACTACTATAAATTTTAATACAATTTTAAAACGCACGTGTCATAACGTACACTTAAACGAGGAAAAAGGTCTGTTTAGATTTTTCGTAGGCCTCTTAGTTCCTTAGACAACAACCTTCAAACCCGGATGCACATAATTTCTGCGCCGATAGTATACTATTTTGTACTACAAATCATAAATTGCGAAGTTGGTACAATAAACACTCCTAAACAACTCCACACATAACCAATCAGTTATTCGACTACAAAGTTTTGCCTACTAAACTAGTTTACCTACAACAGCGACTGACGACGATAAGGCACTTGCTACAGGAACTTGAATACCTTGATTCGACTTTTTTGTCCAAGGTTACAGACCAAGGTTCTCGGCAAGTTAGGCGTTATTACCAGTTTTTCTGAGTTTCTCCGAATTCCTGTTCTCTGAAAAAAGACAGTTAAACCGATTTTTCACTTCCTGAGAAAAAGAAGAAGAAAACAAAACAAAAATTTATATTGAGAAAAAATACGAATAATTACAAGCTTGATTTACACTATTTTTTATGGATTTAAAAATATGCATATATTTTTTCTAGTTTACTTGTTAATTTTGTATTATTAGTTTGTTTTTTTAGTGTTGCCTACTTATCTCTTAACTTTAGAACGCAAATTATAATCTTAGAAAATCGTTATTTTACTGAAGATGGTAGTTAATTTAGCGATAACTATTGGGTACGTCCCAAATAGTCAGTTAACAGAAAATAGAGCTTGAGTGTAATTGATAGTTCAAACCTTGAAGTAGATAAAATACTTTGCGGCCTTACGAAAATAACTTTTAGGTACACTTTTAATTCTCTTAGGGATTGTAAAAACGCTAAAATCTGTAATTTTGAGTCACACAATCCTCCCGCAAAGAAAAATGTTGCCTGTTTGTTTGAACTCAAAAGATAAGGGGGTTGCGTGGGACTTGTGGGACAACCCGTACATTCTGTTTAATGTTTTTTACACGTTTTGGTGCCACAAAGTTATTTCATTTAATGAAAATTAATTATTTATAAGAATAATTTAAATGTTTTTTTCTTTCACTAGTTTTTCTATACAGAGTGAATTTTAAGTCGGTTACCCCTGAACTTGTTTCTAAGAGTTAAAAAAAGATTTGCTTTTTGAATAATAACCAACATAATATTCAGTTTTCAAAAAATTTTATTAGGAATCACTTAGGGTCCAAAATCTACGAGTCAACTTCAAAGACTGCCATTTCAAGCTGAAAACGACAGTGCAATCAGAATTAAAAATACATGTGTTATTATTTATTTATCAATTATTCTGTTATTTCATTTAGTTGGTTATCACCCATGTATGTCCAAATTAAAACTGATTTGCCAAGGCTAAAAAAATAGATTTTTGTTTTTATTGTGTTTTAGGGCGTTTTTAGTTTTCGCCATGACAGTGACCAATTAAATAATATAAAAAATAATTAATAACTAAAGAACGACATCATATTTAAATTCTGCTTGCAATGTGTTAGTGAACATGTTACCACGTTCTCATTTACGTTTTTGAAGTTGACTCCCAGATCTTTGACCCCAAGTGATCCCTACCAACATTGAAACACTCTAAATATGGTGTGAGATGTATTAATTTAATGGCATATTAAAAAAAGAAAATCTTTTATAAACTGTGGAAACAAATTAGGTGGGTAACTGATTTGAAACTCACCCTGTATGGGTTTTTATTTGTTAACTGTCGTGTTTGGAGGATATGTAAACTTAAGTGCCAATTCGGTGTGTTCATTTTTATATAACCCAGAGAAATGAAAGCCATTGTTTTGGTAATTTGGCCAAATAACTTATTATAATACAATTGTCAATAATTTAGTCTACTAAATTAAAAAAATACAGGTGTATACATTGTTTTGGAAAAGCCGACAAGGTTACATAAAGGCAGAAGCTGTAAAAAATCTGTCAGTCTAAAAATAAATTCAATAACATATAAACCAAAACTGATTAATATAATATAGTTTTTTAATTATCATAATACGTGTTGGTACATATACAGTACAAGTAAACGTCACACAACACAAATTTATTACAATACAAGCACAAAATGAACAAATATACCACAATACAAGTACAAAACGCACAAATACTATGGTGATCGATTTCGGTGAACCACGCCCACCTTCCTCAGACCAGAGGGATTCACAAAAGAATCCCTTCTGGGGGGATTCACAAGAAAAAAAAGATTCTTTTGTGAATCCCTCTGGTCTGAGGAAGGTGGGCGTGGTTCACCGAAATCGATCACCATAGTATTTGTGCGTTTTGTACTTGTATTGTGGTATATTTGTTCATTTTGTGCTTGTATTGTAATAAATTTGTGTTGTGTGACGTTTACTTGTACTGTAATATAATATAAATTAAAAAAAAAATGTTTCGAATACATGCGACTGGATGATTTTAACGGCCAAGCACACGTGATCTAGTCATACGCTAAACACAGATTTATCACAAGTGCCTTGAAATCAGTTACTCCAAGCGTGGAACTAGTAGATAAGAATACAAAGTCAACATTATGAATCACTCTGTTTTAAAAACAAATAAAAATAAAACAAATATTAACACGCTTTTATTTTTTTATAATGTGGGCTGTGTATTAAAGAGAAATAACAAATTTTTAAATGCAATTTGCGATAAATATCCATAATATTTATGACAGGGTTTGTTAATTGGTAGGACTATTTGCTGAATTAAGTTTTTTAGTTACAGTTTTTTCAAAATCTATATTTATAAAAGGGGATGTTTGTATATCTATATTTATAAAAGAGGATGTTTGTATATTTGAAGTTTATGCGCTGCCAAACCATCCAACCGATCGCCATGAAACTTTACGATGTTGTCCTGTATACTCCCGAGATGGTTTCTGTAAAGTTTGATGCAGATCCGTCCACAGGGTCCCGCCCCACGGGCTCTTAAAGATCCCATGTTATTCAAATGGAGAATCTGAATTGTTTACAAAAAACATATGACTGTGTGGTTTAATGTAGTTTCACATGCCATAAGCAGATTGAAGTTCTCACAACAACAGTACTGTATATGATTTGATTTATTTTAGTTCTACATTTCACCTTGAGAGTGTAACACACACTACTTTTACTTGATCAGGTGATCTGTATTTGGTGTTAACCTTTTTTCCTCGGTAATTAAAACATGTGGTGAAACGTGAAAATAAAAAATAAATAATTATTTTTTTTGCAGTTTACTTTTTATGACATGCCTCCTAAAAAATCTAATATTGATAGAAGAAGCAAAAATGCTCGAATTCTTTCAGCTATTAGGTTTTTAATCAAACCCAATATTATGACCGGCGAAGCGGGTGGGTACAGCTAGTTGATTTTATAAATTTAGTGCATAGGTTGTAACATTGTAAAGTTACTATTTCTGTGTTGTTGTTTAGCTATAACCAAGAAATGCACAATTTTGATTTAGAGGTTATGACCTTGTACATGGTTATAACTAAAATGGGGTAATTTTAAATTTAAGATAGTAATTAGGCTATAATAGTAATAAATAAGTCTATTTTATTTATCAGCCTATAAGGTGGTCCCAAAAGTAAATATTTACAAAATCCGTACCAAAATATAACACGGTATCCACTAGACGTTTAAAGTTTTACGTCACTCAGTAATAGGAATAGTAATTGAAAATCAGTTGTAAGAATATCCCTCACTCATAAACATTAAATGTTGAAGTGTAATAAAAATCTCAATAGATCGATTTATATTAATTCTGGAAATGTGATAGTTATAAATTGAAAGTTAGGGATGTTATTTTCAGTCAATTTAAAATAACAATAAATTAATCGATAGTTCGAGTGACAACTTGCTAACATTAATAAGAAAGGATTAATTTTGACTATACTTAAAAACAGGATTATAATAATTATAATTAGGATGGTAGACATTTAAAACGATAATTTGTAAGTTAAATGAAAAAGTTACATTATTTTAAATAATGCCATTGAATATAAGATAGGCAATTCGCTTAATATTGTTAGATTAAAAATGTATAACAATTAAAAACTCCTGTTCACAAAATTGAACATGAATGACAAACACATTTGGGTTTCCCCTACCAATTATCACTGAAGAAATTGTAACACTTTTGGAAAAATTACAATAATAAATGATCCAGGAAAATGAGACATAATTAATGATTACGAAATGTCTCTACAACAGGTCAGGGAATTAAGTTCCCGCAAGGCCGCGCAGGACGAAAGCTCATAGCCTAGCATAATGACCTAGCTAGACAGTAGATTGGCTGTTGAGGTCACGTGAGTTTTTGTCACACAGCTGGTTGCCGTTGTAGTGCGATCACACTGCCAACCTTGCCCCACGAAAATCCCCGTCCGGCACGCAACGCCACCATTGTCGACTATCGATTGTGAAAGAGTATAACCTCATTTGCTAGTGATTCACAAACGTGTATCAAACGTAGAGTCGTGTTAGTATTGCGTTCAGTCCCTTATCGGTCAACTGATAGTGATATTTAGTGTCAGGAGAACACGTTAACCTGGAGCTGTCAGTCAACGCAGAATTTCAGTGCCGTCTGACTTTTCGTCCTTAACGGCAGTGTTTCTTTCTCTTTCGGAATTCTAGTGGCATCAACTGGATTCATCCGGTAAGTGAGGTTTCTTGCATTTATACTTGGTGATAAATTAAATGGTATATCGAGTGAACTGATAAAATGAACTATTATTAACTAATTATATAAAATATGAAGAGACTCAGTAATCAAACCGTTTCTTTGTTTACTTTGGACTTAAGAAACGATCCAGCAAAACAGTGAATGCATTAAAATTTAAAAAATTTACGTTTATTTCTTTCATTTTTTTGCTTCTTCTTCCACATAGTTGTTATATACAGTAAAAGTTAAATAATATAAATTGAGCTTTTTCAATAATTATTATTCATGAAAATAAACTAAATAGAAGATTATTTACTTAATAATAAACAAATTCAAGTAACTCTAGTAATATTTTCCTAATAAACAAATCTTGAATATACCAAGAGCCTATTTTATTATTTTTATAATTCAAAATGTATTAAATGGCTTGTACTCTAATTGATGGATCGTTAGCTTTCAAATGATACCTGTTTAATTTGACGTTGAATATTTTAAACTTTACAATAAAAGCCATTTCAGGGTTTTCAGTTCTTTTCCTGTACAGTCACTCGTAAAACAATGCCATTCACCTAATTATACAGTACATTAACAACTAATTTGTTCTTAATTGACTGTAGTAAAAATAATGTTCATTCATAAAAACAAGTTTTTTAGAGACAACCTATTAAATAAAGACTGTAGACTTTGCAGTTCCAATATTTTAACATAACCTAAAATTATAAATTATAGTAATTCTATCACGTCTATATATCTAATTAATCAATTAATTTGGGCTTAATGTGACATAAATGACAAACTCATTAGTATTAAACCTTTTATTTTGGTGGTGCGCGGACTCATTCGACGTAAATGTGACGAAGAGTGGCACGATCCTGTCTTGGCTTC
This sequence comes from Stictocephala bisonia, assembly GCA_035578905.1. Taxonomy (NCBI): domain Eukaryota; kingdom Metazoa; phylum Arthropoda; class Insecta; order Hemiptera; family Membracidae; genus Stictocephala; species Stictocephala bisonia. The sequence goes on along the minus strand of JAQJVL010000215.1, from coordinate 218,442 downwards.
TGATTGGTCGGAAGTCACCTGGCGGTGTTTTTACTCAGTGATTGTTGCCGTGCTCACCAGGTTGAGCAGAGCAGATTGATTCACCAGTTAGTTCGTTCACTCCGCTCGACATAAAAGTGTCACTATTATTATGGTATTGCTAACACAGAGGTTAGTCAAGTTTCATTTTATTTTGAGGAATAAGACTTATAAATTTATAGGTTAGGTCTACCTGAAATGTAGACGATTGTGTTACAATAATAGATAATTTTTTTATTGTTGATCTATAATTATGCATTTTGAAAAAAGCTGTTCCAAAGTTATTGTGATATTTTTGCCTTATTTTTTTAAAAAACATTCCTCTAGTGGAATAAAGTTTTCCGAATTCGTTGCAGCGTATAATAACTATACAGAGGACGTTATTTTCTTATTTTGGTTGGGAACTCGTGTTGATTGTATGTGCATCCCAGATATACAAACTTTTGAATAACTCAAAACTTTATAGGCTAACATACAAATTTCTTCTTCAAGTTCATACTCATTTTTTAACACATTTTTATTTTGGGTGAAACGAATCTAAAATGTTAAATAAAATTTATCAGTGTGATGGCCTTATAAACTGGCCCACCAAGGCAGTTGACTCCTTTTTATAAATTTAAACGGTTTTTATTTGTGATAGCGTATATCCTGATTTATTATATTTCGTTATTTTATTAAGTGAATACTGTTTATGCCAGTACAAGATAATTGACCAATTTGTGGCCTTCTGTATAAAACAATCATTTTCTTTCCTACGAGTGTTTTTCAGTGAGACCAGTGTAACTGTCAATTGTATGTTAACGTGTTCTATATATTTTCTTTCTGATAACAATTGTAAACACCTAACAATATACTATAGTTAGCGATAATTGATACTTCTTTGAGAATTCTATCACTTAAAAAAAAAATTACCATGTAAAAATCCGATCAACATGGCCTATAGTGTATCAAAACAGTGATGTTGATTTGATCTAAGTCAAAATAAATCTAAGTAAGATAATTATGCACTTTCTAGACGCTTCTGAAAAAACGATTTCTTGTTGAAAAATTGATGAAATACCAGTTTATAATTCTTGACGAGGTTGATTTTAGCCGCGGAAAACTCGTTTTTCACCGAAAAATTGGAAAACTAGTTTTTTTATGTGATAGTGTTCCATTTTACTTATTTTTTAACGCTGAACACGAACATTTAATTGGTTTGTCAATAAAATTAATTTTTCTGCATGAAAAAATAAACCTTTTACTTACCTAACCAAACATAACCTAACTTATCCTAATCGTCTTTAATCCTAATAGGCACGCCGGCGGGAATACATGGGAACTTGTTTTTGCGGCTATTCTTAGCTTGATATTGACATTGTGCATATAGCCGCCATAGGTGATTTGCCGCGATCGTAGTTTTTTTCGCGAAATCTCGAGAAATAATTGTCGTAGATAAAAATAATTTTCAAATTCGTATTCAGCACAATAACCTACATCGAATTGATGAAAAAATAACGAAAAATAACGGAGAAAAATCGAAAAATAAATTTTCAAAAATTTAGAATTTTTGATTTTTTTGCATAAAACGTTATTTCCGCGGAATTAAAAGTGTGTTCTCATAAAATGTAGACCTGCTTCTACCCACTGGTGATAAAAAAGTTGATATTGGCGAGGCTTCTATAAAGTGTATATAAATACCCTAAATAAAGTACACCGTCTCTTCATATTAAAAAAAAATAAAGCTAGAAGAAGTTTTCACAATAATAATATTCATTGCTGTCTTCACTTAATAAAACAGTATTAGACATAAAAATATGAAATAGGAAATTAATATAAAATAAATGTAAAGTAAAAATATTAAAAAGGAGAAAACATAGTTGATAATTTTATTACAATTTTTGAAATTTAAAATCTTCAATTCTATATAGACAATTTCTGGTCAAGTAATTTTTCAATGTTTTCTTGAAAGCATCTCTTTTAGATTTCTTACATGTATTGGTAATTTATTAAAAATGTTGATTGAATTATTTTTAAAACTTAAAATTTGTATAATAACTTCTTCTTATATTGTCTTTGTTTCTTATAGAGTAGTTATGCATACTACTTTGAATTGTAAATTTAGAAATATTTTCTTAAATATATAGTAAGCAGTGAAAAACATATAAAGAAGGTAAATACATGATTTCAAGTTCTTTAAAGAATTGATTACAATTTGTCTTTTGGGGAATATGTTTTATCATTCTGATGGCTTTTTTTGTAATTTAAATATTTTAAAAGCACCAAGTCTGTTACCCCAGAGTAGAGTCAATGACTACAGATAGAATAAGACGAAAAGTTCCCATGTTAAAATTTCAGACCGAAACAGTAGGTAAAGAACTGAATTTAAGCAGCTGGCCACTATGGAACGCCGAAGTCTCGTTTTCGATACGAGTGTTAGACAAGGATGACGAGCGCAAGAAGAAAAGAGAGAGCGGTATTATCAGCCTGCACACTCACATTCCGGTTCGTTATCGGTCTTCTTTGGGTCTCTCACTTCATTCGTAACAACTGGTGGACCCTTGACAGATGGCAGGTCGCTTGAAACCCGTTACAAGTCTTGGTCCCTTGGCCAAATACATCCCTTAGCCCAGAGGCATGCTTCTAGCTTTTCAGTTTAGAGGACGGGCGTCAATTTCACTGTGTTGAAACCAAGTCATAATTAAATTAAACTAGAATTAAATACTTAAAAGTTTATTAATTAGTTGAATGATTACATGATTACATTTAACTTATAATAATAATAATAATAATAATAATAATAATAATAATAATAATAATAATAATAATAGTTGCAGGGAAGTTTTAGCTGTCTAATAGGGTTTACGATAGTATTTTTAAAACGATAATAGACATATTAAAGAACCAATCAATTTTTTTAAAGAAACCAATTTACCTTCTACAAAAAAGTCATATTTTAACAGGTTGTTCCGTAAACACTTTAGAATGTGAGGGAAATCAAAGAGACACTATTTCTTCTTATTTTCAAACATAATATAAGGCGTTTGAGATGAAGCACCCAATAGTTTTATCGCAGCAGGATTAGTCGACCCTAAGTCATTCACAATCGCTTTAGGGTGAAAACCAGCATCTTGTACACTACTTAAACACATATCTATTAGTATGGCTAATTATGTGTGTTTAATGGAGTTATGTGATAATACACATGATGTTGGGCATTTCCCGGGATATTTCAATCTTCTAATCATGAATACCATTGCATGTGTGGCTATTGATCCTTCTCGACCCAAGGGTTCCAAATCTTCAAATCCTTCGACAACATTAACATCAAGCTTAGAATTATGTTCTAATGCTCGTTTGATTGACATCGACAACATCAACATCAAGCTTAGAATTATATTCTAATGCTCGTTTGATCGACATCTCGTCTAGTAATACCACACATTCCTTCTCGTCTTCAGTCATTGACATGGATTTATTTTTCAATTTATCACATACTTCTTTGCCGAATCCAGGTTGAACATTATTAATATTTACCCAAATACGAATTTGAGTTAGTCTGGGCATTTAAAAACCTCTTTCCCTTAGAAATTTATACACATTTGGAGACTTGTAGTAAAGGCTTAAAGCAAAATTGTTTTCTTCTTCACTCTTACTCCATTTCACCCTCTTTATATGTCTAAGTTGCATAGTTAAAAATGTCAGTGGTTCTCCAGAAACAAACTGCTGCAAACTAAAAAGCAATGTTTGCAAATTTATGTTCCTTTTTCTTCTATTAAGGAATTGTATATTGTTCAATTTTTTTTCAACATTAATTTTTGTTTTGAAACAGTGCTTATAAGTTTTTTCTTCCAGGGGGTTGGGCTATTTTCAAGATTTGTGTTTAATATAATATCAGGGGCATGTTTGTAATTGCTTGTTTCTTCTACTGGTAAAGGCTTGAAATCTTTGTAAAAATCATCCAATGTTTGTTCCGCTTTTCATTTCCTTTTAAACTTTCATGCGTTAATGGCGGTTCCTGAGCTTTCGAAGCGACCACTTGAGACTTTGATGGAGTTTTGTTACTGAATCAAGGCAGGGGCACAGCAAGCTGATGATTACGAAGTAGCTTATTTTTTAACGAATTTGTGAGAGCTAAATCTTTGAAGTGACTAGCGCAAAGGGGACGCTGCTTCAGCTGGTTGTCAGAGAGATCGGACAAACCATCATTTCCGCTGTTTACTAATCCAAGTAATGCATCTACAAAAGTATATATTATATAGTTTCTCCAAAAATGTTAAGTTTATTTAATTGTGGCATGTAACTGGCTCAAATCATCTCGTTATGTAAATAACAAAATAATAACCATTATATGGTTGTTATAAAACAAATGGGTCACAACTGAGCTAGCTTCTTTAAAGTCTTATTTTTAGTACATTAAATATATAAATGAAAAATTTTGAGATTAATTTATTATTCTATTAAAAATATTGCTTTTACCATTAGAAAGAATGAGATAAATTCTGTAATTTATTATTGTTTTTTTTATTGTATTGTTATTTATTAATGTTTCATGATTTATTTATTTTTAAGTAGGCTGATTTTTTCTTTTTAATTATTAATTGTTAAATGATGCTCATTTTTGTAATTAATTTATTATTCTATGATTTTAAACATTTATTTTTAAACGTGTATGGTTGCATTCTTGTGATATAATAGTCCCATGCACCTATTATTACTACTTAGTATTATTCTTTATTTCTTAGTAATCAGGGTTATATAAAAAGTAATATTTTCAACAATAAAAATCATATAGAGAACAATTTATTGAACTTGGCATCTTACCGTTTATGTAATGTATATATTTGAAAGTATTTTGTTGAATAAACTCTATATGATAACATTATTTTAGACGCGTTATTAATTATAATGCAAGAATGAACAATTTACCTACAAAAAGTAGTCATAGCACAGAGTTTTATAAAAAAAATTCCAATCCTTATACATAATTCATGGAGCCAGTTTTTGTCAACTCAACTTCTCCTTTAGTTCTTGACCAATTTAAACGGTTGAGATGTCAACAAATTCGCCTCTGTACGTAATTCTGCGATAAGATCTTATTAATTCTTCAATATTTTCACCCTGAAGGGTACAGGAAGCCATTAAACTGCGTTTTTGGCCATACAATATATATTCTAAATTTGGATAGTACACTATTTGATTATTTTCATATTATTCATACAAAACACGTAGTGAAAACTAAATGGACACTCCTACTAATTTATTGAATAACTAAAAACACAAATTAAACCATTGAAAAGACTACCTACTTTTAATTGAAATATTTTGTTGTTAACTTTGAGTTAAAAGCAGATCTATTGTGTAAAACTGTGGTTTGTTATTATCAACAGCAATTTAATTTTAGTATTTATATTTTCAATATATTTTTTACCATAAGCATTATATATAGAAGCTTAGAAGGCCTGTGGGGCGGAGTCCTATTGAGTCGTGAAAACTGATTAGTTGTCCTATTTAAGATCTAAAGAATCAGTGTACAACATTTCAGCTCTTTATCTACACGTGAAGTTGGAGAATTAGTGATGTTAAACCAAGTTAGGTTGTAAGCATGGTTTTATTCACATTCCATTGAAGGGATCCGTTCCTCTTGACTTGAAGATTTCGATGTTAATCTAACGTAGTTAATTTGTTTATTTAACTTATCTGCAGCTGTTAGACAATGACTGGATGAAATAATCACGTTTGAAATAGGCTAAGTAATATCATTGGGTATTTATACTAATTAATAAGTAACAGTGCAAGTAACGTGAGTGAGATAGTATAAGTACATTTTAAATTGTGATTTTACGTTAAACAGTTACGAAGTTCGAGGTGTAACGAGGGCAGCGAGTGACGGTGTTGGCAAGTCCCCTAGTAATATATACATTATAACAAATGTGTCTTCTATAATATCGTCAATTATTAAAATATGTATGTAAAATTCCAAATTATAAGTAAAAAAATTAATTGTAAAAAATTTCTTTATAGTTGAAATATAATTAGAAAATATAAACAACCGAATTTCAACAAATGTAAAAACCAGGATTTCCAAAATATTTTGGAAATACTGAAGACCCTCTTAAAGTAAATACTTTAAGAGGGTCTTCAGTAAATACATTGTTGTTTTATTAGTAGGCCTACTGTTTATTGTATCTTAAAATAGGCTTACATAACGTTTTTTATGTTGTTACTTGGTTATAAAAATAAATAATTAAAATGTTATAAGGATGATGGAATATTTCTTTTCTTTGTCTTTCACAGAAATGAAAAAAATAATGTTTCTGGATTTTTAACAGTTTTACAGCAATATCTATAAGAACATTTTCTACCACTCTTGAAACAGGCCAGCATGTTATTAAAATTATACTAAACTATAATCTACATACATTTAATGAAACATTCAAAATGAACATCCTCACATTAAAAACTATAAACTGCTATAATTACAAAAGATACACATATACATTGAAAACCTAAGAGACTTGACGATATTCCATTCACAAGTCACAACTAAGAGCAGTCAGTTGTCTGTCAACAGATGCCAAAACAAGGGGTGTCCTTTTCAAGGTCAAGGGACTGAACTTTTGTGTATTCTCTTTTCCCTCTCTTTCCATCGGCGTTTTTTACTATCTACAAATTCTCATTCATCCTTCACTCTCTCTCCCCCAGTTTTCGCCCGGCAAACGAACTCCTAGCGCTCGTAGCCGCCAGTTGCTGAAACTGTTTTTTGTTTCCATGTTGTTGGTCTGACTTTTGCCCATATGAACTTTTCGTCTTATTCTATCTGTAGCCATTGGTAGAGTGCCACGGTAACTAGAATAATACGGTAGGGTTCACGCGCATGATGCGCAGTAAATCTTGGTGTCAATGACGTCACACAGACGTATCAGCTGGTTCATCGGTTAAACTGAATGTAGTAATAATCAGTAACTGCTTTTCTTAAATCACTGTTTTCATTAATCACAAACATAATACCCGTTATTAACTATTATTAATGCTATACAAATACTTTCAATGATAATACTATTAATGAGTATATTATATTGATGTTTGTTTAACGGTTGGTTAATATTTAAAAGGTGGCTCCATCGGCTTGTCCAATTAATCCAATTAAAATATGGTCGTTTAGTTTTTATTTGGAAATGTATCAATAAATAACAACTGTCAAGTATTGAAACAGCTGTTTATATTGAGCCTAATAACTATAATTTAGTCTTGAATTATTACAGTTATAGCTTTTTTAAAATAAAAAAACAGTTATTATGTCTGAAAATGTTCTATTTTTATTTAATTTGGCCAAATTTCGTAATAATAATATAAAATAGTATTATTATAAGTATTTTTAGTGTTTTAGTAATATTTATTAACCGGTTAAATCCTAGTCGTGAACGGAAACAGTGATTTAAGAAAAGCAGTTACTGATTATTACTACATTCAGTTTAACCGATGAACCAGCTGATACGTCTGTGTGACGTCATTGACACCAAGATTTACTGCGCACCATGCGCGTGAACCCTACCGTATTATTCTAGTTACCGTGGGTAGAGTGCAGTAACATACGTGGCTGTGGATATTCATTCGATGGTATACTATTAATAAAAGATCTGTATTTACATGATATTTAATTCTTTTAAGAGCAAATTTTCTTTTGATTTTTTTTATATATATAATCAGTATGGGCGGTCCAGGTAATATGTAAGTCAACTATAACTCTTAATAATTTTAGTTCTTTAATTTGTTTTTTTTTTAGATCTAACGAAAATACTATACTGTACTTTGTGTTTTGTTTGTATTGATTGTTAATTTATTTTCTGAACACCACTTGATAATAATGTGGGATTTTTCTTTACATAAATGATTGTAATTTAATCTTTGCTCAATAAGTGAGATATCATCAGCACATAATAAGATTTTACTATACTTATCTGTGATACAATTTGCTAAATCTTTTATATAGGGTTAAACATATGTATTTGGATAAAAACTTTCCCTCCTCTATATATTTCACAACACAGAATAGCCCCTATCTGTGACACAAATTAGAGATTAAATGTAGACATTTAAAATTTGGAGTACAGTATACCTGTATACATTACAAACCATCAGAATAAAATCGTCACTGCCTTTTAGTACTAAGCGCACGTTTAGGTCAAATGATTGGATTTTACCTACCTTTAGAACTTGATTTGTTAATTCGAAAAAACTCGACATTTGCTGATCAATCCTTATATGCCTATTTGATTGTCAGTGTTAAAATGCAAACATTTCTAGTACCAGGAGTGGCAATAATTAAACACTATTTGGTGTATCAAATTAAATAAATGTGTAGTTCCTTAGGGACAGTGTTGCGCATTAGTAAGTAGAGTTTTGGAGAGAAGATCTTAAGGAGTTATTTTTTTTATGAATAAGCGTTTATGGTTGGTCGTGGTTTTAACATATTATTTTGATAAGTGAAAAAACCGTTCTACCTTTACTCGGAGGTAAAGGTAGAATTTTTACCAGTTTTTGCGTAAAATGGAGGAAATCAACTTTTTCAGTGACGATCAGCGGGTCTTTTTCATCTCAAATTTTGTTGGCTTACTAGTGGAATTTAAAATTGAGACTCAATATTATATAAATTCCTAAGGTTTGTAAACTCTATGAATTATGCAGGGAAGCTTAACTTTTACTCATCATAAAAATGAAAATACGGGGTTACTGGGGCAGGTTACTGACATTTTATTACATTTATGGAAAAAAATCAGTAAACAATTAATAGTTTAATGGTCATTGTTTTTACTGTGGGTTATACTGAACCGATAGCAAGAAATTTTAGAAAAATTTATTCGTTACAAAAGCTAAACTAAATAAGATAGTAGAAACAACTCTCTTTGTTTAGTTTGTTGATAATATTTTCACTTTGCTTCTAGTTTGTAAACAATAACAGTTATAAACGGAAGTTAGTAACGTTTTATTTTGACTAATTTTTTGTCAACATCTTGCCTGTGACGCAAAGGTGTGACGGAAGGGCGTGAGACGCAGATCGGAGGGGGAAATTTAACTATAACAATTGATTTGATACATAAATACACTTCCCATCCAATGTTAAATTTTGAATATAAAATTATCAGCTGTTTTTGTGGAGCGCTACTGTAGTCCCGTGTGAATGTAATGCAGTTTAAACCAGCTGTGGTTGCGGGCCTCACTAACAAAATTACAGGCACAAATATTAGATGGGATATCTATTGTAGGTGTTTATAATCAAGGGTAACGTCCAAAACGCATGATAACGTATATTACAAAATAAGATCAAAGGATGTTACTGAATTTACCGACGCTTGGTGGATAAACAAAATTATGTTATTGACATGAGATTTTGTAGGATTTTTTTGTATAATTTTTTCAACAACTGTTAGTAAAACGAGTGTTAGTCCGCTGTAGTAGTGAGTAATAGTTAGAGGGAGAGGCGGTGGCGATGGCGAGTGTTAGTCTGCTGTAGTAGTGAGTCATAGTTAGAGAGAGAGAGGCGTTTGCAACGGCGAGTGTTAGTCCGCTGTAGTAGTGAGTAATAGTTAGAGAGACAGGCGGCTGCGATGGCGAGTGTTAGACCGCTGTAGTAGTGAGTCATAGTTAGAGGGACAGGCGTTTGCGACGGCGAGTGTTAGTCCGCTGCAGTAGTGAGTAATAGTTAGAGAGACAGGCGGCTGCGATGGCGAGTGTTAGACCGCTGTAGTAGTGAGTCATAGTTAGAGAGACAGACGTTTGCGACGGCGAGTGTTAGTCCGCTGTAGTAGTGAGTAATAGTTAGAGAGACAGGCGGTTGCGATGGCGTGTGTTAGTCTGCTGTAGTAGTGAGTCATAGTTAGAGGGACAGGTGGTTGCGATGGCGAGTGTTAGTCCGCTGTAGTAGTGAGTCGTAGTTAGAGAGAGAGAGACAGGCGGTTGCGATGGCGAGTGTTAGACCGCTGTAGTAGTGAGTAATAGTTAGAGAGAGAGAGAGAGAGACAGGCGTTTGCGACGGCGAGTGTTAGTCCGCTGTAGTAGTGAGTAATAGTTAGAGAGACAGGCGGCTGCGATGGCGAGTGTTAGACCGCTGTAGTAGTGAGTAATAGTTAGAGAGAGAGAGAGACAGGCGGCTGCGATGGCGAGTGTTAGACCGCTGTAGTAGTGAGTCATAGTTAGAGAGAGAGACAGGCGTTTGCGATGGCGAGTGTTAGTCCGCTGTAGTAGTGAGTAATAGTTAGAGAGACAGGCGGCTGCGATGGCGAGTGTTAGACCGCTGTAGTAGTGAGTCATAGTTAGAGAGAGAGAGAGAGAGAGAGAGAGAGAGAGAGAGAGAGAGAGAGACAGGTGGTTGCGATGGCGAGTGTTAGTCCGCTGTAGTAGTGAGTCGTAGTTAGAGAGACAGGCGGTGGCGATGGCGAGTGTTAGTCCGCTGTAGTAGTGAGTCATAGTTAGAGGGACAGGCGGTTGCGATGGCGTGTGTTAGTCTGCTGTAGTAGTGAGTCATAGTTAGAGAGAGACAGGTGGTTGCGATGGCGATTGTTAGTCCGCTGTATTAGTGAGTCGTAGTTAGAGAGAGACAGGCGGTTGCGATGGCGAGTGTTAGTCCGCTGTAGTAGTGAGTCGTAGTTAGAGAGACAGGCGGTTGCGATGGCGTGTGTTAGTCTGCTGTAGTAGTGAGTCATAGTTAGAGAGAGACAGGCGGTTGCGATGGCGAGTGTTAGTCCGCTGTAGTAGTGAGTCATAGTTAGAGAGAGACAGGCGGTTGCGATGTCGAGTGTTAGTCCGCTGTAGTAGTGAGTCGTCGTTAGAGAGACAGGCGGTTGCGATGGCGTGTGTTAGTCTGCTGTAGTAGTGAGTCATAGTTAGAGAGATACAGGCGGTTGCGATGGCGTGTGTTAGTCTGCTGTAGTAGTGAGTCATAGTTAGAGAGATACAGGCGGTTGCGATGGCGTGTGTTAGTCTGCTGTAGTAGTGAGTCATAGTTAGAGAGACGGGCGGTTGCGATGGCGAGTGTTAGTCTGCTGTAGTAGTGAGTCATAGTTAGAGAGAGATACAGGCGGTTGCGATGGCGAGTGTTAGTCCGCTGTAGTAGTGAGTCATAGTTAGAGAGAGGGACAGGCGGTTGCGATGGCGAGTGTTAGTCCGCTGTAGTAGTGAGTCATAGTTAGAGAGAGACAGGCGGTTGCGATGGCGAGTGTTAGTCTGCTGTAGTAGTGAGTCATAGTTAGAGAGAGATACAGGCGGTTGCGATGGCGTGTGTTAGTCTGCTGTAGTAGTGAGTCATAGTTAGAGAGAGGGACAGGCGGTTGCGATGGCGAGTGTTAGTCCGCTGTAGTAGTGAGTCATAGTTAGAGAGAGACAGGCGGTTGCGATGGCGAGTGTTAGTCTGCTGTAGTAGTGAGTCATAGTTAGAGAGAGATACAGGCGGTTGCGATGGCGAGTGTTAGTCCGCTGTAGTAGTGAGTCATAGTTAGAGAGAGACAGGCGGTTGCGATGTCGAGTGTTAGACCGCTGTAGTAGTGAGTCGTCGTTAGAGAGACAGGCGGTTGCGATGGCGTGTGTTAGTCTGCTGTAGTAGTGAGTCATAGTTAGAGAGATACAGGCGGTTGCGATGGCGTGTGTTAGTCTGCTGTAGTAGTGAGTCATAGTTAGAGAGAGAGACAGGCGGTTGCGATGGCGAGTGTTAGTCCGCTGTAGTATTGAGTCGTAGTTAGAGAGACGGGCGGTTGCGATGGCGAGTGTTAGTCCGCTGTAGTAGTGAGTCATAGTTAGAGAGACAGGCGGTTGCGATGGCGTGTGTTAGTCTGCTGTAGTAGTGAGTCATAGCTAGAGAGAGACAGGCGGTTGCGATGGCGAGTGTTAGTCTGCTGTAGTAGTGAGTCGTAGTTAGAGAGACAGGCGGTTGCGATGGCGTGTGTTAGTCTGCTGTAGTAGTGAGTCATAGTTAGAGAGAGACACGCGGTTGCGATGGCGAGTGTTAGTCTGCTGTAGTAGTGAGTCATAGTTAGAGAGAGACAGGCGGTTGCGATGGCGTGTGTTAGTCTGCTGTAGTAGTGAGTCATAGTTAGAGAGAGACAAGCGGTTGCGATGGCGAGTGTTAGTCCGCTGTAGTAGTGAGTCATAGTTAGAGAGAGACACGCGGTTGTGATGGCGAGTGTTAGTCTGCTGTAGTAGTGAGTCATAGTTAGAGGGAGACACGCGGTTGCGATGGCGAGTGTTAGTCTGCTGTAGTAGTGAGTCATAGTTAGAGAGAGATACGCGGTTGCGATGGCGAGTGCTAGTCTGCTGTAGTAGTGAGTCATAGTTAGAGAGAGACACGCGGTTGCGATGGCGAGTGTTAGTCTGCTGTAGTAGTGAGTCATAGTTAGAGAGAGACACGCGGTTGCGATGGCGTGTGTTGGTCTGCTGTAGTAGTGAGTCATAGTTAGAGAGAGACAGGCGGTTGCGGATACATTTGTGTAAACTTCATTCTTTTGTGAGTATTTTAATGTCTAATATGTTTGAGTTAAGCCTTTGTTTCTAATGAATACAGCTATTTAAAATCGGGTCGTTCTTTTTGAAACACCCTGTATAATAAATTCAAAGTAAATTGCCGATGAAACAAATTTAACATAAGATTACATTATTAAATAGGCCCATATTAAAAATTATTATTTAAATTTGAAAATACTGAAATAAAAATGTTTAATAAATTTACAACATTTAGGAAAATCGTAAATGAACACACTTTTAAAATGATAATAAAAATGTACCTGAGTATAACAGTTCGTATATAATTGTTGATTTCAGATTTCAAGAAGCTTCACAATATACCTATTACTTACAAGTACAAATACTGGTAAATTGAAACTGTTACTGTTTCCACTAAAACTGTTCCTGATAGCTAATGTATAGCCTAAAACTGTTCCTGATAGCTAATGCATAGCCTACAACTGTTCCCGATAGCTAATGTATAGCCTACATATATTTCGGGAAGCTAATGTACAAAACTGATTCTAGTAGCTAATTAATTTATTGCAAGTTTGAACAATTTATCATCTTTACAAGGTTCACATACGTGAGTAAACTCTACAAGGTTGACAGGTAAATAAACTGTAATATAAAAACCTAAAAAATGGCATTAAGAGTCTGCAGAGGCTGTCGGCTATGTTGATTTTAATCCCACAAAAACAATGTTATTTTCGAACCGGTCATACGATCACGCGTATCCAAACTAAACATTTATTTTAATCGGATTTTTCCGAACAAATTGCATTTTATCAAGAATAAAATAGCGCGTTGGAATTGCTTTGCGAATTAATAATTAGTTTTATAGAAAAAAAAATATAACAAAATGTTTAGTTTGAAGTCTTTATTTTCACCTATTTTTCAAAGTATGTATTTAAATTATAAAAAGCAAACCCAATGCGCAATATGATAACGTTTAAAATAACACCTCATATACAGTTTTAGGTTAATAAATAACAAAAAAATATGTATTACCAAATAACATTGTTCTTATAGGATTAACCAACATAGCCGACAGCCTCTGCAGACTCTTAATTAAACTCCTATTTTAAGAGAAATTTTGAGCTGTAAACCTTGGTTTATTTATTTGACGGAAAAATGGTTTAAGAAACTCACGTTTAAGTGATTCCAACTGAGAAAAATTAATACGTGAGTGATTGGAATTGAGGAGATCCACACAAGACGAATGATTCCGACCGAGAAGATTCCGACTGAGGAGATCCACACGTGAGTGATTGCGACTGGGTAGATCCACACGTGAGCGATTCCGACTGAGGAGATCCACACGTAAGTGATTCCGACTGGGTAGATCCACACGTGAGTGATTGCGAATAAGGAGATCCACACGTGAGTGATTGTGACTGAGGAGATCCACACGTGCGTGATTGCGACTGAGGAGATCCACATGTAAGAGATTGCGACTGAGGAAATCGACACGTGAGTGATTCCGACTGAGAAGATCCAATGAGAGTGATTCCGACTGAGGAGATTCAATGTGAGTGATTCTGACGGAGGAGAGCCACACGTGAGTGGTGCGTGATTCCGACTGAGAGATTCACAGGTGTGTTATTTTGAATGAGGAGATCGACACGTGAGTGATTCCGACTGAGAAGATCCAATGAGAGTGATTCCGACTGAAAAAATCCAATGTGAGTGATTCCGGCCGAGGAGATACAATGTGAGTGATTTCGACGGAGGAGATTCAATTTGAGTGATTTCGAGGGAGGAGAGCCACACGTGAGTGCTGAGTGATTCCGACTGAGACATTCACAGGTGTGTTATTCTGAATGAGGAGATCGACACGTGAGTGATTCCGACTGAGAAGATTCACAGGTGAGTGATTGTGACTGAGGAGATCCTCGCGCAAGTGATGATTCCGACTGAGGAGATCCAACGTGAGTGATTCCAACTGAGGAGATTCACAGGTGAGTAATTGCGACTGAAGAGATCCTCATGTAGTGATGATTACGACTGAGGAGATCCAACGTGCGTGATGATTCCGACTGAGGAGATCCAACGTTAGTGATTCCGACCGAGGAGAACCAAATTGAGTGATTCCGAGTGAGGAGATCCACCCGTGAGTGATTGCGACTGAGGAGATCCACACGTGTCTGATGGTTCCGACTGAGGAGATCCACACGTGAGTGATTGCGACTGAGGAGATCCACACGTGAGTTATTGGTACCGAGGGACTCCAGGATAATATTTAGAACTATTATGCAAATTAACAATAAAAATAGTTCCTGAAACGTGATATTTTGTTAACCATTAATAAATATGTCAAACTCCAATTTGACGAGTGCAACATTTACTTTTTATAAATGCTCCTTTTTCACCATCTACTCATACACTCATCTTATTGCCACAAGGACCCAGCCTTCACACGATTCAATTCTCACAGTCTTTCAATATTTGTGATGTTCCCGTTACAGAAATAGCCTAAATTATAAACTTTTTTAAACATTAAAAAAATTATGCAAAGTAATCAAACCTATTTATTTGATCATTACAGTAATTGGACATTTATTTTAAACGTAATTACTTTTAATTGCAATGAAGTACATTTGTTTGATTTAACCAATACAAATAACAGTCATTAAAATCAGGATGGCTGCACCGTACGAAATTTCCCCGGCGTGGTCTGGAATGGGCAGTTCACAGTTGAGCGGGTCGCGGCGCGCGGTTCTGCCAGTAGTGGGAGAACAGCTCGCACGGGATTGGTCCAGTTCACATGGTCTGACGTCTTTCACGATAAGACCTACAATAAATCGCTGATCTATGTACTCGTCGGTCCTTTCGGCAAGTTAATTTATAAGTGCGGTTTATTTTGTGCGGGTGTTTGACGAGTTAGTCGGCGGACATTGAAGTCTGTTGTTGGTAAGTGACAGGTTAAAATACGACATTTTAAGCATAATGATAAGTAACAGCCTGTGATAAATATAAAATAATAAGCATTTTTAACGCAATTGCTATAAAAATTAATTTAGCGTAATTTCATTTACACTTCTTGCTGTCTGATTTACGGCTAGATTGCACATACAGTAGCTAAATATTTGCTTTCAATATGTGCAGATTTTCTTTTAGCACATCTATAAACTGTTATAATTATGAAAGTATATCAAATAATTTAGTAGGAAATGTGGAATTTTAAAGTACTGTAAAGAAAGTACTAATAATATTACTTGTAGCAATAAAATACTATAAGAAAAGGAAAGTATTTGATTTTTGTTTGGGTAGGCCTATTGTTAGATTATGATATTTGAAATTAAAAAAAATAAAATGTAAAGAACAATTTAATAATCCTGTACTCTTACAATAATACATTTCTAATTATATATGAACCAGCAGTGTCATGGAAATTTTTCACATGCTGCTGGTTGTAGATTTATTTACTTGTAATCTTTTAATTGTGATTATAATTATATTATCAATAATTCCACATAGATAAAATAAATGGTACCAGGTAACTGGCACACGGTTTTCCCCTTTCCCATTGTTATGTCAGATTGTTATAAAAATATACAATAAAAACAGATGTTCGATTAATTACAGTTCTAAGGAATGTACAGACGAAACACTTATTTTATTAAAGTACTAGCTGTACCCGCCCGCTTCGCCGGTCATAATATTGAGTTTTGATTGTATCATTGAAATGTGCAGCAACCTTTCAGTTTACATAGTATCCAATTTACAACAGCTGATGTTTTGTGTAGTTTAATACTGTACTCAATTATTGAAGTTATACTTCTTTGCGCCCGTTAGACACTTTGGGATGGGATGTTGGTCGAGAAACCGCGTCACGCTGAAAAGTAAGAACAAATTTTTAAGAACTATCGATTAATCGATTGTTAATCGAAGAAATTTAATCGAAGAAATTACTGATAATGATAATATAGGTGTATAATATAATAATGAAGTCACGTATAATATATTGAAGATAAATATATTGAATAATATTGAAAAATGTCTTATATTTCATTTATATATCCTGTCTGTTTGTGTGCGTGAGTGGGTGTATGAGAATGGCCAAAGAAGTATAACTTCCACCGTGTGGTCCGACGCACACCCAATTTTTTTTAATTTTGAAAGTTTTGCCTACCACAATTTTATTATATTTGTTTTTATTTAACAGCTGTTAATCTAATAAATCAATCAATTAATATAGCTTCACAAGAAATCAAAACATAAAAATATAAACAGTATAATTTTGACATATTTAAAACCCACAGCTGATATTCTTTTTATATTTGACTTATTATACCTTCATGCATCCTGCTATTTGATTAACATCGAAACTTTAGAAGTCCAAGGGATGGAGCCCTGAGGGATTAAAGAAACGGGAATAGGACAGAAACCTTCCCTGGGGTATATAGAACAACTTCCCCAAGTTTCATGGCGATCGGCTGGACGGTTTGGTAGCGCATAAAGGATAGACAGACAAACATACATTGGATTTTATATATATAGATAGATGAACAAAAGTAATCTTCCAAAACAGATTTTCAATTAGTTTCACAGCCATGTAACAACCTTCCGGCCTTCGGCCTCCAGCCCCAACTTAGGGGGTGGTAACTAAAATACTTTTAATTTTTACTGAACATATGAGCAAATTTGTTAGGAGAAAGCTTTAAAAATCGCACTTTTTAATGTTTTTGCCCGTAAAAAAATGTCGTAACTAAACAACCTATAAAGTTAGGGACATTCGATTGTTACCAAAAAATTTTAAATTGTAATTCTCATCTTTCCTGAAAATTGAATGAAAATCGTTAGATCTATTTTTGAGAAAATTCCATTTTTAGCATGTTTTTTCCCATAAAAATAATAATTAAAAAAACGAAAATTTCAAAAAGTGAAAAACGTCTTGAGATTTTGGCAAATACACCTACATATAGAATTTCATAAAAATCGACCCAACCGTTTGGTTTTCGGGCAAAGTTCACAGACATAAATACGGACAGACACAAACACGTTTTTTTTTTTTTTTAACCACTTATTTGGGTTCAGGAAGTCCTAAAATGAATTTTTAGACCAACTCGTAAAAAGATTTTTTGGTCGATCACAATACTTTATGCTTACGCATATGGGAGAAGTAAAATGACAATTTTTGAAAGAAAGAAAGAAAGAAAGAAAATAATCTTTATTTAAACAGCCAAACAAGCCGCATAATAGCGTCATTACATTATAATTGTCATTTGGCCAAGAACATATTATTGGCTATTTAAGATACTTAGAATAAAAATAACCTTAAATAATAGTCTACTGACAGATAGTTTTTTTTTTTTTTTTTTTTTGTTTTTTTTTATATATATAATAGCATGTGGTGTTAGGAAATAGGGGAAAGTTATTTTGAGAATTTCCCAACGCCGTAGTGACAGCCCTACACTAACAACTCATTCATCTGTTTTTCAAACCTCCGCACGCTACTCTCGGCCTTTAGAGAATCCGGTAGTGAATTGTAAAGCCTGGAACCATTATACACCAACTGTCTTTCATAGAAAGATGTTTTATGTGAAGGGCCATTGATGTTAATGGTTAGGGCGAAGATTGTATTTGTGGTCGTTCTGGAGTATCTGAAAGGTATGCATATTATTTCTGACATATTGATTTCTTGCATATTTGTTTGTTTGATTTATCGACTTCATATTCACCGAAAGTAAACAATGTTATGATCCTTATGCCAGTGAATAAAATAATAAACAATGCGTTCTTAATTAGCGCAATTTGCTTTATATTTTAATTTCAACGAACTATATAAGCCTAACCGTGATAATTATTTGTTATTTCTACCGAATAATATTCCAGTTAAAACTTATTACAATAGGAAATTACGTATTACATACGTATCAATATAGCTTACTGTAGTTCTACTTAATTATTAAAAATATTGAATTTAAAACAAACGTTTCTGATATTATTTTTATGATTCGTGACCGCAGAATAGTGTTTAAAATCGTTGCCAAAATGTGTATCGTAGTGCGCAATATTCGATCGTAAAAAGAAACTTCAACCAATACAGCACTAAAAAAATAAATAAATAAATAGTACTTTTCATGTGTTGACTTGTTGAGCAATAACGCCACTTAATTTCCTTCGTGACCCGCGTATTTGTCCACAGCTGTTTCGGTGAGTAGTTTAAATAAATAATATAAACTAACGGCATATAATAAACGTGTTTCTTCAAAGCTATTTACCTTGACGGACATGTTGGAATGACGGCTAAGAAACGACCTGTCATAAAGTTAATTCCCTTTCAGGTGACCTTCAAGTTTTTGGCAGTAGTTGGTCAGTCTCGCTTGGTACACAACTATGTCAGGTGTCACCCGAGCCGTCAAGACCTAAACTACAATAAACAAACGTGTGTCGAGTAATCTTTGGTGGCGATGAAATCGCCAATCGTCAAGATATGGGTGAATATACTTTGATTAGCTGAAAACAGACCAATACTACGTGGTTCGGATTCCACGTAAAGCTGTAAGTCACTTAGATACTCTGGATATTGGGCTATTAATAAATGGCCCCTTCTGAGGAACAGTCGAACTCAGTAACTAGACTACACACATCCACACTCATCCTACACCCATGTAATCATGCATAATCGCCTTAAAATACGCACAAAGTTGTGTCGGTGTGTCAAATCTAAGAATGAGTGTAGATGAGCGAATGTAGTCATTGTTACAAACTAAGGCCAAATATTCCCTATAAAGTGTCATTAATCAACAGCCCAATGACAAATGAACAGTCTGTGGTTATTAGCTGACCCCTTTCAAAATTTGTTACGACTCATTGGGATCGAACTGAGGACCTTTAGATGGACTCTAACCAACCATTTATTACGGTTTAATTTTCTTTACGAACTCTCTTAATGCAGTTTCTTTCCTGCTTGAGATGTTTCTCACGGATTTACTTTTGTTTTTAAACAAACTTGTTTGCAGTTTCTTTATGATGAATTTTTTCACCCCGTAGAGCATCAAACATTTTTGTTATAGCGGCATACAGATTTGTTAAATAATGAAATTGGACAATTTTATGACGTTTAAAATTATTGTTTTTAACTTCAAAACCTTTACATTGCAGATTAGTTAAGGGTATTCGATCGAAATTTATTTTTGAAATTTTTGAATAAAATTGTTAGTATCCATGTAAGTAATAAATGTGTTTCGGGAAAAATTCTAAAAAGATTTCTTTATGGATGTATGGCTGCCCAAAGTGACTAATTTGGCCTTTTTGGTGCATAACTCACGAACAAACCGTGTGACATAATTTATTAACATTTTGAGAATATAGTGGACAAAAGGTACTAATCAACTTAGTATATAGCGGCAGTTGCGATAAAATCTAGAACAAAATGCCTTATAGCGCTAAATTGGGAGCCCGGACGAACACCATAAGTCATTTTTAAATTCAAACATAAGAAATTATAGTTAGTTATAGAAATTATTGTTTGATTTAACAGAGATAATAATACAAACAGGTTTTGTAGTTGTGAACGTATCACTTACATTTTCCTTTTCGACATTGCTAATTGAAAGTCAATGCTTTCTTAATAGGAATTATCCGAAAGTATTGACAAAATTAAGTAGGTTCCTGTGAGATTTCTCTATTGTTGTAAATTGAAAATTTTGCAGTAGGCCTAGTCTGAAACACACTGTAAAACGTTCCTTTTTTTCATTCTAAGTTAGAGAAAAATAGTTCGTCTAAAAACATACGTAAAATTTAGCCTAATTTGCTTTTGTGGTTTGTATCTCGACGTAGTCTCAAAGTAGAAAGCCCAGTTCGGTGACGCACAAGTCTACTTCGTGGTAAGTCCACGTGGAAGATAAGTCTATAGTGTTGTTGGATTGGGGAAGTCACTTTGAAATAG
Source organism: Stictocephala bisonia (assembly GCA_035578905.1). Classification (NCBI taxonomy): domain Eukaryota; kingdom Metazoa; phylum Arthropoda; class Insecta; order Hemiptera; family Membracidae; genus Stictocephala; species Stictocephala bisonia. The sequence continues at coordinate 198,056 of JAQJVL010000215.1, read as the reverse complement.
AGTTGAGTCCACTTCTATCCCATTTAAATGTTGTTGACGTAAGTGATTATACACATTTAAGAGCCTTGAGTCTAAACGAGTTTAATTTGAACTGGAAGCTTGAAAAGTTTCCTTAATTAGGTTCTATGGGTGTAAACAAAAAGTTTATTTACTTAACTGAGCAGCAGTGTGTAACTAAACTAAAAGAAACTGTTCCACCTTTTAAAAATTTTGTTTTTTATTTAACAAGATTACCTGATTTTTCAGGTACAATTTTCAACTTGTCAATCACAGCTGAAAAATGATAGGTAATTTTTAAAGGTTTATTTCTGCTAATATTAGTAATATGAAAGTTAAAAACTTACAGTACATTTTTTAATCTAGGCAAGTTAATGAACAATTTAAAATGTATAGATTTTAATGGGAAGTTACAACCATTTTCACGATTTTACAAAAATTTAGCCGAAATTCAGATTTACTTTGAATACGATTCACTTATGATTGTGGGCCTCCTCGATCAAATTTTATAAAGTACCTCATCTTGACCGACTTTTAGCAAGTATACTTAGTTGATCGACTTTTATAAAGTAAGCTTTCCTCATCTTGACAGACTTTTAGAAAGTATACTTTGTTGATCGACTTTTATAAAGTAAGCTTTCCTCATCTTGACAGACTTTTAGAAAGTATACCTTGTTGATCGACTTTTATAAAGTAAGCTTTCCTCATCTTGACAGACTTTTAGAAAGTATACTTTGTTGATCGACTTTTATAAAGTAAGCTTTCCTCATCTTGACAGACTTTTAGAAAGTATACCTTGTTGATCGACTTTTATAAAGTAAGCTTTCCTCATCTTGACAGACTTTTAGCAAGTATACCTTGTTGATCGACTTTTATAAATTAAGCTTTCCTCATCTTGACCGACTTTTAGAAAGTATACTTTGTTGATCGACTTTTATAAAGTAAGCTTTCCTCATCTTGACAGACTTTTAGAAAGTATACCTTGTTGATCGACTTTTATAAAGTAAGCTTTCCTCATCTTGCCAGACTTTTAGAAAGTATACCTTGTTGATCGACTTTTATAAAGTAAGCTTTCCTCATCTTGACCGACTTTTAGAAAGTATACCTTGTTGATCGACTTTTATAAAGTAAGCTTTCCTCATCTTGACCGACTTTTAGAAAGTATACCTTGTTGATCGACTTTTATAAAGTAAGCTTTCCTCATCTTAGACTTTTAGAAAGTATACCTTGTTGATCGACTTTTATAAAGTAAGCTTTCCTCATCTTGACCGACTTTTAGAAAGTATACTTTGTTGATCGACTTTTATAAAGTAAGCTTTCCTCATCTTGACCGACTTTTAGCAAGTATACCTTGTTGATCGACTTTTATAAAGTAAGCTTTCCTCATCTTGACAGACTTTTAGCAAGTATACCTTGTTGATCGACTTTTATAAAGTAAGCTTTCCTCATCTTGACAGACTTTTAGCAAGTATACCTTGTTGATCGACTTTTATAAAGTAAGCTTTCCTCATCTTGACCGACTTTTAGCAAGTATACCTTGTTTATCGACTTTTATAAAGTACCTCGTTTTGACCGGCTTGAAGCAAGTACCTCATCTTGACTGGCTTCTAGTATCTACCTCAACTTGACTGGCTTCTAGTATCTACCTCAACTTGACTGGCTTCTAGTATCTACCTCAACTTGAGTGGCTTCTGGTATCTACCTCAACTTGACTGGCTTCTAGTATCTACCTCATCTTGACTGGCTTCTAGTATCTACCTCAACTCGAGTGGCTTCTGGTATCTACCTCAACTTGACTGGCTTCTAGTATCTACCTCATCTTGACTGGCTTCTAGTATCTACCTCAACTTGAGTGGCTTCTGGTATTTACCTCAACTTAATCGATTTGAAGCAAGTGCCATGTATTTTCCAAAATAGGTTGTGTTTGGAAAAATTTCTCTTATCTAGGTTAAAATAAAAATAAATTATAAGCGATTTAAATACAAGTTAAAGTTTTGTTCCTATATTTAGGCTATAATTTACATCAGATCTTCACTGTTTTTTTTTTATAAAATTACCTTTTTTTGTCCGTGTCATACGAATAAATGGCTGTGATATATTTTCCAACACTTTTATTTATTTCCATATTATGTATTTGTTGGGAATGCAGATTCGGTACAGGCAAATTAACCATTACTATAATTTTCTATATTCATATTATTACTAGAAATGTTATTTAAATGTAAAATTACAAGAAACGAAGGTCAATTAATTGTAGAGCTGGGTGTCGACAACTGAAATTAAAATCATATATGTTTGTAATATAAATACAAAATGGTGTTTTAAAATAATAAATGAAACCTACATTAATTTAATAAAAGATGCCTTTAGTTAATTATTAAAATATTTTTTGATAGTACTGTTTTGAATCGTACGTCAAAGATCGGACAACGCGTCAGCTGTTTGAAGGTCAATCCATAGGTCTTGGAGGATACTGCTACGATGGTACAATTAATCAAAACGAACTGACCTTTAGATTGTATATCGGATTCACGCGTATCACCCTTGGTTTTACATCACCAGGCTAAATTTAATTCTAGAGTTATCAGTTTTTTTTGCCATTTTTCACAACAACATTTCTAAGGTCATTTTCTTTATCGTACGACTTTTGACTTTTCAATGTCTATGGAAAAAATCATTTAGACAGCGTGAATAAAAAAATGAAACCTCACACCTGCCACCTTGAACAATCTCTGACTGAACTCACGTAATTTTGTATGTAAAGAAATACCTATAACCGATCAGAGGGTTTTTATTTCAAATGGAACACACTCTCTATCCTAAATACTTGGACTATTTATCTAAAAAAAGATTACTCAACTCTCTCGAATTGTGTTAATATTTCTCTCGTTTTTTAATGTTGTAAACGAACATTAATTTACAACATTAATCCGTGATAAACTTTTGTAAAATCATTGTTTTGTGTAACATTTGAATTGCGTAAATATTATGATTAAATTTAATTTTTAATAACTTTTAACAGTAAATATTTTTCAATTAACAATAGCTACGACTTCAATTAACTAATGTAGTTACACGTGACTAGTTTCTACACATAAATTCAAAATAATTGTCTTTTCAGACGTGTTCAAAACTGGAATCTTACCAACCCAAGATCTCAGCCCCTCCGCCCATTTTTGTTCCCTAATAATAAACACACGTGTTTATCAGTAAAACTATTAGGTAGGCTTCATTACTCCTACGTTTATCAGTAAAAGTATTTTGTATGATCTATTACCCCTACGTGTTTATCAGTAAAACTATTAGGTAGGCTTCATTACTCCTACGTTTATCAGTAAAAGTATTTTGTATGATCTATTACCCCTACGTGTTTATCAGTAAAACTATTAGGTAGGCTTCATTACTCCTACGTTTATCAGTAAAAGTATTTTGTATGATCTATTACCCCTACGTGTTTATCACTAAAACTATTAGGTAGGCTTCATTACTCCTACGTTTATCAGTAAAAGTATTTTGTATGATCTATTATCCCTACGTGTTTACCAGTAAAACTATTAGGTAGGCTTCATTACTCCTACGTTTATCAGTAAAATTATTTTCTATGATCCATTATCCTTACGTTATCAGTAAAACTATTTCGTAGACTTCATTATCCCTAGGTGTTTCATTAAAATTATTTCGTAGACTTCATTATCCCTAGGTGTTTCATTTAAATTATTTCGTAGACTTCATTATCCCTACGTGTTTATCAGTAAAAGTATTTTGTATGATCCATTATCCTTACGTTATCAGTAAAACTATTTCGTAGACTTCATTATCCCTAGGTGTTTCATTAAAATTATTTCGTAGACTTCATTATCCCTACGTGTTTATCAGTAAAAGTATTTTGTATGATCCATTATCCTTACGTTTTTATCATTAAAAGTATTTTGTATGATCCATTATCCTTACGTTATCAGTAAAACTATTTCGTAGACTTCATTATCCCTAGGTGTTTCATTAAAATTATTTCGTAGACTTCATTATCCCTACGTGTTTATCAGTAAAAGTATTTTGTATGATCCATTATCCTTACGTGTTTATCAGTAAAAGTATTTTGTATGATCCATTATACTTACGTGTTTATCAGTAAAAGTATTTGTTCAAATTTATTAGCTCAACGTGTTTTCATTATTAAATTATTAGGTATTCATAACACATACTTGTTAATCAGTAAGGTAGGCGTCCTATTTCCGTCAGTATCAATGAACTGCGAGGCAGGTTTCGCTACTCCGTATCCTGGATTGTGTGTTCAAGGTCGACCAGTCTATCGAGTGCCTTCGTAATTACGGCAAATGACTCTGGCAGTTTACGACTTGTGTCCCGTCATCCATCGTTTTACTCCGTTATTGACAAATAATATAATATAACAGATATCTGTCTATATTCTGTGATAATACTAATTGCAAATGACGCTGAAAATGTTCCATAAGAAAATAAAGTTGGTTGATACTCACTCTCCAACCATCAGATATGTAGGTAGGTATGGCAACGAAGTATCGATAAATCGGAAATATCGATTAATATGTTTCGATATATCGATATATTAGTATAGAGTATAGATCGGGCCATATAGATATTTTGGCCCGATATATCATATAACTAAATATTTACGTTATTATATCTCTTCAAAATCATCATAATTTGAAAAAAACCATTTAAATAACCTCTTATGTGTAAATAATTATAACATAATTCTTTCATAATTAACATAATAATTAAAGGTATAATTATTCTTATTTTGAATTTTTTCATTCAATCTCACAGACCAGAACTTGTTTCTTGTTGATAAATGTATTTAATTTTCACATTCAGTGGCTATTCTCAATAGTGACAGCAAAACATGAGTGTTCTTTTGTTCATGGTATAAGAATTAGTACGTAATTTTAAACAGATCAATCATTTACAATTCGATACATCGGTTACCCTATTTATAGATATTTTTCTTTCGATATTGTTGTTAGATCGATATTTGGTTTGCGATATATCGATATGTAGAAAATATTTGCTATTCTTATTTGTAGGACGTATGATAGAAAAGTGCTAAACATCCGATTGTAGTTTACTTAATTAGTTTAAAAGCCTGACTCTAGAGTGCAGCACGTTCCGTCATAATTGTAGGCTGCGGCTTATTTATTTATGTAGTACTAAATTTATATATTTTTAAAGAATTGTTTGCACTCAATGTTACTATTTTTTGTTATGCCTTAGAATAGTTTATAATAACAGTGGTAAATATTGGCGCTTGCAACTATATACAGTATCGATTTATATGAAATATCGATAAATATGTTTCGATATATTAGTATCGACATTTTCTTTCGATAATATCGTCTATATCGATATTTTGGTCCGATATATCATATCACTAAATATTGACGTTATTCTCTCTCGTCAAAATCATCACGGTTCGAAAAACGCACATTTAAATTGCCTCTATGTTTACAAAAAATGCGTTGAATTAATAAAGTAACTTTATTTAGGTTTTTGAGGTGAGGCTAACACACTAAAATGTAGTTTATTGTAGATCAGTGGGTGGAAGTTTTGTGTTTATAAGAAGCCTAATGGCATTTTTTTATGTGAAAAACAAAAGTATTAACGTTATTACACTATAATATTGACAAATATTGACAGCAGAACATGAGTGTATTTTTTGTCATGATATAAGATAAGATATAAGATATATAACAGATAAATCATTTGCGATCCGATACATCGGTTACCCTATATATATCGATATTTTTCTTTCGATATTACCGTTATATCGATATTCGGTTTGTGATTTAATCGATATGTTGAAAATATTTGCCATCCCTACTTGAGAGTTACATTTACCACTCAATGAAAACGGTTTGGTGTAGTTGAGTTGTAAAGTTAATGAGGAGCTTGTTATGTAAGAGGGCGATAATGGAGCTCTTACTGTCATTATAGACGCTGTTGACTGAGGACCACAATCAAACACCATTAACCGACCGTCAAGGTTCCTCACAGGAAATGCACAATGCCAGCCACTTTACGTGCTTGTAAATCCTGTACTACCTTACAATGTTTCCAGTGTTGTAAAAGTACGCTACGATTCAATAGATAGTTGTATGCATCGAATTACAAGTGTTTACCACTTGTCGCCATTACCTTTCATTATATCCTACATCTACAATATAAAGTGTGTCCTGCTTCGACTGTTGCATATTTTTGAGGATTTTTTCTCAGGTCAATACAAGCAAATAGTGCCCCATAATACGTGGGTCCTATCTCGATTCGTTTTCTGTATGTATTTTTTACAACATTTTGAATATCTCAAAAACTATTTGACATACAATACTAAATGTTCGTATAAAAGTTGATCTTAAAAAGACACATTTGATGTAAGAAGGCTGAATTTATAAGATTATCAGTTACAAAATGGCGGCTGTCCAACAATTTCAAAGACAAAGTCAAAAAAAAAAAAAAAAAAAAAAAAAAAAAAAAAAAAAAAACTAGAATATGTATAGGCCCTATACCAAAACATTGATACAGCAAAGCTTTTTCAAATAAAAAATTTATCAAATGAAAAATCCATTTAACGATCTAATTGAGTACTCAAAGGGGATATTTTAGTCTCAATTGAAGCTAATTTTGCAACACCTCATTTGGCGCGTATCAGGATTTTGTTGATGTCGTGGATTTACAACTTATTTTAAACAAAGCTTAATATTTTAATTTACATTCTAATTTGTAGCCTTATTTTACACCTTGTTATAATTCGCATATAATATAATGTTAACTTTAAAAATTTCCCTTTATTCTAAAACTTGCAGATTGATTGATTTTTCTGAACATAATTGAAAACAAAAGTAAGAAAACGAAACTGTAATGAATCTTTTTGTAAACAATTATCATTGTTTTACCATTTTTAGTAGAATAGTATCGTGCTAGTTATTTTGTTGCGATTATGATAAAAAACTAGCAAATTTCTACGATGACTCATAGCGCATTATTTTACTTGCAAAGTAAATTAAAAGAGGTTAAACTCATCCTAAAGTAATTTTACATTTAATCTTCGTGGTTTTCCGATTCTTCATAGATTGTAGAAAACACCTCCTATACAATGTCGCATGGCATTTAGTGGATATTCTCTTTCGGCGTGTAATTATAGTTAAAATATCCATCACGGAAGGATCCAACTTGTCACTGGCCCTCGAATGGCCGCCGTCAGTTGATGAGCTTTTTATACGGAGCTACGGAAGACGAATTATCAGTTATACAGTATGTAATGAATGTCCCGACTTTACTTCAGAGCGCTTCCCCACAGCAAATAACGGAACTACTTGGAGTTGGAGAGTGCTACAACCAATGGCGTGACGATATAAACCAGCCGAAACCATACCAACGCCTCTACGTCTTGCACTGTTGCCATGTTCCGATTCTATAAATGCACCTGTTTTATAACTTACTTTTTGATGTCGTGAATTCGGGTGCTAGTAACAAACATATTATAATCGTGGACTATACATTATTGTTGCCCATTGTTTATAGATCTTTCTTATTGCATTATATGTATATTATTTTATTGTTCGAACCAATTAAAGATGACTCTTAAAGTGGATTTCTACCTCAACAAGCCATTATTGTCTGTCGTACGTACACCGCCCGTCAGAGCTAAGTGCGCTCATGTCAAGTCAGGATATTCAATAAATAAAGTATACAAATATAATTCCACTATATTGACGATGGACTTTTTTATATGAAGGACGGATTTATCCGTTAGTTGTATATGGCCTCTTATGTGGGGGGGGGGGGGGAGTGGAGAGGGGCTCAGTGAGTGGGTTCGAAGATGGTTGTATGAAGAATTAAATAAATAATTTTTGTTATAACAGAAATATTACGAAAACCAATTAATTGTTGACCTAGCAAGCAACTGTACGACTCTTTACATTTATTGACCTACTTTTATATTTTTACATATGGGACGCCGACACAACGTTGTGCGTATTTAAAGGCGAATGTGAATGATTATATGAGTTTAGGATGAGTGTAGTCTGGTTACTAACTGAGTTCGACTGTTCATCAGGAAGGTCCATATATTAATAGCCAGGGCAACTAAGGGACCTACAGATTTACGTGGAATCCGAACTACGTAGTGTTGGTCTGACTTTCAGCTAATATCGACTCTGCTGTCTACGGTGACCATACGTCCCGGTTTACCCGGGACAGTCCTGGGTTTGAGACCAATTTCCCGGTGTCCCGAAAAAGTACAAAAAAGTGCCGGATTTTATTATGTCAATACGACATATGATTTTCTTTAATTAATAGTTTCTGGCTCACAGAAAAAGCATAAATGACAGTAAAATGTGTCAAGACTATCTTGATAATACAAATGCACTACACCGAGTCAGCGAGTCATGCGTTGAAATGTAGCCTACAATAAAATGGACAAGACCATTATATTACTTAATGAGCTTTCTTAAACAGAGAAATACGATTGACGCAAACCACGGACATCATATTTGTGGGCTGCTTTAAGTCATAATTATATCCGTTGTCTTTAAAACCCATTCTAAATTTTAGAACATTTTACTATAGGGGTTACTACAGAAATTAGAAAAATTATAAGTGTCGGAAGTCCCGAAATGCTTGACAGGAAATATGGTCACCGACATAGTCCCTGTCACATGATATTTTGTTAAAAACGTGTGTTTTTTTTTTAGTAAAAAATGCATGGAATTTATTTGGGTTTCGAAAATTCCGTACGACGTCACTAGGCCGTGAGGCCGGCTGAGCACACAAAGGTAAATCCGATGGGCACCCTTTGTTTGCCAGCCAAACAGTTTGTTTGTATACGAAGGTCACGATCACATTGTTTGAGGGTAAACTATCAGCTGTTTGCCGGTAAAGTACAGTGATTGTCGGTCTATTACGTCTCTCGCTGTATGATTCCATTTAGATAATGTTTTCCACTCAGATAGTACGATACTAATTATCAGTTCTCAATAATTAGAAGGCAGCGTTACTCGGCACTTGTTTCACTTCAGCCACGTCTAACATTAGTTGGCGTGTTTTTTATGTTTTTTATCGCGTTACAAATTAGTTTTATTGTTTAAATATATAAGCGCCTCTCAACGTTGACGTAAGTAATACTAGCCAGGCATAATAGTTTAGTTAAAATTCAATGAAAAAAACTAAATCTATTATCATGTAGCCTATAGTATAATAGTGTAATTAAATTAAAACCTGTAAATGAGTACAATTAATTAATCAAATTAGAGGGTTTTAAAACAATTTTGTTGTAAAATAATCACGAGGTTTTATAACCATTTATTCTAAATTACTGGTTAAATGTCAATGACGTTCTGATAAAAATTTGAATTTATATAATTTGAAAATAAATTGCTCTTCAACAATCAAAACCTACATTTTTGTTCCCTTCATTGTCAAAAACATCATCGAGAAAAACAAATTAGTTTTTTTTCCTGATGATCTTTGGCAAGAAAAGGCATCATCTAATAACAAATTAAATTATTGTAATTTTAAACATCAAATTATACAAACGTATTTTTCAATCAGAAGAGCTTTTTGGAAATTATTTGAATTTATGTTTATGTTCCTGTAATTATGAAAGATGCAAGAAAATTATGAATTAAATTTAAATAAAAATTGTATGTAAAACTTTTAAATATTGTTTATTTTTTAAGTTGTTTTTGAGTTTTGAATTTAAACTAAAGTTATAGTTTTAATGAATACAACAAATTGTTAAATCTACCATTTAATTAACTGTCGGAATCTAACGCATGTCGTTATTTTATTTCCGGAAGTTTAATATGAAGTTTTGTTCATAAAAGTTAAGGTAGTTTTTGAAATGCATGCCAAGTGGGACTGGACAAAGTCAACGTTAGTAGTACGGTAGTTGAGGGGAATAATAATAATGCAGTAAGAGTGAGTATAAAATATTTCTGTAAACACCAATTTTTTGTTCTCGTAAAACGTAGGGAATTCAATTTTTAAGGTAACAAAAGAGCAAAGTTGATCGGAATTGTCACACTGTAAATTCGGAACTTCATTAAATTCGGTGTGCGAAGCGCATAAAATATTATTTAAAAAATCAAGTAGCTCAATGGGTAAAAATGATAACAAGAATGAATAAAAAAAAAAAAAATTATATGAACGAGTATTTTTAGTTAACTAGGTAGGCTACTTGTTTGATCACCGTATAAATGATAAAACACGCAATAACTGCTTTTATTTCTTTGCGCTATTTAATCCTTATGCCACAGAGTAATTATAACACTGTTTATCTGTACTCTATGCCAGAGAGAAGACACATTCCCATATCTCTGTGTCTGTGCTTATACCGAACAACGTGAAACAGCTGTTGACAGGTCAACTTTCTCATTTCAGGAAAAATCATTTTTACTGCCGTATATGTCTACATTTAGAAATCGTCGTAAAAATGATATATAATTTAGAAGATTATTTGTTTTCTTTGGAATGCTCATGCACAGAGAAGAAAGAGGCAGAGGTCACACCCAGTAGTGCGCTAAATTAGTTAATTAGTAATTAACCCAGCTACTTAGGGACAAAGTATATGGGAGATTGTAGGCGATAGGTTCTATGTTCAGTGCTCTTAATACCGACACAGCGTCCGCTCAATGGTTGCCATCGACGTGGACACTTTTAGAGAAGTCTGGGGTGTCCGTGTTGGATGGTAGTTAAGGTTCAGCCAAGGGAAGAGAACTGAGTGTCATACTTGTCAGTTGGCTGAAAATCAGACCAACACTACGTGGTTCGGATTCCACGGAAAGCTGTAGGTCCCATAGTTGCCCTGGCTATTGGGCTACTAATAAATAGTCCTTTCTGAGCAAAGTCGAACTCATATAGTACCCATGACAACACTCGTTCATCTACTATTCACCTCTCATATTCGCTCATATCTCTACGATCAGCGTCTTAGAAATGAATAATGACTAATAATAATAATAATGAATAAATGTGTACTTGTTTACTACATTTTGCCAGGAATTTGGAAGTTACTCTTTAAAGTACCTTTCTTATTCCCCCCCCCCCGCAAAATACTCATGGATAACTCTTGAGTTACTTCAGGTGTGCAATTACTGTATTTGCGTTAGTTGTAATCTATTTATCACTGCCACTGAGGCGTTCTCTGCGGCCTTAAAAAAGCCACATGTTTCATTTTACTCTGTGGTTCATGATGATTAATTCTTGGGAGATTTTGATATGATACTGACATTATTTGACTTGCTCATAGGTATATATTTTATTTGGAATCTAGGTTAAGGTAGTAATTAAGACCTGACGACGACAGGAGTTTTTATACCGTCGAAACGTCATAGCGTTGGTCAGTCATTCTCGGAAGAAAGACGATCTCTCTACTTGAGTACATTCTGGTATGAAGTAGCACCACGAGAGAATTGTACGTCTCTACTAGAATAGACCACGCTTACAGCAAGTCCCATTGGTCGTCAAAGACGTTACTCGGTTTTTTCGAAGTACTGTATCGAAGTACTGTTTGACTTTCGATTATGTGTTTGTTTGTTTACGTGAATTAAATATATTATTGGAAAACAAGAATTCGAATGAAACATCGAAGACAACCCGTTATGTGTCTCCTCGGTTGTGACGTAACAGAAGGAAGGACCGGGGACTTGACCGAGGAAGGTCAAGGTCATTTTATCAACGCACAATAGCCGTCAGTCGTTATCCATTTTAACGGGGTGAGTGGGAGGTGGAAAGAGCAGAAGCTGCAGTTTTATTGATGGTAAACTGCAGGACTTGCAGTTAACAGCGCAAGGTCAGAAAACACAAGAGTACACAGTTAAAGCCGCCTGTAACTCTAGACTTGGACAATAAATTGTGCAACGCTTCATCATGAAAATGTTTTGTTGCAAATTGTGTAGCTGGAACAATTTTTTTTATTTGGGAAAATGCAACAATAGTTTTAATTGAAGTATTGTTTTATATACTTATTATTATTATGGCTTGTTCTGACTATCCCTCAGTAATAAATGCTGTATACGTTTTTAATTTATAATCACACTATTGCTTTGCGATAGCTTTAAATGAGCCGTAGATTTCAAGTTCAAAGCACGATCATCTTCTATGAACCGTAGATTTCAAGTTTAAATAATGACCATATTCAATGAACCGTAGGGATTCAAGTTAAAAGCATGATAATCTTTAATGAACCGAAGATTTCAGGTTCAAGGCATTATCATCTTTAATGAACAGTAAATTTCAAGTTTAAAGAATGACCATCTTCAATGAACCGTAGATTTGAAGTTCAAAGCACGATCATCTTTAATGAACCGAAGATTTCAAGTTCAAAGCAAGATCATATTCACTGAACCGTAGATTTGAAGTTCAAAGCATGATCATCTTCAATGAACCGTAGATTTCAAGTTCAAAGCATGATAACCTTTAACGAACCGTAATTTCAAGTTCAAAGCATTTAAATGAATTTAATTAAATTCATGCTAAACATGCAAATCATGGACATCCCTTGAACAGCGTGGCTAGTAGGGTTGACATGACAGTTTGTCAGGTGGCAAGTTAATAGCAAGCGTACTTGGAAAACTGAAAGGTTTTCTTAGAAAGCGATTTTCTAAATATATAAATTTTATTTTCTCACTCTTTGTTTATTTTAACATTTGTAGGTTATTTAATTTCCAAATTATAAATTTGCAAACTACAGTTGATTTCTTTTTACAGTTTTTGTAATGTTTTAATAGATTTGGGATTAAATTAAATGATTTGTATTTATATTGTTTATTCAAAATTATTAGTATTTATTGAATAATCAGATTATTAAATTTTTATTCGGATTTTATGAAAATATCAAAAAGAAAAATTAAAAATAACCCTTGATTTTTTGCCTTATTACCATATTTGTGCTATCTTTTCTTAATCAACCGTATACTAAGGTAGAGAAGACATGTTTTTAAATGAGGTGTAGAATAAATCTATTTGTACGTCTAGGTCCAATATAAACTATAGTTGATTAAATAGTTGCTAGGTTGTCACATAGATAAAAGGTACTGTATTTAAATATTCACTTGTCGCTTTCCAAGAATGTGGGTAATTTATTACCAATAAATAAATCCCTAATGTTGATTAAAGGTTAGTCGTAGTTGTCGTTATACAGTCGGTAGGCTGGATCACGTGGTCTTGGGGCGCGGTGGGCAGTTTTTGCCAAAAAGTTACAAAACTGTCGGTAAGAAGGTTTCGTTCTGACGCAACTTGAAGGCCGCGGAAACTTTTTCTTACCCGTTTGGACTTGCCTTATTACTCGGTTGAATTTAGTGTTTTTCAGCTTATCCACTAGCAGAGGCTTGTGCCTGTTCGTGTGAGGGTTAACCGTAGAAATGCCTAAGAAATTTGTTGTATTTCATATAAAATAATACCGGGAGACCGAGCTTCGCTCAGTTGAATTGTGCAAACCGAAGGGATAGTAGCATCCATATCTCCCAGATGATCCTGAGGCTTATTTGTTGTTGCTCTACATTGTAGATTATTAACAAAATTTCGTTTCGGAGGTCTTCCGCGTTTCAATTCTAGGTTTTCAAACATATAATATGTAGTACGGGCAAACAACGCTTATTTTAAAAGGGTTAACATTATTCTGCAAAATGCAAAATAAATACCTCGTACAGCTAAGGAACTATAGCAACACACACGAAAACGACAATCTTGGAAACACTTCACACTAACAGTGTTTGACAAGGTAAACCCAAACAAAAATAAAACTAATTGGGAAGGAAAACCCCCACACAAAAATAATAAAAACCAGAAAATGCTTTAGATAAGCTGTTTTTTGTTGATGTGGGTTGTCCTCTCATCACATCATCTGAGATGGATATTTTTTTGGTGAAGTCGATAATGGTTCCGTATTGTTTTTCTGGTACAAGCCGATAACACGGGACGTCTAGTAGCCTCTGGGGCAGAAATCAGAACTTACCCAGGTTTGAGATCGGCACCAATCAATTTCTCATGGTCTAAGCCCCAAATAAAGATTTAAAATCTTTGGAGACAAAAATTCGTCCGAACGCTGCTTGTTTTATATAAGTAGATATAATTTTTTTACAGTACCGTATGAAAACTATTGTGCGTTTCTGCTAGCGTAACCAATAAAATGTTAAAATATTTCTTTTATAAACCTGGTTAGTTTTTGAACCGAAGTACTGTTCCTGTCTTTTTACGTAAAAATAATTTATTTGAAGTGCAGTAATTAAATAATCGTTTGAATCAAATGGCAATGAAACTTTTAAGCAGTTTCATTTCAAGGTTGGAGCGATTCGACATAATTAATCGTTCCTTGTCACTACATTATTGGAACGTAGTTTCGTCGCAGTTCAGTTATTATCGCATTCGATGTAAATTATACATCACCGACAGTTGAACAAATAACACGTGGCTATAACACGTTAATGGAGATATAATGGTTTTAAATGTGTTTGGAGCGAACAATACTTTTATTTTGAATTGTTGGAACCATCTGTGTGTAGAAACATGATCGTAAAAATAAACTTGTACTATTACATAATGATCTACGACTCATGTTAGGCCTGGTTGGTGAAAACGTTGTTTATATAAAACAGTTCTTTATATAGATAGTTTGCAACGATCGCGATGTTAACGGAATACTTTTCATATTTAATGTAAACGAGATAAATGGCTTCCAACGTTTCGGATCTAAATGGTACAGTCAATTAAGGTACTAAACAACAACCTGGACCAATTTACAAGGGATTTTAGTATAATGAGTGCAAAGGAAAGTGGCGGTTGTCGGATTAGGATGCTTCCCGGAACAGAGTTGGCCCGGCAGCCCCCTCATTAGCCCTCACTCGGCCGCCCCACGGTCAACCTCTTAGTCATCTACTGGGTTCAAAAATTGGTTATAATAGTTTTTTTTGTTTAAGGTTTTATCACCATTTTATTGCGATTTTCACGAAGCTCGTGAAATAATGAATAAAATGAGTCTAAACATAGCATGACTACCGTATGAAGTTAACATTTAGACATAGGATTAAGTAAAAATATTTTGTTTTAACTTTTAAGAAAATAACTATTTTATTTCACTATTAGAGTTAGGATATTAAAAAAATGTTTCAGTGTCATATCCACAACCTACTTGTAAATGGTAATTGCTAATATAAAAAGTAATTATAAACCACATAATCTTAACATTTAACATGTCTGAAGTAACATATTTTAAGTCAGTATTTGTGCCTGTCTTTTGTTTTAAATATCTGACATAACTTATTTAAAAATATTATGTTTTAACTTTTAAGAAAATAACTAATTTATTTCACTATTAGAGTTAGGATATTAAGAGGGCTCTAAACCCCCGCGCTGAGAAGCGTAAAAACTGCTTTGCGTGGTCCAAGATACTGCCCTTATTTACTGTCGTAAAATTATAAATGAAACATCTATTTAAAGATAAAGACATTTTTGACTCAAATCGCTTTTTAGAATTTTCGAATTCTCCTTCATTTCGATTTTATAGGTTATTGAAGTTACCCAATATTCAAACTAGTGCCAAAATAAAACTAGAGCTGTTATCGAAATTTTAAAAAGCGATTTTAGTCAGAAATGTATCTGGTTTCAATTTAGTTTTGATTTCAGATCGATATCTTTAAATCTGTAGCCGCAATGTTGGACCGCGCAAATGCCTGCATGTTAATTTATTGCCAAAATATGCGGTGATTCGTGAGATCCAAGTGGCGAAACCTCGAACTTCTTAGTCGCGGATGGATTTTACTACTTCATTCATAAAAACCTTCCTTCATTTAATTTAACATCGATGGATGCAATGTAGGCCTACGACGACTGATATCAGTATTATTTTACAGACTGATTTACTCACTTAGAGTTAATCTAATTACTTTTGAATGGCTTATTTCGTTTAAATTAAAATGTGCGTTCCCATGTGGTTCCTGATATAATCTAACTAACAAAGTAAAGCATAACATTTTTATTCGTAATGACAGTGCACAATATTTATTATGTCATGAAAAATACTGTAATAATCTCTATATACAACATTTTTATGAAATAAATTATCTAAACTACATTAACGAATGCGTACAGTTAAAATATTAATTCAATAATTCCGGCTTGACCAAAGCAATAAGTAATTCTATAATAAGTCACTGTCACTATTGGCCTTTGTTTTATTTTAAAAATATAAATACAGTAATGTTAAGTCGTAGCTATTAATTTATTATAGTTCATTAATGTTGTGGTAGAAAAAATGCTAGGTCATTTATTTGTAATTTTATAAGAAGGTAACTTTGAAGCAAATATTTTACCTCAACGGTAATAAGGACAGAAAAATATGACAGACGGGGCGGGGCGGAGCGGCAATCCTTTTGTGACTTGAAGTCATGGGGCGAGGTAGTGTTTGAGAACCTCGTACCACTCCCGATGTATTCCGTTGAACAGCCAATGAGAAGACTTAGGACGGTAAAACTTGACATAAGTGATATTTAAACATTGTGCAATGCGAAGAGAATTAATAAAATACCAATTTAAAAAAGTTTTCTTAATTAGCATAGTATGTGTTGGTAGATGAATTTAATACAATATTAATATAAACTGAACAAATATTATTAGCGTATTACAAATATTAAGGTAAGCTTAAATTTACCGAAATCGATCACCTTAACATTCGTAGCCTACATATTGCACTTATTTTTTATCAATACAGTATAAGTAGACCCTATTATACTGTATGAAATTTGCATTTTTTTACGTTACTTGTGTATTGAAGTAAAATTGTTCAACTATTATTATATTGCTGAAATAAGATGTTCTGATCGGTTTGGTTTTGTATTAATTTAATGCATGTTCAATTACTTGAGTATCCACTGACCTAATTTGGGAGCTCGTGATCAACTTGTGGCAGTCACACTGATCAACTTGGGTAGTCATCGTAATGGACTTGGCTATAAAAATGTCCAAAGTAATAAAATGTTTTTATTGGTAATTTGTGAACATTTATAAAAAAAGTTTTTAATATGTTTGCCACATTTTTACAAGATGTACTACGTTCATGTATCATACTATATCTATTCAATTAATTACATGTTTTCAACCAGCTCGTCTAGTTTTAGTAAATTAGTTGGCTTGTAAAATTGTTGTACACAGTTGTTATTTATTTTTATTTGTTATGCATTTTTATATTATTTTTGTAATTAACTATTCCAATATTAGGAATTAATTAACTACTACAAAATTAACTATAACAAACCTACACAGGAACTAATTAGATGGCTGCTGAGTTACTATATCCCCTGTCACTGTTATTTATATGGTGTTTAAGAAAATATTTAGGGGTTACTTTATTTTCAATATGTTTGTTGTATTATTATAAGTTGTACTTCAGTTAACTATGTTCTAAGTTGTACTTCAGTAAACTATGTTCTGTGTAGTATTAACAATGCAATTATTTTTTTTTTAATTACTGTAGTTTTGAGGTAATTAGTTGCCTTAAGAATTTGTTGTTATATAGTTTTACTTCAATTGTCATGCTTTCTTACTTATATGTTGTAATTGTCTTAGTAAGAAAACTTATTATTGTATGTGCTACAGTACTTACACTACCTTTGTACAAT
Source organism: Stictocephala bisonia (assembly GCA_035578905.1). Classification (NCBI taxonomy): domain Eukaryota; kingdom Metazoa; phylum Arthropoda; class Insecta; order Hemiptera; family Membracidae; genus Stictocephala; species Stictocephala bisonia. The sequence goes on along the minus strand of JAQJVL010000215.1, from coordinate 180,414 downwards.
ACATAATATGTTAAATGATATGTTATTTAGTTAAAAATAATTGTAAAAACCGTACAATAAATATTAATCAAACTACAGTTTAATTGACAGTTGGATATATTATTCTACTTTAACATCAACATATTTTTGTATGGTTCATTTAGCATTATTTTGTTTTATTCTTCAATTGACTTTACAAAATACATTGTTATTTTTAAATGTTTGGCATTTTATTGAATAATAAACCACGTAAAGCAAATTGTTAGGGTGCTAAACACTTGTTACAGCTATTTAGTAAAATACATTATTTATAGTTGTCCTCAGTTCTTTAAGCGTACCTAGCCCCACTTTTATATCAAACTCTTCAATTGTTGGGTATAATAAGTGTGGTATATAAATCAATTTTAAATTTCAAACGTTTTAGGAGTCAAATTTTGTCAAAACCCGTGATTTTACAGTAAGCTTTGATTAGAAGTTCAATAATTTAGTAGCCCTCCTTATTTTCAGTGGAGCGTAAAAGCTGCTTTGCGCGGTACTACAAACTACTTTACTCATATAAAAAACTGAGACCAAAGTACTGTGTAAATTGCTGAGGTCAAACTGGTAGACTAAGTAAGTCTAAACTACCCCGAACATACAGTTTATGAGGCCAAACTACTGTCAGGCAGGTGAGCCCAATCTGCTTTGAACGTCTAAAGTTATATGTTCGAAATTGATATATGCTCACAGCAGTTTCTCTGATTTAAATTGTTGGTTATTTTTAACAGTCGTGTTTAAAAAAAATCGTCATATTTAGTAATTTGTGTATGCCTAATTGAATCATATTAAATTTATCACTTCTAAAATACTGTGAAATATTTATCAGTAAAACTAAAATCTTTGAAAAGTAATTGTGTAAGAACTGTTGTCGAAGTAAAATAATTGCTTTTCTCATGGCAATGGGAAAATTGAGCAAGATTATAATATATTATTTTAATTATAATTGATATCATTCATACGGTTCGCTTCGGTTTTCGTCTCTGTCCGCGAAAATCTCTGTTGTAACAAAATGTTCGCTTTTTGAAACCAAATTGTCCCCGTAGTGTCATTTTCCGTATTGTAGTAATTCATTCAGCATACTTCAGAAGCAAATAAAAAAAGTGACCACATTTCAATTATTTTTTAATGTTTGGAAATTAGTGTGTTATGTTGTAACTGCCATAAAACTATGATAGTGTATGTGAAATCATTTTTTATTTTATTAAAAATAATTAATAAACCGTACAAAACTATAAAACGTAAAATAAATATTCAGTTGGTATTTTTTACCATTACTTTTTAACGTGATTTATTAGTTTTCAGTAAAGCGTATCCTTTAATGCTTTAAGCGTATGTTGTTTTAATCTTTAACTGAACATAAAAAGATACGAAATAGAAATTTATTTGCCAATTAATGCCTTTTATTAAATATCTAACCACATAAAAACCAATATTTAGATCACAATCCAAGAGCTTTAAGAAATATTTACAAAAAACATTCTTTGTAACGTAATTTACTTAGTTTTTAGTAAAGCGTATCTTTATGTTTATAAATCAAACTCTTCAATTGTAGAATATAAGTATGGTAAGCCTATGCCTAACTATGTTAAATTTTAACCGTTTTGAGAATAACAAGATTTGAACAAGAATTATGATTTTGGAAAACGTTTCAAGTAGAAATTCAATATTTTAGTAGACCCCCCCTATTTAATCAGTGAATAAATTGATTTCGCTGTAAAAAGTTTTCTTTTCTAAACAAATATTTCTTTGTTTTTTTTTTGTAAATAAAAACTAATAAAAACTATAGTAAAATATTACTATTTTTTATAAAAACAAAATGACATAAAAAATGTTAAGAAATAAAATACAGCAGCAAAACCGGTACTGACTGGAAAATTGACAATTGTTGAAAAGAATTGGCCTTCGGCTCAACATACATTCAGACAGAGAAGGTCGGGCTTGTAGCCACCTGAGGAGACGGCAGACGGGAGGAAGGGGTAATTGGGGTTTCCGGTTGAAAATACTACGAAAAACTACTATACAGGAAATGATTCTTGGGACTATATTGCACTTCGTCCGGCGGATTAAACTGGACGTAGTTCCAACTTCTATCGCCAGTGTCGCATGACTTCTATATTTTCTTTCCCTTTAGAGCCCTCTTAAAATATTAATTCAATAATTCCGGCTTGACCAAAGCAATAAGTAATTCTATAATAAGTCACTGTCACTATTGGCCTTTGTTTTATTTAAAAAATATAAATACAGTAATGTTAAGTCGTAACTATTAATTTATTATAGTTCATTAATGTTGTGGTAGAAAAAATGCTAGGTCATTTATTTGTAATTTTATAAGAAGGTAACTTTGAAGCAAATATTTTACCTAAACGGTAACAAGGACAGAAAAATATGACAGCCGGGGGACGGGGCGGGGCGGAGCGGCAATCCTTTTGTAAACTTGAAGTCATGGGGCGAGGTAGTGTTTGGGAACCTCGTACCACTCCCGATGTATTCCGTTGAACAGCCAATGAGAAGACTTAGGACGGTAAAACTTGACATAAGTGATATTTAAACATTGTGCAATGCGAAGAGAATTAATAAAATAATAATTTAAAAGTTTTCTTAATTAAAATATTATTTAGTTAAAAATAATTGTAAAAACCGTACAATAAATATTAATCAAACTACAGTACAGTTTAATTGACAGTTGGATATATTATTCTACTTTAACATCAAAATATTTTTGTATGGTTCATTTAGCATTATTTTGTTTTATTCTTCAATTGACTTTACAAAATACATTGTTATTTTTAAATGTTTGGCATTTTATTGAATAATAAACCACGTAAAGCAAATTGTTAGGGTGCTAAACACTTGTTACAGCTATTTAGTAAAATACATTATTTATAGTTGTCCTCAGTTCTTTAAGCGTACCTAGCCCCACTTTTATATCAAACTCTTCAATTGTTGGGTATAATAAGTGTGGTATTATAAATCAATTTTAAATTTCAAACGTTTTAGGAGTCAAATTTTGTCAAAACCCGTGATTTTACAGTAAGCTTTGATTAGAAGTTCAATAATTTAGTAGCCCTCCTTATTTTCAGTGGAGCGTAAAAACTGCTTTGCGCGGTACTACAAACTGCTTTACTCATATAAAAAACTGAGACCAAAGTACTGTGTGAATTGCTGAGGTCAAACTGGTAGACTAAGTAAGTCTAAACTACCCCGAACATACAGTTTATGAGGCCAAACTACTGTCAGGCAGGTGAGCCCAATCTGCTTTGAACGTCTAAAGTTATATGTTCGAAATTGATATATGCTCACAGCAGTTTCTCTGTTTTAAATTGTTGGTTATTTTTAACAGTCGTGTTTAAAAAAATCGTCATATTTAGTAATTTGTGTATGCCTAATTGAATCATATTAAATTTATCACTTCTAAAATACTGTGAAATATTTATCAGTAAAACTAAAATCTTTGAAAAGTAATTGTGTAAGAACTGTTGTCGAAGTAAAATAATTGCTTTTCTCATGGCAATGGGAAAATTGAGCAAGATTATAATATATTATTTTAATTATAATTGATATCATTCATACGGTTCGCTTCGGTTTTCGTCTCTGTCCGCGAAAATCTTTGTTGTAACAAAATGTTCGCTTTTTGAAACCAAATTGTCCCCGTAGTGTCATTTTCCGTATTGTAGTAATTCATTCAGCATACTTCAGAAGCAAATATAAAAAGTGGCCGCATTTCAATTATTTTTTAATGTTTTGAAATTAGTGTGTTATGTTGTAACTGCCATAAAACTATGATAGTTTATGTGAAATCATTTTTATTTTATTAAAAATAATTAATAAACCATACAAAACTATAAAACGTAAAATAAATAGACAGTTGGTATTTTTTACCATTACTTTTTAACGTGATTTATTAGTTTTCAGTAAAGCGTATCCTTTAATGCTTTAAGCGTATGTTGTTTTAATCTTTAACTGAACATAAAAAGATACGAAATAGAAATTTATTTGCCAATTAATGCCTTTTATTAAATATTTAACCACATAAAAACCAATATTTAGATCATAATCCAAGAGCTTTAAGTATTATTTACAAAAAACATTCTTTGTAACGTAATTTACTTAGTTTTTAGTAAAGCGTATCTTTATGTTTATAAATCAAACTCTTCAATTGTAGAATATAAGTATGGTAAGCCTATGCCTAACTATGTTAAATTTTAACCGTTTTGAGAATAACAAGATTTGAACAAGAATTATGATTTTGGAAAACGTTTCAAGTAGAAATTCAATATTTTAGTAGACCCCCCTATTTGATCAGTGAATAAATTGATTTCGCTGTAAAAAGTCTACTTTTCTAAACAAATATTACTTTGTTTTTTTTTTTTTTGTAAATAAAAACTATAGTAAAATATTACTATTTTTGAATAAAAACAAAATGACATAAAAAAATGTTAAAAAATAAAATACAGCAGCAAAACCGGTACTGACTGGAAAATTGACAATTGTTGAAAAGAATTGGCCTTTCGGCTCAACATACATTCAGACAGAGAAGGTCGGGCGTGTAGCCACCTGAGGAGACGGCAGACGGGAGGAAGGGGTAATTGGGGTTTCCGGTTGAAAATACTACGAAAAACTACTATACAGGAAATGATTCTTGGGACTATATTGCACTTCGTCCGGCGGATTAAACTGGACGTAGTTCCAACTTCTATCGCCAGTGTCGCATGACTTTTATATTTTCTTTCCCTTTAGAGCCCTCTTAAAAAAATGTTTCAGTGTCGTATCCACAACCTACTTGTAAATGGTAATTGCTAATATAAAAAGTAATTATAAACGTATTTGCTCCACATTTGCGGTTTAAATGTCTCAACAGCTGTTTCAAAGAGTTTCCTTATGTCCTTCATCTTAAAGGTAGTATTTCTTTCCCTAACGTACCTCTTTAGGTATGACCAAGTCATCTCAATGGCATTATAATGGCAATGGTAAGGAGGGAGCCGAAGAACTTTAAAACCCAAGTCCGCTGCTTTGCTATCAATTTCATAAGTTGGCAGTGGAGGCTTATGTCGGCGAACAATGTCGTATATTAACAACTAGTTCTTCCGGTGTCAACCGCGTCAAAGGACTATTTACAATATGTACAGTTCCAGACGTTTCGCCCATGCTACGATGTGGCATCCTCAGTGGTTAGGCTGAGATGTCGTATAGTTCACGTTTCAATAGTTGGTCACTGAAGGAAATATTTCTGTCTTTCAACCAATTTTTAATTTCATCCTTTGTTGAATTAGTTGTTGGAGCTTTATTTTTTACTCGCGAGTGGTACGGAGCATTGTCCACGATAATAATTGATCCAGTTGGAATGGAGGGAATTAAAACGTTAAAAAACCAACCTTCAAAAACTTCACTATTCATGTCCTCGTGATAATCACCAGTTTTTTCAGATTCAAATATTAATGGAGGTGCTTTAATCCATCCTCTGCTGCTTCCCGCATGGCAAATAATAAGTCTCTTTTCTTTTCCCAAAGGAGTGTTAAGCGTCGCCTTGATTGATCCATCGGTCCATCCTTTCTCTTGGCTGTCATTTTCATTAATCCAAGTTTCGTCAAGAAAAATTAATCTGTTGAAATCGATGCCATTGATTTTCCGTAGGAATCTACATCGCCAAAGTGCAATCGATGGTTTTTCACAAAGTACTTTCCTTTTGTTAAACTTTCTGTGACGAAACCCTAGTTGTTTCAATATTGACCGAAGAGAACTAGTCCCACCTTGAAACAGTTCTGCGTCTTCAAGGGTTGTCTTTAACTTTTTTAAGGTAGGCACTTCTTTTCTTTCATAGTATGAAAACACATGGTGTCGAATTGCACTCTTTGAGAAATCATCTATGCTCGTTACACGTTTATCTGTAGTTTTCTTTACTTTTCTAGGAGTTGTAAGAATGATACGGCTATTTCCCTTATTAGCAACGTTTGAAACGGACTCACTCTCTTCATGGTGATCACTTGCAGGCTGATCGTAAGATTCCACATTTTGTCCACCTCCACTACTGATAGAGTCACCAGCTTCTTTTGCTCCAGGCGAATTTCAGCATCAATACGTTGAACAGTCCTTAAAGGCGTTTTACAAGCCTGGGATACAAGACGTCTATACGGTCCGAAATATTCCGCTTCCCTTGTGGTCTAGCGTTGGCTGGTCCAAACAAAAATACGTGTATAAAACTGTACTATATGTACGCCATCAAAATTTCCACTACAGTATTTACTGTTTCTGATCAAATCATTGAACAAAGTTAGAAAAGTGGGCCTACTTTGTTATTCCACTTGGGCATTCCACTTGCAAGAAACCGCTCAACAAAAATATTTTAAACATATCTAGAGTTTACTTGTAAAATTAATCTATTATTTTTTTAATAGTCATGTAGATAAATGTTGTTCAGCAGTACCAATAATATCATAGATTAAATAGCCAACTTCTTATTACCCCGTGTTCTTATTACCGGTTAGTCTAAATTATGCCGTGTTTAGACTCATTTTATTCATAATTTCACGAGCTTTGTGAAAATCGCAATAAAATGCTGATAAAACCTTAATTAAAAAAAATTATACCCAATTTTTGAACCCAGTAGATGACTAAGAGGTTGACCGCGGGGCGGCCGAGTGAAGGTTTATGAGGGGGCTGCCGGGCCAACTCTGTTCCGGGAAGCATCCTAATCCGACAACCGCCACTTTCCTTTGCACTCAGTATATTCTTAGTTCGACTGTTCCTCAGAAAGGGCCCAGTATTTGTTAGCAGCCCAGTAGCCAGGGCAACTAAGGGACATACAGCAAGAGATGGCAAATATTTTCAAAATTAAACAACAACTGAATTAAAAATACTTCCAATACAACATTTATTTGTTTACAAGGTTTTGAAGCTTTTTTATATAAGAAGTGGAAACACAGGAACTAATAATTTGGTTTAGAGCACTAGAAGTACCAATAGTAGAACTTTTATTTTGCCCAAAGTAAACAAGTCATTATATAGATTTTCTTATCAGTATGTCGGTCCGAAATATTTCAATCAATTGCCTTGGTACTTGAAAGAATGTCCAAAACTCACATATTTCTCTTTTAAATTAAAATCGTGGTTATTATTGTACAGAGAAGTTGATTTTTTAAATAATTTTCTTATTTAAATTCGAAACATGTCAAGTTGTATTTTTCCTAAAAGTGGAATAACTTGTTATCATTACTTATCTCGTACTTTATATTCTTATTATATTCATTATTATTATTACTGTATTATTGTCATTATTACTATATTATTGTCATTATTATTTTCGAAACTGATTGTATTGTATAACGTTACATTAACCTTATTATCCTGTTTAGTATGTTTGGGTATGCTAATTTTGAATAATATTACTAAATGTAATTTGCTATAAGCAGACGGCAAAGCACGGAGCAGAAGACAATTAAATTAGAAACTGGACTCATTAATTTTTCGTTTTATTTTATTCGTTTTATTTTTTGTAACACTGCCACATTACTTGCAACGTGGCAGTGAAATTTCCAAGTCTGTGAATTGTTTATGTATTGTACTCATTTTGCAGAAATAAATTCTTATTCTTATTCTTACATATCGAGGACAAACATAAAGGGCACGGAAAGCCCTCATGGTACGTTTTTCGGCCATGTGAATAACACAGAGAGAAAATTAAATGAACCGTAAAGTAACAGCTGTTCAAATGTAAATAATGATTTCCAAAAAGTGTTAACAGCTGTTGGAAAGTAAACAATAGTGCTTGTATTATTGAGGAGGTTAGATCTTTCATAACCAGGGAAGGATGTTAGCGTGGTTTTATTCACATTCGATTGTAAGGCTCCGCTCTACTGAACTTGAAGGTAATCTTTTAAACTGTTTTATTTATTTAATTAATCTTCAGCTGTTAAAAAAATTAACACGTTTAAAATACGCTAAGAAATATCATTGGGTATTTGTACTAAAAATGGTTAGCAACGAAAGTAATGCGAGTGAGATACTGTAAATAAACGTAGTATGTGACTTTACGTTGGACAGTTAACCTACTATTTGTAGTTAAACGTTACTGGTCGAGGCGAAGGCCAAGGTGTAATGAGCGCAGCAAGTGACGGGGTTGGCACGCAAAGCTTGCAGGTGTGTCTCCTAGTGTAATATTAATGTATACAAAACAATTATCAGTTATAAATTTTAGTAGACTTTACTAGCTCACTGCTTAATTAATCTTCACATCTACTACAATATAAATCAATTTACGAAAGAACACTAGCTTCACTTCTTCTAGCTCAACGAGTATTTTTTAAATTAATATAAATAACACTGTTATGGCTGTGCGTAAAACCTTCAACCCGTGTTAAATTGTTGTTGAATTAATAATGATGCCATAACTAATCAAAGCCAATAACAGTTAGGACAATTGTTATCAGCGTCACTCATGGCCGCCAGACACTTCACGGAGATAAGATTGCCACTGTCAACATCGCAACAAGCCCCTCCCCATCACTATTGTCTCTGAACGCACACCTGAACAGAGGAGAATGTGTCTTGTGATCAAAGGGTCAACTCTAAACACCGAGTATTTCAGCAAGCCGTCGGTCCTCCTAATTGTACGTGCTTAACCGGTTTATAGTGTTTTGACCGGAATCAGTGGTCTGGAAGGTTAAATGACGTAATAAAATTCATTTTACGTACTGATCTGATTTTTGAATATGCAAGAGTACTACTATAGAATTCTCTTTGATATATTGATTATAAGATCTTTTTGTTTTTACCCCCTTTTTGTTGTTTTTATTCTAGTGGAAGGATAGCATAGACTACATATACGAAGTTGGTTGCTGAGCACTCTACACCAATTGGTTTTACCAACCAATTTCTTGTTTTAAATATACATATCGTATGTGATAAATATTTGAATCAAGATTTTAAAGTCGTGTTAACCTTGTCATGTCATTAATAAGAAAAAAGTGATCTCCTGTCACAAAACTAAGTCCAATCCATCGCGCCATGTAAGACCTGCGTACTGATTCTGTATATGCTGGCTAATCCCTCCGCAAAAGATCGCTGGGTGGGCGCTCTGTAATTATGTGATCGATTGTTTGGATAGACTCCCCGCAATCACAATTTATTTCGTCCATCAAAACTGTTCCACGCTACGGCACATCTAGTATCGGGCGAGAAACTTGATCTGCTCTGTTAACAAATGTCCAATTATCCGAATTTTTGATTATCCGAAGGGATCTGGTCCCAGTTATTTCAGATAATTGGACTTCTACTGTATTGTATTACTTTTCAGAACGATCTATCAATCCTTGACAGGTGACAATTCAAGGAGGGCTCGACATTATTGAAATATTTTGCGATTTAAATCGTCAAGCCATTCGGATTATCAAATACATTACAGTACTGTATAACAAGCCTAGTGTATAACAGTACAATGTATAAGTTGGCCTTCTATTTAATGATGTTAAACATTCTATATTTATAATTTAGCAGTGGAAGACGTATTTAATTACATAACAATCGGTTCGTTGGAAAAAAAATAAAAAAATAAATAAACATATATATATATATATATATATATATATATATATAATGGCATATTAAACGTAAAGTAAATTTATACGGTAGGCTACTTATATGTCATTGCTTTAAATATATTATTTTAGTCTAAATTCTAATTTTTGTTGTTTTGGACTACTTATACACGGATATAATATTGTAGTAAGAATATTTTCAGCATCTGTAGGACAACGGATTTTTGGACATTCGGTTGACTGAAATTTCGGTTTGTAAAAATATTCGGTTTAACGAGGTTTATATATTTTTTGTTTTAAAAGAGGTGTCAATACTTTATTTCAAATAAATAGACTATATCGGTTTAATGTTTAGCCTCAATTAACAAGAAATCTTAATTACTCAAATAGAAGATTGCATGTAAGTCTTCCGAAGTCATGTACTTACTACGTTGTACCCTCTTTTTGCTCGTAAATGTTTAAAACCTATTTAACGTTTCACCTGTAACATTGGTTTATTTAAAATATTGACTGAATGTAATTACAGTACTGAATATCGCTTTATTTTTGTTGAGATTTTGCCCGAGTGTAATGTTCAATTGTAGTTGATGCCGGTTGGCTGTGTGCTTAGTAATATCACAGGCAATATAACTCCAACACTAACCTCGCGGGGTTTTAGCTGGCAAACTGTTTTACTAAGCAACAGCATTCACGTAACATCGGATTTCCCCGAATAATTACACGCTTCCTTATTCCCACCAAACTGAGGTTAAACTGTTGAGGTTATTGACAGTTCCGTTAATCAACGTTTTGCCGTCGCCACAAGTTCATAACTGACATCGAACGTCGATTGTGTCATTCCGTTATGTGATACAGCGTAAGGCAGTGCGTAACGAGTAGAATAATCCTATAGTGTCACAATACGGTTGATGCAATGCGATGATTGTTTTAGCTTACTCATTCTTTAGATGTACATTATAAAGCGTACGTGAAGAGGTTAGTGTCTGGACTGGCAATAACACGTGTCTATGTACGAGTTAGATCAGTAACTGTTGTTACTGTTCGGGATCAACACAGTAACTGCTATACAAGATACAAAAATCACGACATCAAACGTAGTAACAGCTGATTCAAGATACAAATGACGTCACTAAACTTAACAGCTGATACAATATACAAATTACGTCATTAAACGAAGTAACATCTGATAGAAGACACAAATGATGTCATCTAACTTAATAACATCTGATACAAGATACAAATGACGTCATAAAAAACATTGTCCATAATATTAAAATATTGACTTTAGAACGGAAGGGGTGGGTGGAGTCTAAGGTGAATTTCCAAACTCGAAAAATAGCTGTTAACTCTCTGACATACGAATGAAATATACAAGAAAAATTTAGTAACAATAATTATACTTGTTTCTTTGGGAAAAGTAGGCTATAGAAAATTGCATTAAAACAAGTGTTGAGCCACCATTACTTTCTTTCCAAAAAAAAAAACTTATAAATGTTTTATCACACTGGCTAAAACTTTCTCACGTATGTACAGACCAAAAGATTGTTATGTAAAATAATGTGCTCTCGTTTTCCAATTTAAAATGTTTGAATAATTTTTTGAAACAAAAATGAAACGCGAAGATATTTTTTCCCTCATTTGGAAAAAGCGCGTGTTGTAACAAGCTTGACAGATAAAATTTTGTGTTTGAAAAAAATAATCGGCGCGTTTGACCAAAACGACTTGAGTAAGATCGCGCGGTTGTTATCCTTACATTTCCCTTGGAGTTGTTGGCCCTTCCACTCTTCCTTTCCTCATTCACTAAAGCTACACGATCGCTGTTTTTAGCCTGCAGGACACACAGAGGAAACAATCAATAAATAAATTGTTTTTCACGGATATAAATAGCAACTAATAAAGCTTTATAGTTAATTATCTCGTTGTTCCAATATATTCGCGTATATAAAATGTATTATGTACACGTAATTCTTTGGTATTTTTCGTGGCAAATTTGCGAATGGTATCCTGACTACTACGCATATCCTCTTTTTGTGTCCGAACTTACGTGGGACGAGATAAATATAAAGGTTTAAAGAATTCAATTGTTTGGATTTTCTTGTTACGTCGTAAATATTCATATATTTTCCCCCCAAGGATAACATTGAACTCTAAATGAGTAAAACTAATCAAACCAACTATCGAAATAGATTTTTTCCGTTAATTCACTGCCATAACCATAAGTAGGTTAACCTAACATAACCAAACCTAACATAACTAAACCTAACATAACCTAAATAAACCTAACATTTAATAACTAAACCTAACGTAACCTCAACAAACCTAACATAACCTAACCAAAGTAGTGGTAGTGAATTAACTGAAAAGGTCCCTGGAAATTGTTTGAAAATTAAAATGAATGAACCACTAATTAATTAATCTTCCATTGTTATACTTTTTTATTTAAAAGTATACTGTTTTAAAAACAAGTTAATGAACATGGTTGAACATTTTCTAAATTAAATCTAGTATTATCAATAAGTATTGACACTGCAATATACAATCGATTTAACGTATTACCTCACTTTATAAACAAATTATTACAACTGTTAATATTTGGACACAAGAAGGATTTGTTAAAACAGTTTAAGAGTAGCCAGTAATGGCTTTTTTCTCTAACTATTTTATTAGAATTTTAAATTAAATTATTCCTAAGATATCGTGTCTGTTCCGCCATCAATACGTTTTCCGTAGAAAGGTTAGTTTAGAGTTTAGACGAATTGAGTTAGGTTAGGTATTGTGACGTGCACACAATGTGGACGTCAACAAAAAAGGAATCGTGTATGTAGATGAACTCTAAGTGGCCATTGTTCCTTGGATGTGATACGTACAAGGTTTCATACATATTTACGTCAGTAGAGCACTCGACGTTCACATACATCATTAATATTAAAATGAACCCGGAACATCTAAGGGGCGTTCGTGAGTTGCACGCGTATCCGGGAAATAGTAAAAAACGTCCTTTGTGATATGCTCGAAACTAAGGTTCTTTAAACTCAGTAATGATAGTTAAAAAATGATTTGTTATTAAAAATATGTGGCACACTTAATTCGATGTGATCAAAATAATTATAAAAACGTATAGAATAAATTAACTTAAACGGCTAAGGTCGTAATTTTTCTTGAAACGACGTTGATCACACTCTCATATAGTCGTTAAACTCGAGGAAACCATCTGGCTCGACCTAAGTGTTAATGACTATATCCGATTGGACACCTTGAAGACAACACGTGTTTGTTATTTTCGACCCTCAATTAGTAGTTAAACGTACGGAAGTTCCTGTGAAGTCCGCGTAGCAGTTCAGAATCCGGGTTTCCAGAGTAATCATTAGAGGGAATGATCAACCGTGAACTCATCTTGGACCATTAGTGGGTGAAGTAGCCTCATCAATGTGCGAGTGATCATAATAACGTACAGAAGGGAGACGTGTGAATTAACGACGTCGTGTTTACAGGACATACTTGTAGGGGACAGTCTCAACACTCGACCTTGACACTCGTCCTGGACCATTAGTGGGTGAAGTAGCCTCATCAATGTGCGAGTGATCATTATAACGTACAGAAGGGAGACGTGTGAATTAACGATGTCGTGTTTACAGGACAAACTTGTAGGTGACAATCTCAACACTCGACCTTGACACTCGTCCTGGACCATTAGTGGGTGAAGTAGCCTCATCATTGTGCGAGTGATCATTATAACGTACAGAAGAGATACGTGTGAATTAACGACGTCGTGTTTACAGGAACTTGTAGGGGACAGTCTCAACACTCGACCTTGACACTCGTCCTGGACCATTAGTGGGTGAAGTAGCCTCATCAATGTGCGAGTGATCATTATAACGTACAGAAGAGATACGTGAGAATTAACGACAAGGACAAACTTGTAGGTGACAATCTCAACACTCGACCTTGACACTCGTCCTGGACCATTAGTGGATGAAGTAGCCTCATCAATGTGCGAGTGATCATTATAACGTACAGAAGGGAGACGTGTGAATTAACGACAAGGACAAACTTGTAGGTGACAATCTCAACACTCGACCTTGACACTCGTCCTGGACCATTAGTGGGTGAAGTAGCCTCATCAATGTGCGAGTGATCATTATAACGTACAGAAGAGAGACGTGTGAATTAACGACAAGGACAAACTTGTAGGTGACAATCTCAACACTCGACCTTGACACTCGTCCTGGACCATTAGTGGTTGAAGTAGCCTCATCAATGTGCGAGTGATCATTATAACGTACAGAAGGGAGACGTGTGAATTAACGACAAGGACAAACTTGTAGGTGACAATCTCAACACTCGACCTTGACACTCGTCCTGGACCATTAGTGGGTGAAGTAGCCTCATCAATGTGCGAGTGATCATTATAACGTACAGAAGAGATACGTGAGAATTAACGACAAGGACAAACTTGTAGGTGACAATCTCAACACTCGACCTTGACACTCGTCCTGGACCATTAGTGGGTGAAGTAGCCTCATCAATGTGCGAGAGGTCATTATAACGTACAGAAGAGATACGTGTGAATTAACGACGTCGTGTTTACAGGAACTTGTAGGGGACAGTCTCAACACTCGACCTTGACACTCGTCCTGGACCATTAGTGGGTGAAGTAGCCTCATCAATGTGCGAGTGATCATTATAACGTACAGAAGAGATACGTGAGAATTAACGACAAGGACAAACTTGTAGGTGACAATCTCAACACTCGACCTTGACACTCGTCCTGGACCATTAGTGGATGAAGTAGCCTCATCAATGTGCGAGTGGTCATAATAACGTACAGAAGGGAGACGTGTGAATTAACGACGTCGTGTTTACAGGACAAACTTGTAGGTGACAATCTCAACACTCGACCTTGACACTCGTCCTGGACCATTAGTGGATGAAGTAGCCTCATCAATGTGCGAGTGGTCATAATAACGTACAGAAGGGAGACGTGTGAATTATCGTGTTTACAGGACATACTTTTAGGGGGCAATCTCCACTACAAAACACTAGAAATTGTGATTCTGGATTTACATTGTTCTGTGAATTAAAGTCTTTTTATTGAACTTTAGTCGGTTAATTCTTTTAATTGTAAAACTGGCGTTATTCGCTACCGTCGACTTCTCTCCCAAAGCGAATACTTCCAGCATTATCGCGAGTAAACAAGTTCAATACAATATAAGAACAATGTGGTATGTAGCGATTGATAACTCGGTCGCTAACCGCGTTTCTGACTCCAGTCTCATCGCTTTGTGAATCCTTTGGTTATGAGGATGGATAACTTGGCTAACCGAAGTCGACGACCATAATCTATACGCTACTTGTAATGTATTCATATGCATTTGTTTTAATTGTTTAACAAAATATTGTACACGTTCTGTTTTACGGTGTTATATTCTATGTCAAAGTTTTAAGACTAACATTTTAAAATAGGCGCGTTCGCTACCTGTTATTAAAATTTTTGTTCTGTTTGTTAGTGGGTAGTGAGAAAAGTGCGTCTTTAATTGGATTGCTCTACATAAAGAAACTGTTGTCTTTTCGTGAAAGATAAATCGATTCGTTAAGCCGTCGTAAAGTCTATTTTCAAGTCTAGGACTTGTAGTTGCCCACGTCTGTGTACTGACTGCAGAGTTGCAGCGTTCTGCTGGCCGTCTGGTCGGGATGAATTGCGCCGTGGCGGATCCAATTGAAGCATTGTACGGCTTCGCCGGAAGCAATGAGGTAACGTCGAGTTGTTGCTATGGCAACGACAGACTGGCGACCATAACTCTAACGGCGACCAACAGTGTGATTTGCCTGAAGGTCATTAAAAAAATGGTTACTTCAAAACGGTGGTAACTGAATAATAAATGCCAAATATTAGTGGAGACTCAGATGTCTGTAAAAAAGTCACTAATCTTCAGCATACAATTAATATCGAGTGGCAATGAGCTTTGCTGTATCTAGACGGTTGTTGTAGTACAAACATTTACAACTAAAAGTCTGTCGTGGTTTTTAACTGCCATATATTTGATAGTTGTTTATACAATCAGCTACTAACGAAAAATAACAATTTTTATTTATACTTTTATATTTATAGTATTGTTTGTAATTGGGTTCTCCTAAATTAGTTAGTGAATTATGGTGTAGTTATTGCTATATTTTTACATTCATAATATATATTATTATTGTTGTTACATTCGTATGCATTTGATTGTTTTGAAAATATCAGTACAAAATCACACTTTTTATTCAGAATGTATGCCTACTATTTAATGACAGCAAGCCCAAAAAAGTAACTGAAGGCTTAATAAATGAAGGTTTCAGCATTTTTACCATAAACAGTGGTTTTAAATATACAAAATAATTGGCTTTTGAGTTGGTTGTGAAGTAGTTATTAGGAAAAATAATCGTAAATCAAACAAACAATATGACAATTTCAAACACATCTTAGGTTTTAATATTATAATTTTCTTTTTGTAATCAAACTGGTTATGTTTTCATCATTAATCCTAATTTAATTTCGTGTCGTCTCGGAAATGCCGTTGGTATGTCTCACTCGCTGCGCTCGTGACTCCTCGGCCTCGGTCGGCGACTACGTTAACATTAGACGGAAACCAGTACTAGATTTGACAGTTTTTTGTATCATGGTAGTCTATACAATCCACCCATATATCACATCTCACATTAGCAAGAACTCTTGTTAAAATATGGCTGCAGTAAAATTTAATTTAACCCATAGAGGATGAAAACAAACTCACATGCTTCAGTTCAGCCAGAAGGATTAATTTGCTGATTTTCTAATCAGTATGCAGATTAGTCAGTTGAGCAAACTGAAAGTCAAAAGGCCAAAGGCAGTTCAATTTTTTTTATTGACTTACAAGATCTAGTTAAAGGTCAACAGCTATCAGCAAAGTCAAGGTGATTTTGATATGATAACTTTGAAGTTATTTTAGTCTAAATATGAGATGTACATTTGATACTCTTCTACACTTACAGTTCATACCAAAAAATTTTAACCCCCTATTTTTCTACATTTGTTAAATTAAAAATGGCCATCTGCTTTTTACATCTAAACTTGAATTTAATAACATTTTAGACAAGATTTAGTTTAAATTTAACATAAATAACATATATAACGTAATGAAGAACCTCCTTATTGGATAGTGGAAAATTATTTTGAAGTATAAAAAACACACATAATCCAATTAAATACATTCTTGAAGACTCTAAAAACAAAAAAATTTTGCTTTTCATGATCAAAAGCAAAGTTTGGTGTTGTTTGGTGGTCAGGAATTTAAGCCTGATTAGAGATAGTGAAGGTTTGAATCCTGATCTGTCTGGAAATTATCAGTGATGTTCACATTCTACTGTTCTGATTCATCCCCTTACTCTGGCTAAAGAGGTTGTTAGGATTTTAATGGAAAATATGATAATTGTATATACGTGGGAGTTGAATCCGTTGTACATTTCCTCCTAGAATGTGGCTAGAGAAATGTTTTTAACATGATACTTGGCATAAAACACACGATAATTTACCTGCACGATGTTTATCATGTCAAAACATACACATCAACTTGTATTCTCAAGTTTTAAAATATTGAGAGTATATAACTTTCTCCGAAGTTAAAGAACAGAAAAATGTTGATAGGTTAGATCAACTGGCAGATTATAGTCCTTCCTCACTTATCTACTTATTGTGAAAACTGATAGGACGATATCATCATCTGCAAGTAAGAAAAAGAAGAAATTGAGTTGTAAGATTATGATATATTAGCTTTCTAGGGGTAAGAATTTTAAGGAAAGCTGTGAATTGCAAGGTGTGTTTTGATAATATTTACTTTTAACCTTGGAGTCTGTAGTATCTGCAATATCTACGCCCGCCCCTCCATCTTCTCCTCCTGCAGTTAAGCCACTAAGTTGAGTGTGTAAAATAACTAAACTGATAGATTTAAATAGATTTCTAACGCCATTCGTTTTTCATGTTTTAGATCGTTGAAGCAGAAGATGCCTGCACGATTTCCAGAGGTGCCTCACCGTCAAGAGGTAGGTAGTGGATTGACCAATGGCTCAGCGTACAACGGCCAGACCATGGGCTTGGGCCTCGAAGATGATGTGGTCATCACAGGATTGTCTGGACGGCTGCCGGAAAGCAGCAACATTGAGGAGTTTAAAGAGCAGCTATTCGCTGGCGTTGACTTGATCACAGACGATGAAAGGCGATGGCCTTCCGGTGAGAATTTTATTAGCAAGTAAACTAAGCCTAAAAATTACTCTTTTTACTTAAAGAGAATGCAAATTTGTATGAACACAAAATAAATAGGTACAGTTTTTAGATAGGAGAGAAGAAAATCTTTAATGACAGCCTATGTTGATTTGTACATCATTTTAAAGGTCTAGTTAAACTGAAAACAATGTCACAAACCAGACTCTAAAAGGTTGGTCCAATCGGAAGTAATTGCTGTTCAAAGTTTTAAAAATGTCTAATACATTGTACTTAGGAATAAGATAAATTAACAAGTTGAAGGGAATACTTAGTGAACTACTTCAAAAGTAGGTGTTCAAAATATTCCCCGTTGCCCATCTGGCAATGTGCTAACCGGTTTTACAACCGGTTGTATGTATTCTCGTGGAATAGCCTGAGCCTTCTGTGCTATTCTGTGTCTAAGATCAATCAGATCTGTAGGCTGACTTTAACAAACTTTTTCTTTGAGGTAACCCCACAAAAAATGGTCCAGCGGAGTTAGGTCAGGGGAACGAGCCGGCCACTCAATCGCTCCACGTCCTCCAATCCACCGGTGACGGAATACTGTATCTAAGTATTGCCTCACTTGAACACCATAGTGTGGCG
Source organism: Stictocephala bisonia (assembly GCA_035578905.1). Lineage (NCBI taxonomy): Eukaryota > Metazoa > Arthropoda > Insecta > Hemiptera > Membracidae > Stictocephala > Stictocephala bisonia. The sequence goes on along the minus strand of JAQJVL010000215.1, from coordinate 162,006 downwards.
GTGCTCCGTCTGGAAGTCAGCACCAAGACCAGCTTGTAGAGCAGGAACTATCTCATTTTGGAGCATATCTTGATACTTGTTGGTATTTAAATTTCGCTTCAAGTATTCCCTTCAACTTGTGACTTTGTTATTCGTAAGTACAATGTATTAAACATTTTAAAAACTTTGAACAGCAATTACTAACGACTGGATCAACCTTATAAAGTATGGTTTGCAGCATTGTTTTCAGTTAACCTAGATCTTTAAAATGATGCACAAATCAGCATAGGCTGCCATTAAAGATTTTCTTACTCCGAACAGGCTGTACTCCAAAGATGACATCTGATCACCACTTACACAGAAAGGTAGCTTACTATTACCAGTAACGGTGTGCCAAATTTGGTTGTAATAACTCTTGTCATTAAAAAGTTATAAAGTCGTCCTAAGACTTAATTGTTACTCTGTATGCATATTACATACATAGAAACATATTTTAATCAACTGTGATAACGTACATTTTCATAAATACTAATAATGTTTTGATAGTAAATGTTAAATAACATTTTGCCTGTGACAAAACAATGAGGTTATTTCATCACTGATTACAAGACATTATGTAGGGCATGGTCTGTTATTTATTTACAAACAAAGGTAGTGGGACAGATACAGTAACTATACATAATGTACTGACTGTTGCAGAGTTGTTTATTGAAACTGAATACAACTGCAGAATGTATTTTAAGTTATCAAGTCTTGTGTGAATAAATTTGTTTATTTAAGATAGTCATAGTAAACATCTGATACAAAAGACATATTTTCAACATTTTACAGTGTTATTCAATTCTTGACAGTTTATAATGTTTTTAACTCAATTAAAATTAGAATTTGGTCAGTAAAGTATCTGCAGAGTTTGATTTTAATAAGAAAGATTAAAATATGTATAGCGTTTTAAACTTTTTTAAAGATTTACATGTCAATGTTTTTAATAAATAAATAATAATATTTTTATACATAAGCACATTTTATCAACTTTACATATGCATTTTAATTGGTTTAACCCTTTGCACTCTGACGTCCGATATTTCGGACAATTGAGTTTATGCCAAAAACTCCGACGTCCGAAATTTCGGACGATCACTAAATGTGCCAAAAACTCCGACGTCCGATTGATCGGACGTTCAAAATATATTTTTTGCTGGCTTTATATACTTTCAAAATGCGCTCAAATTACGATATAATAAACTTCTATAGTTATAGTTTAACGTAGTAGTACTTTATAGTGTACTCTATGGAATATTATTTTTCAGCAGTCGTTTTTTACAGCTGTTTTGGCGCGTGCGAACGACTGGGACCGACACAGTCGCATGGTTTTGCGCGGGAACCGTCAGACACACATGCTAATAAATCAATACTTCCTAGTCTATTTGTAAATACTGTATATGTATATCTTTATTCATCTGTGCGTTTTCAAGTTTCTATAACATTTCATTTTATCAGCTGTTTGACAATTTTTATTATTTTACGATTTTTGACCTTGTGGCTTTAGCAACAAACATTTTATAATTAAATATATATATATTTTAGAATTTTTCATTGTTACTGATACATTATACATTATTTGAAGTTATAAAATAAATGAGACTAGTGCTGCAGAATCAAAGTTGATCAGAGAACATAATACACTGTATATATGCAAAATTTAGAATTTGTCAAGATTTCAACAAATGCTTACCAAGGACTTATTTATGAAGTTAAGTGCATGAAATTTTGCATAAAAGTTTGTAATTATACAAGGAACATAATTATAACAATGATTTATAATAGGTCAACGCAATTTTTTATAGTTATAAGGGTTCAAAGTTAATTTTTAAAAACCATTTAGGTATACATTTTTAATAACATAAAAAAAATATATATATAAATTATTTTAATTTTATAATTTTATTTTTTTACATGCAGAATATTATAACAGAAACAACAAAACGTAAATCATAGTTCTAAGTTATAAAATAACTAAATTATGAATTTTTTATAAAACCCTTACAATATTGGCAAAATGGGCTTGGAGTTTTTCGCTAGTACTTTAATAACATGGACTGGAGTTTTTGGCACCGACCAAAATTTTTGTCCAGAGTGCAAAGGGTTAATTGAAAAGTTTAAGACCTATTTTTGAAGTTCTGAACTGCTCATGCCATGGATATCGCAATAAGAATTGAAATGTCCAGACTGTTTTTATTCATTTGTTTAAAATAACATCTTCTTGCATCCATTCAATAACTGATTCTCTTTGATAATTGTGTGCTTTTAAGTTAAGTAAAGTGTATTCAGTTATAATTTTTCATCTGTAAATTACTTTTAAAATAGTATTGCTTTCCAAGAGCACAAAGAATGAAACTGTTCAGTATTTGTGTTAATGTTAATAGTATACATAGTATTAAAGGCAATTAATCTTGAAAAATAAAAATTGTATGGCTTTTTAATTTTGTGTTTCTTGACATGGATGTTAATAGTCGACACTAGTGGTGCAGTGTTGTACCCAGCTATGTTGGTGGCAAAGTGTTGTGGAGATTGTAGTTGATAGGTTCTATTCTCAGTCCTCTTTGGTGGTCATTGACGTGGACACTACTAGAGAAGTCAGGTCTGTCCATGTTGATTGGTAGTCAAGGTTCAAACGTTGTGTAGAGAAGAGAATTAAGTAACTAGAATGTATATTTTCCGGTGACAACCGCATCAAGGTGGTATCTACATTATTTGGATCATGATTTCTGTTGGACCCAATCTAAAGGTGGTCGGGTCACGTGAACCATCCGACCCTCCCACTCCCTACCCCGGCAAGTTGGTACGTGTGTAGCGCTTTCGGCCCGACTTCCCTGACCAAACCATTCAGTTTGACTTTCAAAGTGATTGATTTACTACTCTCTCTTACAATGTATTGTGCTAACCAAACAGAAAAATAATAATCATATTGGCCCTGGATTGGAAATAATATATAATGGAGAAATAAAATATATTACCTTGTCCAATCACTTTTATTTAATACACTACATGTTTCGATCCTTAGATCATCTTCAGGTGTATATTGCAACAAAATATCATGAAGGCATCAAAAGTGCATTAATATCTTATCAGTACGGTCAGTATGTACACAGAATAAAACTGTATAGGTCATTAGCGTCTTTCATAATAAAACTTTAAAATGGTTAAAACTTACTAATAAAAAAATACATAAAATAATTAACACTTGTTAAAAATTGAACAAGTTAAAATAAACTGTGCTGGTTAGCCACTTGTCACTATCAGAGATGATGAGTGTCTAGATATCTTCCTGTTGTATTTTTCTCAGCTATGTATCCTTTCTTTGTTTCTGTATATATGTATAAAATATAATGTTATATTGGAAAGATTTCTGGTCATTAAGTAAATTATTTGGATCAGTCTTTTTTGCTTTATAGATACATATACATCTATTGAAAATAATATGGACATTATTCAAATCTTACCAAAAAGCCTTAAACTCAATGTCAAAGCCATCTATAAAGCAAAAAAGACTGATCCAAATAATTTACTTAATGACCAGATATCTTTCCAATCTAACATTATATTTGATACATCATCTACAATCATAACACTCATTTGCCTCTCATATTTACCCATATCTCGTATGATCGTTGGTGTCTTACTAATGAATAATAATAATAATAATTAAATGAAGAATTATTATTATGCTTAATTATTCCTTCGATGAGGTTATAAATCATAAAATTTGATCATAAAATATTTCTTTTAATTTTGTATTGAAATATTTTTGCTCACCGAATGTCAATAATAAGTACGGTATGCTAATTTATCACTGATTAGGTTAAATAATTTAGATCTTTTATTCTTTTAGGTGCAAAATAAATTGATATTAACTCTGATGCTGTGGCATAAATAAATAAATAGAATTTAATTTTTGTTAAGCATTTACAGCAGTAGACAACGGCATATGCGTTATATGCAATAAAGTTTCTACAAATTTACATTGAACTTTTATTGGTGAGAGATTATTGATTCAAATTGTATTTCAACTTGCACTGTACATTAAATGAAGCCAAATTTGTACTATAACACTTCAAATGTTGTATTCCACAAGTAAAAAAGTACCGACATATAGTTCCACTCATAGATAGATAGATAGATCACAATTTCCATTCATTGACCATGACAAATTTAATCACAAACGAATGTGATAACATTGTATGTTTTATAAATGGGGGAATTTTTTTGTACAAATGGTCAAACAAATTGATTATTCATATGGAAATAGAAATCAAGGCAAGCAAAGAGAGAGGATTTTGTGTCGATCAATTACTTTATTATTTCAAGATTGATTGCACAAAGACATGCAATAACTAAGTGAACTTAAATAGATAAAATATTTTAGCAATAGTAATTTTAGGCTTAGAAAACAAATATTTCATCTGTTTGTCACGTACAGAAATTCTGAATTTTAAAGAATACAAAATGGTTACATGGTGTATATAATAAAATGGTGTTTATTTGTGTATATAACATTAATAATATTTGCAGGTATGTATGGATTACCAACTCGCACTGGAAAGCTCAAAGATCTAACACATTTTGACGCCACATTCTTCGGAGTTCATGCAAAGCAGGCTCATGTGATGGATCCCCAGCTAAGGATGTTGCTAGAACTCACACACGAAGCCATCGTTGATGCCGGTAAGCTACTCGTAACTGCTTTTAATGTGTATATGTACATGAATGACATGTTTTGATCATGAAATTCATGCTTCGACATAGAAATAAGATACACATTGCTTGAAAAGAACATTGAAGGATAATCTTTCTGAATTTGTTCTCGGTAATTAATCTAGAAAACTGTGTATTCTTGTGTCAGCAGAATGATTCAGAGGTGTGTTTGCTTGAAATTATTATCGTTCTTCGTTAGTTTATTCATCTAGAGATTTCATGCTATACAATTATAAATGATAGTTCAGCATATTATTTCTTTGAGCTTGTGGCATTCACCTTCAGATTATGGACTACTGACTGTCTTTTCACGTGTAGTAATACTGTAACTAAAATTGGGCCGGAAGTAAGTGACCTGTGTGTTATATTTAGTGCATGTAATGGCTGAAAACTACTTTGCTCATCTAGTTTTTACCTGGGCAATGTTTGGCATTACACATCGGCCAGCTAGATAGTAAGCTAAAAATGATTCAACTCGCTGGTTACTGAACCAAAACATGAACTACTGCTTATTTTGGTTAAAAATCTGGTTTTCAACTCTCCCAATTCTCTGCTATGCTTTTGGTTTTAATATTTGATGGGACGGAATTTACGAAAAAGAAGAAGAACTTAACGTACACTACAACACTTCAAAATATTAACACAGATTATGCTTCTGTTATCTAACACACAGCTAATTACACTACATGGTTAGAGACGTTAATAGAAGCAACGGAATAATACAGTTGTTATGACGACCAATTGTAGATGGTTATTAAAAAAAAATAAAATAAAACTGGTTTTACAAAGTAAATAAGCGGTATACACATAAGCAAAGTGTTTCAATAGCCAAAAAACAGCTCAGATGGATGACGTCTGATAAAACAACTCAAGACATTTTCTACGTAGTAAGGATGAAATTAAAAAAAAAAAATGTTTAAAAATGTAGTATGTTCATTGCAATTGTATTTTCTCACAACAGGCGCCGATTCCAGTAGCTGTACTGATGAAAAATAATTGTTTGTGCCACCTAAATCAGTGAACTGTGGTGTGTTACAGGTATCAACCCACAGACAGTACGTGGAACAAAGACGGGAGTATTCATCGGCGTGTCCGCTTCAGAGTCTGACGAGTTCTGGACTGCAGACCCGGAGAAAGTTAATGGATATGGGCTCACGGGATGCTGCAGAGCTATGTTTCCCAACAGAATTTCATTCACATTCGACTTCACAGGTTAGTTAGAATTTTTAAAACTGTGTCATTATGAAAATTTACTTAAAAATATATGTGTTTTTTTCAATAGCTTCTGAATAACAGATGTTAATATTATCTTATCAGTTCTTTTAGTTAGTTGATTTTTTTATTTAGGAAATTATCATTTTTATTCTATGTATTTTACTGTCATTGGACAATCACAGACAGTTTTATTTTATATTTTCTGCTTTCTTTCTGCAATTGGTTTCCTATTTACAATTTGTGAGATGAGAACTGCTTAAGTCAGCTACATCTGTAAATTGCTTAAAAGCATGAATTGAACAATAGAGACAGTGATTAAAATGTAATCAGTACATTTATAATTGTATCTGGCATTTTATATTTAGTAAATATATTTTATAATTTGAATACTAACTTACTAAATAGATTTTTTAACTTGATTTGTTCCAGGGCCTAGCTACGCTATAGACACAGCCTGCTCCAGCTCACTGTTTGCACTTCAGCAGGCTGTGGCTGCGATGCGTAGTGGACAGTGCGATGCAGCAATAGTCGGCGGAGTCAATCTACTCCTTAAGCCAACATGCTCTCTACAGTTCCACAGACTTAGTATGCTATCCCCACAGGGAATGTGCAGGGCCTTTGATGCTTCAGGTATGCATATAAACATCTATTAGTTGTAACAAGTAAAGAACTTTTGGGTAACTATGACTACATATTGTTTTGGCATTTTATTCTTCTTTCAATATAAAGAAAATTAATAATTCTTACGTAACCCTAAAAGTCAAAATAAAAGAAAATAATGGTTTTATGGGAGATCCTTAAAAAATTAAAAAGGTCCCTGAAGCAGGTTGCTCACACTATTGCGTTGAGTAGTATTGCCGATGTTTTGCATTATGACCTTCCTGGTTGAGTTGCCATGCACTTATTTCCTGCAGCTCCTTTGATTCAGAAGTCATGTTAAGTCACAATAAACAATACCATACTTATCATTTTATTCTCTTCTGCGACTCCTGTGATTCAGAAGTCACGCTAAACGTTCAGTCATACAGTATATAATAAACATAGAACCTGCAATATATAAGAAAGTTGACCATCAGGTTTGGAATTAAAATTTTATATGTCATAGATACTCTGTCTCTCTTTTATTTAACACGCTGACTACCAGCGTAGATAATTTGTTTTGTCATTCTGACGCTGCTTTAGTAAAACTGTATATCCACCTGATGCCAAGAGTGCCGCAGTGCATCATGTGAGCTACTGGTGGCCCTCATGTCTTTCTTCAATCAAACACAAATTGTAGCGCCATTTATGTAATTTTTACTGATATATTCTCAAAGCTCATAAAATGTGCTGCAAAACAGTCCTCTGGTTTTTAAATAATGGAATACTAAATAAGTTTTTATATATTTGAACTAGTTTTTATTATATCTAGACAGACTAGTTTCTGTCACAAAAAGAATCAATGTCGCTTACTTAACACCTAACTTCAAAAGCTGATCAGTGTGCGGGAAGGAATATAAACAACACAACAAAACAGCTGAAACATGTGAAGTTTTGCCCCCCTCTGATCCCTGCCATGAGGGCCACCAGTGTACCTCATCAATAACTTCATGAAATGGCGTCAAAAGACCGGATGTCGGCTATTTCTGTACTTGGGGATCAAATCATGGAACACAGAACTCGGAACAATGAAAATTGAACTATATTGTAAAAACAGCTGTGGCGCCAGGCTGAAATCTAGTAAAGGCCACTGGTGGCTCTCATGGCATGAACTAAAATTGTTTTTAAATCTGGCAGTCAAAGTGTTAAAAAAATCTCTAAATCTATTTTGAAATGATTTTCATTGAGTTTTCTTGTTGAGATAAAGATTTTGTTACTTCAGGAAATGGGTACGTCAGGAGTGAAGCTGCAGTGGTGGTCTATCTCCAGAAAGCAAGTGCAGCTAAGAGAGTGTACGCAACTATCATTAACGCCAAGACAAATACTGATGGTTACAAAAGTCAAGGCATCACTTTTCCCATCGGAGCCATGCAAAATCGACTTATCAGAGAGGTGTACGAAGAGTGTGGTGTGAACCCTCATGATGTTGTTTACGTTGAGGCCCACGGAACCGGTACAAAGGTGAGACTGATAGTTATACTGGTTTTATCTGATTACTTTTTACTTCTATAGCCATGGGTACTCAAGACGATACTTGGCCTCAACATCTTATTGCCTCCACTGACTTCTATCCTTCGCATCTTCAACAGTTGTTTTGTGTTTAGCCATTAATAACCGTATGCTTTTTAGCCGATAGTCTCAATAAAGTTAAAAATAATGATTGTGCATGTCAAAAACGATTTTTATGATTGTTTATAATCTCCCTAGCACTGACTGTAACTATCTATCTGACATTCTCAAATTCAGTTAGTTAAGAATTACATTACATACAGTAAATATTTTAGTAATAAGATTAAAGTTAATTTTTTGTTACTTGTTAATGAAATACAAATGAATATGTAAGGTTACTAATAAATAGAGATAAACAGTCAACAGGATACGTTGTCATATATTTAGATGATTGCTAACAAGTTAAGCTACTTGTTGATTTAGATAAAATTTTACTGTTGATGTTATCAGCAAGACAACAGGATAGAGTAGAGGAATCAAGGTCATAGTTATTAAATAAGAGTCCCTACTAACACCTAAGAAGGTATTACAGCACTGAAACTACTCTATGTTTGTTTTAGTGTATTGACCCTTTAAGAATGCTAGTTTCCTATGAATGGTAAATCATGTACGCGCAATTAAACATGCTTTTATTGGATCTTTAACATTAAATTCATGTCAGTCATGGAGAGGTGTCTGGCCAAAGATCTAGGGTTAAAGATAAACATAACCAACTTTCGGAGTTTATTAATTTTTTCACCAACAAAGTCTACAAAATGTAAGTCTACCATAAAACTGAACCAAAATGCTGGCTGACCATGTCAAAATGCAAGTAGATCTAAGGATTGGGATTACATATATTAAGTACGTCATGGGCAATCATCATTCACAAAATAATATTAAATAAACTTAACTTACGTTTATCTTAACTTGTAAGCTTAACCAGCTGGTGTTCTTACTAAAAACTAAAGCTTCCAGTAACGACCGTGTCTAGGTGTTATTTACATCATGCAACGTTACATCCATGCTGGCATTCTGAGAACTGAATCACTTGGACTACCACTGAGGATGCCAAATCACAGCATGGGTGAAACGTTTGGTGGTGTAAATATTGTAAGTAACACCTGGATATGGCTGTTATCGGAAGATTTAGTTTTTAGTAATAGTTTACTGTTCTTATATGTTTTTTCTGTTACAATATTGGATAAAGTATTCTTACATAAATTATCTTAAAGTCTTATCTTTCATAAATCATTATAAGAAAATTCTTTTAGAAGAGCAATATTTGACATAGACTTTGTTTCTTTACAGGTTGGAGACCCACAAGAGGTCAACTCCATAGCCGACTTCTTCTGCAAGGACCGACCAAACCCCTTGTTGATTGGATCAGTCAAGTCCAACATGGGACATTCTGAACCAGCTTCTGGACTTTGTTCTATCGCCAAAATACTCATTGCCATGGAGGCAGGAGTTATTCCCCAAAATCTTCATTTCAAAACACCCAACACGGACATCCCGGCTCTTAGTGATGGTAGACTTCAGGTAATTGCATAAAAAAATTCAATTATACTATGGTCTGAATTATTATTTTGGTTCTTATAACTAACTAAGTCTCTGAGAATGTTTCCTTAGCTTGTTTAGTTGCTTTAATATATTTATATCCCAACAAAAACTAATACATCTCTTTGTATTTATAACATTTTATAGTTTTGGCTCTCTGACTGTTAAATTAATGAAAACAAAAATGCTTTAAAAGTGAAATTTTCCTTAAGGTTTAGTTGTTTTCTTTCTATGCTTCGATATTTGGCTACAGAGAAATGCATACTTGAACTTGAAAATACAGTAATTTGTAATTGTAAATACAAAGTAAACTCCACACATAATTGAATGAAATCAAACTGTTATCACACCAAACATAACGAGTCTCAATAATATAAGGATGTGGTTGTTAGAGTAACAATGCTTCTGTGGTCTAGTGGAAATAATTAAAATGCATTAACCCTTAAGTACTCACACGGCTATTTATAACGTCAAGTCCTCCGTGAGGTGTTTGAAACACCCCATACTAAATGTAGCCTATAGTTATAATTACTTTTCCATAAATTAAGTTTTTATAATTAACATCTAACTAGTGTGTACCATTTAAATAGTTAAATTTTGTTAGTAAAACTATTTACACTAGTAAAAAAAATAAATTGCAAAAGTATGCACATTTTTTACAAAATAGAATCAATATTATAATTTATACTATAGTAACTTTTGGAAATTTTGTTTCCTTTTGTTTTATGTTTTAGATTATATAATATTAGTTAAATGTTGTTCTACAATCTGATTTTTAAATATATTTTCATTTGGTACATAAACGCTTCTCAAAAATGAGACTAATATTCGCGCAGGGTGTCACAGGCACCCCAGACAACTTTGACAGTACGTGACAGATAAATAACTCACAACGAACTAATGAAAACTAGTTTAGCATGACTCTTAGGCTGTAGTTTGAAGGTACTGAAAGGATGGGTAGGTTAGCTAATTCCCACTTTGAAAAACAACAAAATTTCTCTCACTTGGGTGGTTTGAACACCCCACGCAGGTACAGTACTTCTTAAAATAGTTTTTCTATACCATAGTTATGTTTATTCCCTTCTAGACCATTAGTTATTCCTATAATGGCTATGGAAATACTAGTTTTCTCCGGTTATGGATCATCACTAGCAGCACAGTCTGTTTTCTTTTTTTTTATAGGAGTACTAGCCATCTGGCAACTATATCCCATCTCTGTTAAGAGAGAACTGAAAAATGAATTGATAGTGAATTTTCAACAGAAAAAAGATAATGTAGCATTATCATAAAAACAGACATGTGAAATTTTTATTTCAGTTAACACTAAGTTTACATAAATACATATTTTCTTTATAAAATATTGAGTAAACTACTATTTATTTAATGTTTTTAGGTCGTAGACAAGAACTGGCCTTGGAATGGTGGTCTCATTGCTATTAACTCCTTTGGTTTTGGTGGGGCCAATGCACACATTTTGATGCGCTCAAACAACAAGCCCAAGACTCCGGCAATCCAAGACAACATCCCTCGAGTGGTTGCCGTCAGTGGACGCACAGAGCAAGCTGTCAACAACTGGCTGGACAAGGTGAGATTTGGGATCCGAGAATATTACGTAAATTGTAAAATGAGTTAATGCATAGTTAGACTCAATTAAAATATTAGTTAATGAAATTATTTGTTGTAATATTTCTATGGCATTCATTCATGCATCAATATAATCAAATTGTTTTAATAAATGAAATTTTTTAGCTGTAGAGTTATGGTGAACGCACATTTAGGATTTTTTATCAACTGTTTAGATGATGTAAAAATATGCAAGGTTTTTAAATTCATACAAAAAATATGAAATGCCAACACTAGCACAAACATAAACAGTTGTTATATGTATTAATAAAAACACTGTACACTGTAGTAATGGAAAATCATCAGATCTTTAGATTCATTGGTGTGGCACCTCAGTATTTTTTTACACTTTTACTATTTTTATTAAGTTTTCGAAAAACATCACTGTATTTGTTGCCCCCCCCCCATCTTTAACTCTAGAATGGTAAGCTTATTTAAAATCACACTATTGGTAAGCATTCGTAAATTTTACGATGTTTTTGAAAAAATTTTTTATGTAAGGAAGTCAAATAATAAACGACTACAAAAAATTGTTTTAACTATTTACTATAATGAAAAACAGTTTTACAATGCTCATTTTGAATAATTTTTATTTTAATAATATGAAATTATTTAAAAAATAAGAACATACACTTTTACGACTTAAAAAGAAAAAAAATTTTTTTCTTAAATTGAGATGATATTTAAAACAATTAACTTTAAAAATCAAAAGGCTATAGTCGAAAGATATTGAAAAAAATATTATATATCCAATATTATTGGATATATAATATTTTTGTCTATTGTCTGAGATCTCAATGCCATAATTTTAGTCATGATCAGTGCATTTACAGCAAACATTTCCTCGGTGCTTATTGCAGTAAGTTTGACGACAGTGAATGCAATGATTGGTTGTCATCCTCCTCTTCTTAGTGGGACTTATTTTACAAGTTGTTCTTGTGTTGTTGATGGGTGGATGATCTGGAAGAGTCTCTTTTTTTTAAGATTTCAGAGATCATAGAAATCAGAGAACACAAATATTTACACACTTACACATAAAGAATATTAACTATTTACACATGTACAACATCTATAACTATTTACACAAAACAATAACGCAAAATTAGCTTGAAAATAATGATATTTAACCCACAAACAAACGTAAAACAATATTTGAAACAACACATATAAAGTAACTTTGTTGGTAAGCACTCGTATATCTTACGACTGACCCTCAATATATCACAAACGATGTTCAGGGGACGGCTGTCAAGACGACACTGACCTTGGCAGGCGTAGGGAGGAGATCTCCTGGACGGACAGGGTTGCCAATGCATAAATGACGTCATTATCGAAAATTATTTAAAGTGAGTCGTAAAATTTACGACTGCTTACCATTCCAGAGTTAAAAAGGTCCATCATAAGCACTGCATAAGACTGCTAGTAGATCAGAAGAAAAAGGGCCAACGTACGGTCAAATATAGAAGGAGTTCACTTGGTTATTGAAGCTGTTGATACAGCGAGGAAGGGAAAATCGAGTGACAACAAGTGCAGTGCTACTGGCCCACCCACTCACTAACACACGTGGAGTGCTACTAAAAATGTTATAGGCTTTAAAGCTTTAAAATATATATGATGAAAAGATATTTTATCGTCTTCCTAGCCAAGACGATGTATTCAAGAAATGTCATAGGGACCAGAACACAAAGGGGTCATGGAGTCAATCATGCAAATGATGCACTGTAGGATATCGGTTATGCGAGCCCTGATTAACCGAGCCTCCGGGTTAACCGAGCTAGTCATCAGACGAAAAATAAACATAAAGCTATTAATAAAAGGAAAACTTGAGCGTAACATCATATAATGGTTTGACAAGTAATCAGTTTCTCTATTGACTGGTGCTAGGTTAAGGCACTGCAGGGCTCACGAGACATATTTATAATATTGTACCCTACTATAGGAATAATTTTCCCAGCCAAATCCATTCACTCATGACACATCACCATCTGACACTATCGGCTTAGTCGATTTCTCTCGCACTAAATGTGGTTGTTTTAGTGTGTTGACTTTCGTGATTTTACAATGAAATATTGGAAATATTGTCATAGTTTATAGTTGTTACTGTTCAATATTTTATTCAAGTGTTTTGATATGAGTGGTAAACGGTTAAAAGTTGCTTATAAAAAAATTGAAATGATGAATCAATCAGTGTTTTCGTCGCCAAAGTGTACGAGTAATGTGGTAATGATATGATAATTTTGTATCGTTAAAATGTTGAATGATTCATTGCACTATTAAGAGAGTATTGCAGATTACATCAAACGACATGATAAATGGGATAATTTTTCTAACTTTCTTTAACTATCACATTACATGTGTGAGTGGGTGGGTTGGTAAATATCACATTACGTGTGTGGGTGGGCAGGTGGGTAACTATCACATTACGTGTATGGGTGGGTGGGTTGGTAACTATCACATTACGTAATGTGATATTCAGTCTGATTACCAAATCGTACTGTTGTAGAGTTTTAAAATGGAATACTTATTCTCAACTTCTTGTCATCCTGTGGTAATACATAACCTGATGTTCCTACTTTTTTACAGGACTGTAACTACATTTATACTATTTTGTGTTTTTTCTTTTAATATAGTAGTTTTATACTTTTTTCATGGCTTTTACATTATTTTTACAATAACCTCTGTAGTATTCGAGTTTTTACGTATCCGAGGTGGTCTTGGTCTCAATTACCTCAGATATCCGAGAGTCTACTGTATATGCCTTTAATCTCAGATGTAGGATTAATTTAAAATGTGTTTAAATTAACCTTAAAAACAGATACAGACTGAAAGGCCCTCCCATATACCAAATTTCACAGTACAGATTTATAACACCTGAAGTAAGGAGTCTCTAAAGAGGATTTTTGTAGTGAGAAGAACAACCAAAATTGTGTGAAGATAGTATGAGTGGGCCATAGAGAATATATACCGGGTGTTCAAAAAGTCTGGAAACCCCTTAATATTCATTATATTAATAAACACAGAACAATGAAAATCTATGATTACGTCCTCACTGTAGTTACTGACTTTTTGCCCATTTTAACTGTCCTTTTTTGCTTTGGTGGAACGTCCTGTGTAAGAAATCTGAAAAATATTAAATGTAAGCATAGGTCGAGTTATACCTCACTCTAAAGGTTATTATTATAGGAACACATTGCTGTAACCTTGACCGAAAAAGAACTATTTGTTTGGAAATGGCAACCTCTCAAAGTTCCAATGAGGCCAACTTTGAGAGGCTGCTATTTCCAAACGAATAGTAGTTTTTCAGTCAGGGTTGCGGCAATGTGTTTCTTTAACAATGATCTTTAAAATGAGGTATAACTCGACCTATGCTTACATTTAAGATTTTTCAGACTTCCTCAACAGGACGTCCCCCCAATGTGAAAAAAGGCAGTTAAAATGGCCAAAACGTCAGTAACTACAGTGAGAAAGTCATCCTAGAGTTTTATTGTTCTGCTTTGATTAATAAAATAAATATTAACCCTTTCCACGCGTATTACGGGATTTCTCGCATTTGAATACTTTGAGATAAATATTTTAATTTAAGTGATAAAACTATACTAACGTGTACATAAATGGTTATTGAGGTAATTTTGAAGACAACAGAAAGGATGACAACGTTTTTTGTCATCGTGACCTTCACGCACAGTCGCCATGGCAACCGAGCGGCCATCGTGTGCTGCTTCGCCGCGCATATTACGGGATTTCTCGGACCACCCAGATGAGTGTTTTGAGTTATTTCACACAAAAAAAACATTCTAGGGATACTTGTAAGTGCTTGTATGTCATCTATATTAGTAAACTTGTAAATAATTATTACGATTACATATATATTTTAGCTTAATCTAATTTAATTTTTTTATAGATTTATGAGTAAATAAACAGAATAATTGTTCAACAATGGGAATTTTACAAATTGCTGTATATTAAATATTGATTTAAAAATGCCAGTTTGGACTGTGTTTTCTTAACAGTTGTTGGCCTTATAACAAAATTCCAAATAGAAATTTAAACATTTTTAAAATATTTTTTTTAAATTTATGACACGTTTAAAAGACATAGCAAATTTCTTATGTAGCGTGCAAAGGGTTAAGGGGGTTCCAGACTTTTTGAACACCCGGTATATGTTAGGAATTGTGTTTTATTATTAAAATATCACTATTGGAAACAATTGGTTTAAGAGTTGCCTAAAAATTTAAATCCAGTCACTAAAACAGAGAATAAATTAAAACATATTTGGGGTTCCTCAAGCATATGTTTGATGAGAGCAATGCCACTATTTAGAACAACATATAACCTTCAGGCAAAATAAGTACAGTAGAACCCCGATTATTAGAAACAATTGGGGCTGAACCTGTTTCCGATAATGGACTTTTCTGATAATCAGATGTTACATTATTTTAGTAATTGTGAACAGTAAATATGTAGCCACATTGCATAAGTAGTATTTTAAAACTATGTAGAGCATTACATTACAGCACAGTATAATTTTTAAAATCATTTTAAAAAGAATTTTATTTTGTTTCAATGGTTACAGTCACTCTTTGTTTTGCTGACATCCTAAATCAGTATGAACTACACTACTGTATGAATTCATTTTTTAGTTGTTTTAGAACACAATAAATGACATATATAATGCCAATTGTTTTATCAAAGTGTTTTTATGATTAATGTTGATTATTCATTTTCTCACTAGATCATGTTTATGATAATCAGGGTTCTGATAATCGGGGTTTTACTGTATTTTAAGAATTGGCCAGTTTTTGTCACTTGGTTATTTCTTTATAGTTCTTAGATATTGCATCTTATTCATAAAAGAAGTATAATTTGTTCAGTTAAATAACTATCTTGTTTTTCAGCGTTAAAAACAGCATAAATGACAAATTAAATAGAACAGTCTTCTTTAACTGGACATTGTACACATATTTGTTGGAATTTTGAATTAAATAATCTTTTTTGTCCAGATTGAGAAACATCCTCGTGATGATGAGTTTAACGCCCTGCTACACAACATCCACAGCCTAAACATCCCTGGCCACTCGTACCGAGGATACACCATTCTGGGAGCGTCTCAACCCACAAGGGAAGTCTCGGTAAGTTTGCTTTTTCCATGTTAACACATATAGTGCTAAAGTCGTATTTTCTTTTCAGAATTTATGAAATTAAGTTTTGCATACCTAACAGATGGAAAACCCTATAAGTTTTTTATTGTATAAATTTAAATACACAATTGAGCATTGTATCACACATAGAAGTTTGGGGTTTTTTAACTATGGTAAAAGCAAGTCAAGACAGCAGACAAAAGTAGTCATATAGAATTATGTTTATTTTATTATGTCCTACTGTGAATGTGGCTGATATATCGTTGTGTGCTCCGTATAGCAATTACCTGCTGACAAACGACCTGTGTGGTACGTGTTCACTGGCATGGGCTCCCAGTGGGTTGGGATGGCTAAGGATTTGATGAGACTGGAGCCGTTTGCTGCCACCATGAAGAAATGTGCTGAAGCATTGAGACCTGAAGGTATCGACCTTCTCTCCGTTGTCCTCACTGAAGACCCCAACGCATTTGACAATGTGCTCAATTCATTCATTTCAATCGCATCTGTGCAGGCAAGTACAAATTTAATACTATTAAAGTGTTGTTAAATATGTTGATGAACCACACTAAAACTAAAATTCATTTAATTTATATTGATAGTGTTGTATTTGAAGAAGCAACATAAGAAAGTGTTTTGAAAAAGTAACTTTTGTAAGAATTATATTTAAATATTATACATCCACTTTTGTTATTTTAAAAATAATTATTACAAGGAAGCATGTTTCTATCTATTATTTGTTTTATTTAAACTATGCCAAACTCTAATCCCAGAACATTTACTTTAATATATTTCAAAAGTATTTAGTGATAAATGTATTCATGTGACTGTATCGCCACCTAACTAACCTAGAGCCATTAGTTCCTTATAAAATGATTGATTAAGGTTTTTCCTTCACACAGGTGTCTCTAGTAGACTTGCTTACCACTGTAGGCATTACTCCAGATGGAATCGTGGGTCACTCTGTGGGAGAGTTGGGTTGTGCATATGCTGACGGAACTCTTACAGCGCAGCAGACCGTGCTTGCTGCCTATTCCCGAGGGAGGGCCATTATGGACTCCAAGTTACCACCGGGTGCAATGGCAGCTGTCGGTACGTTTAGCGTTTTAAACGTGATGCTTG
The DNA here is from genome assembly GCA_035578905.1 of Stictocephala bisonia. Lineage (NCBI taxonomy): Eukaryota > Metazoa > Arthropoda > Insecta > Hemiptera > Membracidae > Stictocephala > Stictocephala bisonia. The sequence continues at coordinate 144,493 of JAQJVL010000215.1, read as the reverse complement.
TTTTCACCTATATTGAAATCATTCTGATATGTTAATTATAAAATATTTTGTTATATTCTAACCTACAAAAATAAAATAAGATACTAGTATTAATGTCACTTAAACTTTTTGATAAGCTTATTATGTACTTTATACTGTCTCAAATTTAATTGTTTTCAACTATATTTTAAATGAATCATATGAACCTAATAACTAAAGCTTCCGGTAACGACTACAAGGTGTTATCTACAGTATTTACATCACCAAACGTTTCGCTCAAGCTGTGATGTGGCATCCTCGGTGGTATCTCTGAGCCTTCGAAATAACATATGAACCTAAGGTTATCTGAGATTTTTGTACTAAACGGTATAATACCTTTAATTGAGTGATGTTTCAAGAGTTTTGCTGAAGATTATTAATGAAGGAGACTCGAAATCTAACTAAGGACCGATAAAAAATGTATTCAATTTAGGATGTAATTAATTGAACTATTGATATTTCAATGTAACTAAACTTATATTGAGTACATTTTCTTTAGTGATTATGTACCCTGACTTTTGTTCTCAGATTGGAAATTATATTTATATTTTAAGTATAGTAAACAAAAGGTTGATATTTAATAAAGAAAGTTTGCTATCTTGAGACAAAAGGAATTCACATTGGACAAGACAAAAGATTCATTAGCAAAACTCTTTTGTCTGAAGATGATAACAAGTAGTTAATCAAAAGCAATAAGAACAATTTATTTATGTTGCTGGAGCTAATTATAGGTAATATAATTATTATAATATTTGTGTACAGTTTTACATCAGCTATTATCAGATAGTTGTCTTTTAATTGTATGTAATGTTTAGTTGCTAAACTCATAAAGAATATTAAATATTAAAACAAATTTACTTTAAATTATAACAGTTGATAAGCAACATTTATATAATCTTTAAAAAAAATGCACCTTCTAAATTAAATAGTTAATAAAACAATATGACGTATTAAATACTTATGACTAAATGATTCTTGAGTAATTTTGAAGATAAATATTTTTATATGTGCACAGTTTTAAGAATGCTAATATTGATTTCAGTTTCAATAGTTTCAGTCAAAAATATATTGACATAGTAGACAAAGATCTTCCTTGATTTTACCAAAACAATTACTTGTATATTGGAAGATTTTTCAGTCTGTGGGTCATGTGTTGTGTAATATTTAACATAAATAAACATCTTTGTAGGTCTAACATGGGAAGAAGTGAAGGCAAGGGCTCCTCCAGAGATCCAAGCAGCCTGTCATAATAGTGAAGACTCTGTTACCATCTCCGGACCCCCCCAGGCCATTTCCAAGTTTGTAAAGAGTCTTCAGGCTGAGAACATTTTTGCCAAGGAAGTTGCGAGCTCTGGCGTTGCCTTCCACTCTAAATATATTGAGACTGCTGCTCCTAACTTGCGAAAACGCCTCGAGGAGGTAACCTTTAATATACCTTACCAATATTGTAATAATTGTAGAAAAATTAACTAAGACTGAGTATTCCAGGCCACAGACTTAATTGGTCAGACATTGATGAAATAAAATGCAGTAAAGAAATAAGAAATCTTTTTTGGAATGTCCCAGCATTTTTTTTGAAATGATTAATCGTCAAACGAAGTAGCAAATTCACATGTATATATAAGCAAGTAACACGTATACTTATATTTATTTATTCTTAACCTAACATAACAACCCATGGTGGAAGTGTGTACGTTCTAACGTAAATACCTGAAAGTGGTGTGATTGATAGTTAAAGTGATGATGCTTATTATTTTCTTGTAGGTCAAAACTATTTGACTTATATGAAAGGTACGCTGTTTGTAGGTTTAGTTTAGATCTACACTCGGTAGACAATCTTTATTATATGCGGAGACATTCCAAAAAAGACCTAAAATAAGAACTGAACTTCTTAACTAAGAAAAAGAGAAATTATCAGTTAGTTTTGTGCTTCTTATAGTTTAATATTTTGGTGGGAGGAGAGGGAGGGAGCACTTAATACAATTACAGATTAGTTAAAAATAGATAGTTGGAACAAAATGAGTCATCACTAGTCATTTTCTAACTTATTTTCTTATAACAATTCCGTAAACTTGAAATTCAAATAGTGGGATTTTTAATCCTCTGACTTATTAAATATTAAGATAAATCTTAATATTTTGCTGTTTAACAGTTGTTTTGCAAGTGTAAAGTATTCCACAAACTTTTTGATTTTATTTTATAAAAATAATCAGTTGGAACAGCAGATCAGGTGTATCAAGAGCCTTCGGCTAGGATGTGCAGTAGACAAACAGTCAGCTTAAAGCTGACTAGTGGTGTTATATTCCACTGACCCACTGCTTTTAACAACCAACTAATCAGTCAGTTATTTTTCTCATTTTAATCAACTAAATAACCAACTAAATAACCAACTAATATTAATCATTCTGCTGCGTGACTAATATTGGTTTTCCTCAATGAAGACTAATATTAGTTAATTCAATACTGCGACTAAAATAAGACGACACTTAACTTATAGTCTAAAATAAATGAAAGTTAAGCCATGCAACAAACAACTTGTTTGTGATAGTAATTTTCTGAAATGTATATCTCACAATGACAATGGTTTCTGAAGGCAATGTTGATTTAAATGATTTACAACTTGAAAAACAAAATAAAAACAGCTGCTTCCATTCAATTGAGTTCACGAGTATCATTGATAACATTGTAGTTTTGTACTGGACTATAGATAGATTTTGTTGATGGCAACCTATTTTTGGCTATAGGACTAACTAAATTCAGGTTGTCGTTTAGAAAATCTATTTATAATCAGTTACTCTGAGTTAGATTTATAATAAAAATAGAGCTCACGGTCGTCACTTTTAAATTGGTTAAAAAAATGTTGCACAGTCAGAATGGAGAGACAATTACAAATGTAAACAATGAAAAAAATGAACAGAATCGGAAATAAATCTGGGCACTTGATTGTTTAGTTCTGTTGTTTGTTGCATCAATCATATTTACTGCTAGCCTTTGCCTCTCTGCTTATGTTTCCACTACATTATAGTAGACTTCCCTTCCCACACATGCTACAGCTGCTAATCTGTAAGGCTTTTAAAATAATTTAATGCTATAAAAATATACTATTTGTATTGATATATGCATTTACTTTAATACATAGTTTTCTATGTAGTATTTTATGTTTGACTCTGTAATGAAATTTTTAAGAATACTGTACTAAATTAGCTTTCACCCATTTCAGATCATTGCCAGCCCAAAACCACGTACATCACGCTGGATCAGTTCCAGCATCCCAGAGAGTGCATGGGGTTCAGCTGTTGCTCAGCAATCGTCTGCTGCTTACCATGTCAATAACCTCTTGTCTCCAGTGTTGTTCCACGAGGCAGTTCAACACATCCCTGATGGAGCCATCGTCCTGGAAATCGCACCACATTGCTTGCTGCAGGCCATCCTCAAGCGTTCATTGGGACCTAACTGCACCAACATAGGTCTTGTCAAACGTCAACATCCTGATAATGTGACCTTCATTCTATCCAACCTCGGAAAGTAAGTGATTTTATTGATGTTGCTGAATGCATACATAAAATAGGTTCTTATCTATAATGCTATTTACTGTAATGAAACTCCAATCGATCTGTCATGCTATTTTGGTGTCTCCTCACATAAACACCAGTTCAATTAACATATCTAAAACTCTAACTTTTAAAACAAAACTAGTAATATATAATATGTTCAGTGCATCAATACTACAATAATTCATTAAATATAGAATATTTTGTCCATTATTATAATATTTTTAAGACCTAAAACAAAACTCAACTGAAGTTACTATCTTTTAAAGTGACAAACAGTAAATTGTTGTTGTATAAATCAGACAAAACCATTCTAGATTAGGCATAATTCATATATAGATACAATTTTATTGCAAACACGTTATCTTGGATTATGTTACGTTTAAACTAAATGCCAAAGGTTTACATTGAAAATTAAATCAATGTAAGATTGCAATTTTTTTTTATTTTTAAAAGTGATTTTAATATCTGAATTGCAGAGCTTTCAATGCTGGAGCCCAGCCCAAGTTCCAAAACCTCTACCCAATAGTTAAGTTCCCTGTGGCCCGCACCACCCCCATGATTGCATCCATGATAGAGTGGGACCACTCGATTGAGTGGAGTGTAGCTGACTTCTCAGGAAAGGTTTGAATCTACAAATTTATGTACTTTAAAATTCAGTTCAAGATTGTCTAATTGACTCATTTTTAAATTTATACTGAAGTATTTTTTTTTTAAGATTTCAAATCATAAAGAAATTTTCTAAACTGTTCTAAAATAGAAACTAAACGGATCAAACAACATTATGGATACAAACACATTGACAGTGGACCAGAATGTTTCAAACAAACACTTGTTAAGAAATGAGATGTCACACACAGGACCATCCACATTGACCCACTTCAACTTGCCGAATCATTGATTACCACCACTTTAGATACATGTTTTCAGAGAGCAGTAACTATGATTGCTTCGCCAACGCCATTATCTTCCCTGTTGCTCAAACGCTTCTTGTGTGCATCATGCAAGCTTTAACCACCACGTTAGGTGACACTTGCAAACGTTCGCTACACTATGCCCTCTGTGTGTTTGCACCTTTAAACATCAAGTTAAATAGTAATAAAAGATAGTGTGTGGACACATGTTTTTCTAAGTAAATAAAAACAGAATATTAAATTCATTTCCAATATTTATATAGTAGTTTATGCTCCTTTATATTTGAATAGATGTCACTTTTTCATTTGATACATGTAAAACTGTTTACTTCACCTGCACATAGTCAGTTTCTAAAATTCAATGTACAGTGAAATCCTGATTATCGGAACTTCGGTTATCGGAAGCGGACCAAGGAAAAAACATTTAGCTCATAAATTGTTTGTTTATTTTCCCCCAAGAAAACGCATGTGCTATGAGGAGTGATAGTGGTTGAAATAGCGTGAGTCAACTGCCCTATAGCCCATCACTGTACCACCAGCAGTCCGCCCTATAGTCCTAGGTCAAAGTCCAGTTCCTGGCCGAAAATAAAAAAAAGTGGTTAACAATCAGTTTATTTTTGCCAACAGAAAAGTGAAGTGTGGTAATATTTGTGTTCAGTTCGGTAGTTTACGTACGATTTTAGTAGTTTTTTAAGTCAGAATATTCTTAGTTATTTTAATGTTTTTGTCAGTTTATTATAAGTGTACAATAGAGAGGAATCCACGCCAACTGATGTACTATTAATTAAACGATGGCGGGACATCGCGGCCAGAAGAAGACGACAAAAACCAACAAAAGAAGATTAATGATTATTTTGTAACTAAATGATTGTTTTAACAGTTTTTATTTATATATAGACTATTTTTATGTAAAGCAGTACCTTTTATTAAACATTTGTGCAAGAAAATGAGTTTTTAATGTTAAAATAACACCTTTAAAACGAAACCTCGGATTATCGTAAATGTTCATTATCGGAAACGGCCTCAGCCCGCTTTATTTCCGATAATCGAGGTTTTACTGTACTTATTTGGAATGCTTTATTGAGTTAAATAGGCTCCACCAAACCAACTTTGAAGCTCTAAAAGAGAAATAAACATGACGGGTGCAAATTTTAAAGCCCACTGGCATTGTCTGTTATTACTAAAGTTCAAATTTTAACCCTATATGAGTTTGGAAATATTAATAGTGTAAATAGCATCCACCAACCCAGCTGTTAAATCATCTAACAATACACAATTGACAACAAAACAACTTACTTTATTAACTCTGATCCCTCAGTTCACAACTTTTTCAATAAAGATCATGTTATTTAGTAAGTGTCATTGAATATTTTTAAGGGGGCCACTTTCAAAAACATTGAACCACATCATAATTCTGAAATGTTATTGTAACATTATGAGATTTCCTAAAGATAATTTAGGAAAGCTGGTAATTATATTTATTAGGATTTCAGCTGGAGAGGGTTAGTTTGTTTTAAATAATTAAAGTGTTTTGTAGCAGAAAGAAAAAAATGACAATTATAATTTTTAAATTAGATAGTTTTATATAACAAATAATGTATATCCTTTTCTAATGAAGAAATCACCCATTTTAAATAAAAATTCACTTATATTTTGATGATTGTTTATCTTCTGTTGATATAAAAAAAGTATTATTTTATAAAACCAAGTATAGCCCATCAAGAATATATCTTGATGGGCTATACTTGGTTTTATAAAATAATACTTTTTTTTAATAATAAAGCTCCACAGTTATTATTAAAACAATTTAATTTGGTTTCTAACTAAAAATTAAAAATAATCTGGAATACATGCTATTACTCACATATTATATATAATTTCAGAGTGGTGGCCGCTCTGGAGAGAGTGTCATTGAGATTGACCTGACCAAAGAGACAGATGCATACCTTGCTGGACACGCTATCGACGGCAGAGTCCTGTTCCCAGCCACTGGCTACTTGGTAAGGACCTTGCATATATTTAGAACATCTGGTACTGTAATAGATATGATACACATACAAATCCCTGAAAAATAGACAGGTACTCACCAGAAAGATTAATATGGTAATTGATTTCAGTAAGCTACTTATAAGGGTGTTCGTCTGATTGGCTTAGCTCGGCGCTGGATGTTGTTTAGTTCAATGTTTCGCCGCCACTGTCACCACGAGTAGCAAGGTGAACCTCTTGCTGTTGGTATGGGAGAGTAACAGCACCTTTGACTGTGTGTCCGGAGCACAACCGGGAATAACTCCTAATTTATTGTAAATTTTACCAATAAAGATTGTATGTATTATTAATCTACTTTTTCGGCCAACAATATCTGTACTAATTTCAACTTGGAATTCGTACAGACATCATTTATCAAATAATAATTGGTTACACTTAAAAAATATTATTTTTATTATTAGTTTTAATTTACTCTAGGTTTGTTAGTGTTAAGCTATAGCCAACTGAATCAATATCTGCAGTGGAAATCCCAACGTGAACTGAATAGGGGCATAATGACCGGAAGGGTGCCTGCCGCAGCGAATGTGTTAAATTAGTTACAACCATTCAGTTAAATTCATTTTTCTAATAAAATTAGCAGTTTTTTTGGCCACACCAGTGGCATTTTTTATTTGGTTTACAAATTTTAGTAAGGGATAATGATCCAAACCGCTTAAGCAAATTTTAAAGGACCTCCCAGGGTTTGAATCAGTGACCTTTTGCATATAAAGCAGAAGTAATAATTACTAGGCTAACAAGAGGCTGCTTTAGTTGTGTTACTTTCTGATAGTAAAATATTTCATCTTGTTTTTAGACCCTTGTGTGGAAGACTTTCGCCAAGCTGCAAGGCAAAGACTTTGAGGACATGCCTGTTATCTTGGAGAATGTGCAGTTCCATCGTGCTACAATCATGCCTAAAGAAGGTAAGTTCGTAATTTGTAACAATCCATCTGTTGGAAGAAACATTCTCTTAACTTGCTATGAAAAGTCCAAAGTCAATATTATTAGTTTAAATTTACTAAAGTTAGATCTGTTGTTAAAAGATTGTAATAACAGTTTTTATGAGGCTTTTAAAGTATATATGATATTAAAAAAATATTTGAACTCTAGTTTCTTGGGGGTTCTTTAGGATCATTAATCCCAAAAATGAGAACTTTATTGCAAGGGTTGGATTTAGTTAGTTTAATATATTTGTATAACAAATAATAATTGTTAGTATTATTTCATACTTATTCACAGTAATAACATAGATGTCCCTATTTTGTGGCAGGTTCTGTGAAGTTTGTGATCAACATCTTCGATGGAAGTGGTGACTTTGAGTTGGTGGAAGGGGGCTCAGTTGCTGTGTCTGGAAAAGTTCGATTGCCTGAGGATGTGGATAAGGAACAGCTGTCTTTGACACCTCCAACAGTAGCAAAGGGAGAGTCCTTGGAATTAGAGAAGGCAGATATTTACAAGGATCTACGGCTTAGAGGCTACGATTATTCGGGTGTATTCCGTGGAGTTACACAGGCAGACAATAAAGGTTTGAATGACTATATGTTTTCATACCTTTCACATTTTTTTAAAAACTGTACAGATACATGTTTTATGACATTGAATTACTATCATCTGGAAAGGATTTATTTGTAGTAATTGATTCTTATGATAGTTAGATTCGCTGGACATTCCTTTAACAGTCAGTACTAGTAGCACTGTGCTGTAACCCAGCTACTTTGGGGCAAAGTGCTGTGGAGATTGTAGGCGATAGGTTCTATGCTCGGTCCTCTTAATACTGACATGGTGTCCACTCAGTGGATGCCATCGTCGTAGACACTACTAGAAAAGTCTGGAGTGTCCGTGTTGGGTGGTAGTCAGTGTCCGGATGTTGTGTAAGGGAGAGAGCTGAGTATCAGGCTTGCCAATTAGCTGTCAATCAGACCAACACTACGTGGTTTGGATTCCATGTAGAGCTGTAGGTCTCTTAGTTGCTCTGGCTATTAGGCTATTATTAAATGGCTCTCCGAGGAACAGTTGAACTCAGTGAGTAACCAGACTACACATATCATCCACACTGATCCTACACTCATAATAATAATTCAAATTCATCTTAAAATATGCACATAGTTGTGTTGTAGTCTCATATTCATATCTAAGAACAGCCAATTGCATTGTGTAATTTTAAAATAATATTGTTGTTTTAAACATTATTTTTTTTTGTCATCTTAATTTTATTGTCTTTTTTTCTATTTTAGGAGTTACTGGAAAGCTGGAATGGATTGGAAACTGGATCTCGTACATTGACACCATGCTTCAGTTCTCCATCCTGGGATTGAACACTCGTGAACTGTACTTGCCGACAAGAATGCAGAGGGTCTGCATTGACCCACGCAAACACAAACAGATCTGTTCCCAGCTGGGCGCTGAAAGCACTCTACCCGTATACATGTACAGAGATATCGATGTCATCAAATCTGGTGGTGTAGAGCTACGAGGTATGAAGGCTTCCTTGGCTCCTCGAAGACAACAATCTCAAGCTCCCCCCAAACTGGAGCAGTACACTTTTGTGCCTTTCCTAGCCGATAAGGTATTGTTTGGGAGGTTACGTTTAAACTCCCTCAAGAAATAATTTATTTTAATCATCTACAAAATTTTATGTGTATATTTTCCAATGAAGTACACTTGAATTTATAAGCAACGTAAATCAATATTTGTCTTTTTCTTATCTTGTCCATGCATATTTTCCAAAAAAAAAAAAAACTGTTTTGACAGATACTTTGAAATAATTAACATCCTATGGACCTTAAGGAAAATAGCTAATAATATTATTTCATAACCATAAAAAAACCAATATCCATAACTATATCTGATTTATTTATTCAAAAAAACTTAAAGCTGGTTTTTAAAATACTCAAATTCATTTATTACAGCTATTAATTTTGAAAATTATTGTAATTTATCATTAAATTGTGTCTTCAATTAGGTAATATATGTTCTTTAGTACGGCAGTTTATTAATTAATCAGGTAATAATATAAACTTGTGGTACATGTTAAGTCGGCTAATAACAATATGTTTGTGTTGCAGCCTTTGCCAGTCCAGCATGCGCTGACTTCTCTGCTCCAGTTGGCACTTGAGAACTCTGCAGGAGCACTTAAGATGAAAGTAGTGGAACTCGGAACTGATCGTATGCCTGAGAATATTCTGGCCCCTACCATCGTGAATATACTAGAATCCGAACCTATGCTTGATGTAAGTTTAAAAGATTTTTAAAATTTTTTGATACCGTCTGGCGTACGTTATAGCTGCGTAATTGTATTGTTTTTGGATATAAAACAAATTAAACATCAATAAATACTACATATAAACCTATGAGTATGGGCTGTTGGTTGAAAATCAACAATATCCTTTGAAATAGCTATAAATAAAAACAAAATAAAGCTATATCCTTTAAAAACTTATAAAATAGGTATTTTGATTAGACATGTGATAAACAGAAAACCCCAATGGCTGTAACTAAACTAAAGAACTTAAAATTATTATTCAAGGCTTTAACTTGTGCAAAAAAGTTGCCATTTTATAGCAGTTCAGCTACTGTATGTTTCAAGGCAGTTATGCTCGTATGACAAACTGACAACACTCAGTAACATTTGAGATCACAAATTAATTGTAATTGATTAATTTATAATTAACATCAAACAACTCATTAATAATTTATTATGTAAATCCTCTATATTAAAACAATTGGGTCATTTAGTTCACTCACTTTCTGAACTTATTACTTGACCGATTTTGATGAAATTTTTATTATTAAAAATGATTAAAGTCGTAATGAAGCTAGATTTTTGAAAGTCACACAGGCTTTTGTCCTTTACAGTGTTAAAGTTGCAATGTTATTCTTATGGAAATTAATTTTAATTGATCAGCTGGCGACATAAACAAATGTTAAATGATCCAAATAATTTGTTAGGTTAGACATAGAGAGCGGCACAGTAAAATATCAAGTTAATTAAAAGAGCGAATACATGTCTGTCTGTCTGTGTGTGTGTGTATATGTTATCATCAGCCTTTAAATAAAATGAAAACATTTGAAATAGGCTTAGTAATAACATTGGTTGTTTATAATAATTATTGTACTATAAATAATAGAGTGCAAATCAAGTGCAGTAAGTGAGCTACTGTAAATGAATTTAAATAATAATATGATTTTACTTAATCCAGTTCAAATACTAATGTTTGAAGTCAAAAGTTGCATGACGAAGGCCGAGGCGTCACCAGCGCAGCGAGTGACGGGGTTGGCACGTGAAGTGTGCAGGGGTGTCCCCTAGTAATTATATAATTTTAAAATAGATTGATATTCTATTTTCAACCCTGCTATCTTGAATTTGATAAAGTACTAAATACAGGGCTCATTCTGTGAGACGTAAGATAGAAATATTCTTCTAAAATAATTTGAAAGTTATATGCTCATTTTCATTTACAATATTCTCAGTCTTTTGTACAAATTTTAAATCTGTTTTCAGGTGGACTATACTGTAGCCTCCAGCAGTCCGGAGCTGTTCTCTGCAATCACAGAACCGTTGGGAGGCAAGTCTGTGAAGAAAGACGTTGCAGCAGGCGCATTGGAAAATAACTGTCATCTGGCGGTGGGTGCTGACGTGGTCCAGAGTTCCGCAGTGACCAGCCTGGTAGATAGTGTCAGACCTGGAGGGTTCTTGTTGCTGGAGGAGAGTGCTGACATCCCTGATGCTGCAGTGAAGGCCATCGGATTGGAATTGGTTGCCAAGGTCAAGTCAGAACTGAGAGAATATCTACTATTCCGTAAGGTGAGGATATCTCATAACATTCCAGCTATATTTCGACAGATAATTTAAATTATAAACACGTATATAATAATAATAATAACATTTATTACAAAGAAACAGTAGGAGATTATAGTTTCTTGAGTAGCATATTACATTTTGGTAGAAATACAATCCAAGCGAACGTCAAACAACACAAATTTATTACAATATAAGTAAAAAATATCTGTACCGTAATATTTGTTCATTTTGTACTTATATTGAAGTAAGTTTGTGTTGTATCACGTTCACTTGTATTGTGGTACGAGGTTGTACAAGAATAGTTAAACCTTAAAAAAATAAAGTTCTGTTGTCCAAATTTTAATATTTTGTTAATATCTTGTGTTGTATTTAAAATAGTATCCTATTCTTCTCTCAAACAATTTATTAATCTTTAACATTTTGTTGTGAGTTAACTTTTATTTGTGACTTTGATGTTTTTTCCTAATTTATATTAGTATTTTGAGAATCTGTGATTTTGTTTTAGTACCTTAATCCTTTTAAGATCGTACCAAATTTTGATTTTTTGAGACTACTATTTAAAATAAGTGTCTATTTAAAATGTTCTTAATAAGATTATATGCATTTGTTGTTATTTGATGCAAAATCGTAGCTAAACTAGGTATTGTATGTAAACTAGGTTGTAGAGTTACCGACACCACTAGTGATTAACATAACTGAGAAGAACTTCAACTGGGTCGACACACTTAAGACAGCTCTTCAACAGTCGGAGTCCGAAGGCAAACACTTGTTGTTAGTTAGTCACGGCGAGGAGACCCTTGGATTGGTGGGAATGGTAAACTGTCTCAAACAGGAGCCTGGCGGAAACAACTTAAGGTATGAATGGAACTAATCTTTTTGGTTTCTTATCCATAGTATAGATAGTTATGTAATACTATTTTACTACAGTATACAGACCAAAGTGTATCAGAATTTTAGAGACAGTGGGTTTTTTATATTATCTTGGAAGGTTAAATGTATATTTCAAAATAATTTTGACCTGTTACAACCAAACAAGTGTTAAAAAAGATGTCTCTTTAAATAATTATAGGTTAGGTTAAAGGGCACTAGGCCAGGAATTAGTATATTAGAGAGATAGGACATCAGCAAATTTACCTTAAAAGACAAGTTCACTAACATCAGAGTAGTAGTCACAAACTACTAAGTGATTTTTTGTGTATTTTGTGTTTGTGACTACTACTCTGATGTTAGTGAACTTGTCTTTAAAGGTAAGTTTGCTGATGTCCTATCTCTTTAAATAATTAGAGATTTTTTTTGTATTTAGTTCTATTTCATTGACTAGAAACTTAATAGTAACAAAAATTAAAAAGATGTGTCATAAATTATCACGCTGAAACTAAATATCTAAAACTCATAAATAACAACATGTTTTGGCAGATCTGTTTTCATCCAAGACAAAAAAGCTGCACCGTTTTCTCTGTCAGCATCACAGTACGCAGCACAGCTGCGCAAGGGACTGGTACAGAATGTTTTGCGAGGAGGAGTCTGGGGATCAATGCGACACTTGCGTCTCGAGGAGACTGATGCCAGTCTGCAAGTGGAGCATGCTTACATCAACGCCATCACTAGGGGAGATCTGGCGAGTCTTAAGTGGATCGAGGGTCCCCTCACCTTCTACAAGTAAGACTATAAAACTGAACGATAGTTTCTTATTTGTCATATTATGTGTTTAAAGAGCGTACAATAAACGTTACGCAAGAATAGTTTATCGGCACATCTACAGTCAAAGTCATATGCATGATTTGCACATTTAAATACAAATCAATGCAATATAATATTGATTGCAGATTGTGTAATTTAACGAATATTGTAGTAATCAATTTCATTAAAGGAGATTTACCGCTCTTGGAACAAAGGGATTCCAAAAATGATACTTTTATGAATACTTATATGAATATTGAAGTCAATCACCATTACATTTGTAATGTCTTATAGTTGTATTATAATATACTTTTTTATCTGACCTTTCACTAAACTAGCCAGACAACTGTAATAGAATCAAAATGAAACTTTTGTGAGCATTGTTTTGTGTTATAAATAATAAACTACTTTTGCAACTTTGTAAAATTAATTTTTAAATAATACTAACTTGTATGTAAAAGACTTGACGTGGTTAAGAGTAGTTGCTTGTTTTTGTAGTAAATTAAATATCTGGGTAGTTTAAAATATCAGTCTTATGTTCCTTAGTTTAAGATAGAATACAAAGCTAGAAAAACTTTTGTTATTTATGAAATGGAAATAATTTTTATTTTTGGTTTAATTTTATCTATTGATCATCCAACAAAGCACAATAATATTGCTATGTTATATTTTTACTTTGGAATGCAATAATACTCTATTATGTTATTACATTGTTTACCAAAATCAAATGGGAATCATATTTAGAGGGATAAATCAGGTAGCAATTGTTAAGTATATTACTTTAAAACAGTAATAAAGTATTAATTGAAAACTGTATGTCAGACCTGAGGAATATCCCAATGCAGAACTGTGCACCGTGTACTATGCTCCACTCAACTTCCGAGACATTATGTTGGCGACAGGAAAGCTGCCCCCAGATGCACTGCCAGGAGATCTTGCAGGACAGGCATGTAGACATTCATAGGAATATTTTTTAACCCTATCATTAATTGTATATGCTCTTATAATTATTTAAAAGTATTATTTCATTCTGATCCTTTGGTCACCAATAAGGCTATCCAAGTATTATATTATTCAGTTCAATCAACTCATAATATCTTTATTAAAAATTATGTGCACTATTTACAAAGACTATCGTCAAATAAAATTGAAAGATAGTACATACATAGTATATCAGAAGAAAATACATTATAATAAAATATTTGATATAGTGAAAACTATCTTTTAAAAAACCTCCTCTATTGAATAGTGGGCAGAAATCTTAAACATTTCAGTTCGACCACACTCTTGTCCTTTTCCTTGACAGCTCTTCTAAATTTTGGTGTCTAGTTTCTACGAGATCTCTCCCCTCGTGTTTAAGACATGCTTTTGGTTTGGTTATTTACTCGTTTGCAAACGTAACTGTTGCAGGATGTACAATGCGAAAATGTCAACAAGCCTGAATTTTTAAATTTCAATTTGACCGAGTCTCTACTTTTTTGCTCTAACACAATGCAAAGTGCTCTTTATTTCAAACAAAGAATCTTTTTTATAATTTTTGCTTCTTTGTCACTAATAACATTTGTACAAAAATGCAACTTCCTTATAGTATTTGCACATGTAGAAATTATGTTTAATTAACGTTAATAAATGCAGGTTATACATTTAAAACTTCCATCAATATTTTAACATACTAATTTAAAGATAATTGTAATTAGTCCTCTATCTGTTTAAAATTTATTCATGCTTATTGTGGTTTTTGTAGGACTATAATAAAGTCATACATTATACTTGCCTGTTTCAAAAATTATCAGCCTTATCCAAGCAAAAATTGTTTGTATAATATTTTTGAGTGAATTATTTACTATATACTTATTTAAATAAATGGTTCCAAAGAATTGGCATAAACCTTCCCCCATATTAAGCAATAAAAAATCAAAACTTTGAAAATTACCAGCTTGATTCCCAAACAGGTTTTTCCATAGCTTAAAAACTAGTCAAGTTAGAGATTTGCATTTTTTACTAAAATATTTTAAATTATAATTCACACCTTTACTGAAAATTTAATCAAAATCCTTACAGCCGTTTTTGAGAAAATTATATTTTTGTATGTTTTTGTTCATAAAATATAAAAAAACTAAAATTTCAAAAAAGTGAAAGGTGGTCTGGAGATATTGGCTAAAAAAATGGCTACATACCAAATTTCAGAAAAATTGATCCATCCGTTTGGTCTCCAGCGAAACATACACAGACAGACACCAAACATTTGTTCGAAAACCCTCTTTTTTAGGTTCAAGGGATCTAAAATGGATTTTTAAACCAACTTGAAAAAACATTTTTTTTCGAACACTACTATATGCTAACGCATATGGGAGAAAGTAAAATTTACACTCACATGTTATCCCTAAAATGTTTATATTAAGGCAAGAAAAATATAACTAAACAATTTAGTAATAACATTTAATTATATGTTTGTTGTTATATTCAGGATTGTATTTTGGGTCTGGAGTTCACTGGAAGAGACAGTGTTGGCCGCAGAGTCATGGGTATGGTTGCTGCCCGAGGTCTTGCGTCAACAGTCCTTGCTGACCCTGGTTTCCTCTGGGAGGTCCCAGACAAGTGGACACTTGAAGAGGCCTCCACTATTCCCGTTGTTTATGCCACTGTGAGTAGACTAAACGTTTCTCGACAAAATTCAAAGCTGTAAATAAAATTAAAACTGTGCTAAATGAACTTCACGAGACATGTTACTTTTAAGGAAATATCGAGCCAAGTAGTGTATTATAATATTACCAAGAACAATCAAACATTCTATTCATAAATTTATATAAATTTGTGGCTTCTCTCACAAGAATAATTTACAAAATATTATTCTAAGGGATGTTACTGATATTTTAATAGTAACTGAACGTTTTAAAGTAACAAAAAAAAGCCTAACATTTTAAACAATGTGTAATTAAGGATCTTGTTTAATGTACAAAATTTTATTGTTTCCTGTGCATGGCAGAAATATTATGCTTTTTGGACAACCGTAATAAATAAATGTAAATAAGTTTTCTGAGACTTAAACCAAAGCATTGTACTTTTAACACTTTTTTACTAATAAAAGGTAAAGTTAGATTTTATAACAGATTTAAAATTACAAACCTGTGATTTTTTTTCTTCAAATCCATTACTGTATATTATGAAACATTAAAATATTTAATGAAACTGACTGACATTTAACAGACTTAATTAATAAATCTTCTATTTATTCTATTAATAAATGTATTTCTTATAAAAATTTCATAAATTAAGGAATTAATAGGGCTGATCTCCTTAAATAAGAGTGGAAAATCTTTCCGTAACTATAATCTAAGACCAGAATTAACTTACATACAATATTTTTTGTTTGTAATATTTTATAATTTTTGCTGGGCATAAATTAATTAGTTTGTTAGTCAGTCATCAGACCATTTCCTGATATATGTACAGAGTATGTGGTAGTCAAAAATTCAAATTTAATCAATACCATATGAATTTAATCTTGTTAACTAGGGGATGATAAATTTTAAATACTATAGAAAATGTAATTAATATTAAAAATGTAACACTCTAGGTGACATTGGTTGTAATATATTTAGATTCAAACTAACTAAATAACAAGTTTACTTTATAGTAAGCCTAATTTTTATTTCACTAAATTTCCTACAATTTGACTAATTTTGTAATAGAATTGTGTTATTAGCACATTTGTTATATTAATGTTGTGTTTTGTTAACAGAGCTACTATGCACTGTTAGTGAGAGGTAAGATGAAGAAGGGGGAAACCTTACTTGTGCACGCTGGTACGGGAGGTGTCGGTCAGGCAGCCATCGCTATCGCTTTACACATGGGATGTCAAGTGTTCACCACTGTTGGAAGCAAAGAGAAGCGAGACTTCCTAAAGAAGACCTTCCCTCAGGTAATTTTTGCTGATTAAATAATTGATGTGTGTATATATTGGAAGCTTCATGACACTAGATAATTTAGTGTAGCATTTAAATATATTTGTTTTAAGTGTTTCACAAGAGATGTGCATAAAAAGCAATTTTTTTGGGAGTTCACATGAGCTACAAGCCTGTGCGTGAACTTTATTCAACGAGTGAAGTACCAACCGTTGGCTAAGTTCGAACCTTGGAACTTGCTCTCCGCAGTTCAAAGCCTTAACCACTGAGCCACCACGCCGGCATTAAATTTGTTAATGAGTGCAATTATTCTTTCAGTTGACCGACAGAAATATCGCCAACTCTCGTGACACCAGCTTCGAGCAGCACATTCTACGCGAGACAGGAGGTCGAGGTGTAGACCTCGTACTGAACTCCCTTGCCCATGAAATGCTACAGGCCTCTGTCCGCTGTCTGGCCAAGGATGGAAGATTCCTTGAGATCGGAAAACTGGATCTCTCAAACAATACTGGCCTTGGTATGTTGATATTTTATTTAAAAATAGTTAATAAAAATAATAATAAGTAAATTAAACTGACAAATAATTTTGTTTGAAAACATATCTTTAAATGTTCATAAAATATGATTTTTTAAACTATTAAGTTTAGTAGTTTAAGTAACGATTTAAAACTTTGCAGGAATGGCCTTCTTCCTCAAGAACACAACTTTCCACGGAATCTTGTTGGATGCCTTATTTGATGCGGGCAGTGACAATGAGGACAAGAAGGAAGTAGTACGGTTGGTGACTGAAGGAATCAAAAACGGAGCTGTGAGGCCCCTGCCGGCCACTGTTTTCTCAGAGAAGCAAGTGGAGCAGGGTTTCCGATTTATGGCCTCTGGCAAGCACATCGGCAAAGTTGTCTTGAAGATCAGAGATGAAGAGCCTCAAAAGAAGTTGGTTCCAAAGGTGAAGCCTGTCTCTGCCATTCCCCGTACATACATGAATCCTGAGAAGTCTTACATCTTAGTCGGTACGTTTTCAATCAACATTTTAGTTTATTTAACTGAATTTTTACATGTATTTTATTACAGTAGACTCTCAGTGTTCAGGTCTAATTGGGCGTCCGGCCAAGCCAGATTTTTAAAAAGTTGGACTACACAGAGGCATAAAAAAATACACAAGTTTATTGCTAGTATTGATCAAATATAAAATTGCTTAACTTTATGTTCAGATAGTACTTTTAAAGTAATAAAATACTTAAAAATAATAAAATATTTTTTATAGTAGTAATAAAACAAACTATAATAACCCAGAACGTACTAAACTCTTTTGACAGTAGACCCTACTGTGTTACAAAAGAAACACGATAGAAAATAATAAGAACTAAATTACTATGAATTATATCTGTGAAAAACAGTCCACAATTCAGTGGGCTACAATACATAAAAAATATTAAAGTCTACTATTACTTGAAAATAAAGGGTTACAAAAAAATAGCAAAAAGATCAAAAGGAAAGATCTGGCTACTAACGTAACTGCAAAATGTCAGTAAAAATGCCTTTTATTGTTGTTGGTTTTTGCGCTTAATTCGGTTTATTGCCACACAGTCTATCCACTTATGCAAAAACATTACATCTGCTGGTAGTACATTGTCTTGCTGGGAAGTGTAGCCTAGTGCAGTATTGATTGGTGCTATGTGGACAGTACTGCATACTCATCGCCATCGTTGCAGAGCTTCTGTGGTGGAAAACAAATAACCGTATAGAGCCCATAATATAGTAAAAACTGCTCGTCTTGAAGATGCTCATTAAATTCCACTTAGCCAGTTTTTTTATCTTTTAGCCAGGCCAGAGCGCCAGACCACTGAAGGCCAAATTAATGAGTGTACTGCTTTTGTAATTGATTTATAATAAATATAGTTGCATATAATTTTTACATAATTTAATAGGAAGAGTTAAAAAATAATTTGTTTATATAAATAAAAATGAATACAAAAGTTCTACCCCTCCCAAGTCCCAGATGGAGGGTGGATGCTTTGTGTAGTCATGGCCATTGTGGAACATTCTTTGTGAAAAACAGTTATGTTTTCTTACAATTTATTTTAGAGAATACGTTTGAATTGTTACTTCTTGTTCACAAATTACATCATAATGTACTTTTTATGACATACATAATGTGGTTTTCAGTTTATAGCAGCATTTTTTCTTTGATTGGTGGGCTTAAGTCGTTACCATTAATAAAATGTATTTTTACAACCAAGTAAAATCTTTGAATATCTGGCTATTTTGTACTGGATCAATCTTATTATTGGGCGAGCCGGTGGCCGAGTGGTCTAAGGCGTCAGGACTTTGAGCTTGGGTTAGAGATAGCGCTGGTTCGAATCCGGCCTAGACTGAAAGATTTATCAGTAATATTCACCTTGTACTGTACAGGTTCGCCCCCTTACTCTGACTGAATAAGTTCCTCGCACAGATCATTGGTCTATGGGGAATGGTCAGAGTAAGGTTAAGGAGAGGAGATCGGCCTCTCCTTTAAAAAAAAAAAAAAAAAAAAAAAAAAAAAAAAAAAAAAAAAAAAAAACTGTGTGGTATTCATCTCTGCCAGACAACCCCTTTACAATTATGTAGATCTTGACATAAGCTTATGTTTAACATTTTTGTTGAACTCCTTGTGGACCATCCTCCGTTTGATGTGAAGAGTCACTAACGTGGTAAAAAACTATTTCTCACGTCCAGTATGCATTGACAAAGTTTAACTTCTCTAAATTGAGCCAAGAAAAGAAAATTAAACTGTCTACAACAGGACCTACATTATATTTAAAAAAAACGTTAATCCAGTATAATTTTTGTAGGGTGAACCTTTGGGGTCAGATTTGTGGTTTAACCTTCTAGCAGTACTTCGATGTTCTACTCGATCTATGCTCTCATTTAACATTTTCTTCTGACTTCTTGTACCACTGATATGACTGAAAAATAGTAGTTACTTCAAAAAGTAGATTAATAGGTGCAGTAATAATGTACCAAGTTTTATTGCTTTATCTTAAGTCGTTCAGAAATTATTAACTGGTGAATGACATTATAAACACCCTGTATACATTTTTGTAAAGGGAGGCGGAGAGTGAATGGATGTATTGTCCTATTGCTCTTCAGTTGTGACCCCACACCTGAGGTGGTCAACTGAGAAACGTAATCTTTCAGTGTAAGAAATAACCTCTGTGTTGTATCAGAACAGCTAAAGCAAGATTAAGCAGTTACAAAATTTAAGTTTGATTAGAACTTACTAAGTTATTAGAACAGGACTAATGACATTTTAATTGTTAAAACTTGCTGTAACTTTTATTTTGATTCCCATTAATTATCTGTTTATAGGTGGTCTGGGTGGTTTCGGATTAGAGCTTGCTAACTGGTTGATTGGCAGAGGAGCTAAGAAGATCGTGTTGACTTCTCGAAGTGGAGTGAAGACCGGCTACCAGTCTCTCTGCATACGCAGATGGAAGGAAAGTAACGTCAAAGTCCTCGTTTCCACTGCTGATGTGACAGATGCAAAGGGAGCTGAGCAGCTGATCAAGGAGGCTACCAGTTTGGGCCCTGTTGGGGGTATCTTCAACTTGGCTGTGGTGAGTGTCAAGAAAAGCTCAAGATGCTGGGAGAGTGGGAAATGTATTTTTGAAAACACGAAATCGCATGAAAGAAACTATATTTTACTTTCTTAAAATGATACTAACTTTATTACAGAATTATTTATTATCATGCGAACAAAGATATTTAGTTAATCAGTTTGATTACCTAATATTATTTCTTTTTGAAAATAATAATGATTCTATTTGATATTTTGTATTATGAACAGTCAAACAATGTTGGTTATAGATATGTTTTATTATTATTTTTTTTGTAATTGTTATTTATTTCTTGCTCACCAAATAATTAACAATCCAATTGGATTACACTCAGCATCAGCTGGTTTGGGTTTTGTAAAGCTTCTTTATAATTTCTCCATTCAATTAAAACAGTACTGGTTATAACATAGCCAGTAATTGATGATAGGTGATATTCTTTCTCTTAAATTTTTATAAGATTTTAAAATCTACATTTGTTTCTCAAGCATTTCATTTGTCAGTAAATTTATTAATAGCATTTTCTATTTTATTATAATGATTACTATTCGCAGGTTCTGAGGGATGCATTAATGGAGAATCAGACCCCAGCAGACTTTGCGACAGTATGCAAGCCGAAGGTTGATGGAACTAAGTTCTTGGATGCAGTATCACGTAAACTCTGTCCAGAGCTTGACTACTTCGTGGCATTTTCATCTGTGTCATGTGGGAGAGGAAACGCTGGACAGGCTAACTATGGATTGGCTAACAGCGCGATGGAGCGTATCTGTGAGGCCAGACAAGCTGCAGGATTACCAGGAGTGAGTATAACAAATATTTAGAGTATTTAGTTTATTGTAAGAATACATACAGACATGCCTGGTTTTTTTGTTCAGTCCAACAATCTCATGATCAGTTTGAAGTACCAATCCCATGATCAGTTTGAAGTACCAATCCCATGATCAGTTTGAAGTACCAATCCCATGATCAGTTTGAAGTACCAATCCCACGATCAGTTTGAAGTACCAATCCCATGATCAGTTTGAAGTACCAATCCCACGATCAGTTTGAAGTACCAATCCCACGATCAGTTTGAAGTACCAATCCCACGATCAGTTTGAAGTACCAATCCCATGATCAGTTTGAAGTACCAATCCCATGATCAGTTTGAAGTACCAATCCCATGATCAGTTTGAAGTACCAATCCCACGATCAGTTTGAAGTACCAATCCCATGATCAGTTTGAAGTACCAATCCCACGATCAGTTTGAAGTACCAATCCCATGATCAGTTTGAAGTACATCGGAAAAAACTGAATACATGGTTTCCAATATTTTCCTAAAACTTTTAAACAATTTGTTCAAATAAGATTTTTTGAGCTAAAAAAACTTTTTTGTCCAACTCCTTTTTCATAATGTTCTACAATTTGATTTAGATTAGCAGCTAACTATTCTGGTTTTTTGGATCTTAGTTAGTTTTATAAAAAGAAATATCCTTTATTAATATTTTCAAACTGATACGTGTTATGAAATCAAACTTGGAAGTACATTTAAAATTAATTATATGCATTGCTAAGAGGTTATAACCGGCGTGCCATAGGTTGCTATTCAATGGGGAGCTATCGGAGATGTCGGTCTTATTCTGGAGACAATGGGTGACAACGAGACAGTGGTTGGAGGCACTCTGCCACAGAGAATGTCCTCTTGCCTGGCCACAATGGACAAGTTCCTGCAGCAACCGCACGCAGTGTTGGCTTCTATGGTAGTAGCAGAGAAGAGAAGGAGTACCGGAGGCTCCAGTCAGGTCAGCTTGTTGGAAGCAGTTGGAAACATATTGGGTGAGTGTTAACAGCTGTTATTAAGGAATATATTTTAATTTATAATAGTTAATATTCTTACTTAACTCTCAGAGTGTTAATGACTCATACTGAGACGTTTTTACACCCGTGTGTAGTGCTTGCGTCTTGGACCGAGACGATCACTGACTTGCTCTATATTTACTTTTTACTACGCGATCCAGTTATGTTTTATAGTAAACTAAACTAGAAGAACTTTATTTTTCATTCTCGTGTGTTGATTGGGTCCTAGTTTGTCCCTTGCCTAAGAAAAAAATGGCGTTTTGTTGTTGCAATTCCAGCTGATTGCCAAGGTATGTTATTACTATTCTACCCCCGTTGTTGCACAGTTTGTTGAACTATAGTTGTATTGTATTAATTGTTTTTAGAGATTGTCTATTTTTCTTTACAAGTGTGATATTATTGTAATAAAATGAGGGAGCTAAGTCTTTCCATCCAAACTGGAAAATTTTTCTCAAGCTGGACAAGATTTTTGTCAAACCAAAAATTTGTTTTTATGAATAAAATGATATTATTGTATACCATTTTATTCACTGCAACATCGTACAAATTTGGTATATTTTGGAATTTTCATGGTACATTTGCTTAAAATATTATTAAAGCTTGACAAATATTAACATTTTGAAAATTGTTTTCTTATTCGAACTTATCACAAAGGTAAATTCAGCTGTCTTTTTATGTTTTAGAGTAATATGTAGAATTTGTGAACATTTTGATGTATAATATGCTATGTAATATTTTGGGTATCTGTTCATTTTTTTCATATTTATTACAATATATCTGTGAGTTATATAGTTTTAGAAAATGAGGAGACACTCAACAGTCTAGAACTTTGAAGGTTAAATATTGTGTTTCTTGTCATCTATATGATTCAAACATCTGAATTGATAAAAAATGTTAAGTATTAACCCATTGCGGATCGATTTATTTAGACGCGCGTACCTCATTGAGTAAGAATTAATTTGTGCATCGGTGCGGCGGCAGAACAGTAACAGCGTGCCACAATAAAACTGCAGGTAATTGCTTAAATGTAACAGTGGCCTGCTAGGGTGCCGGTGACATAGCAGTGGCAACAAATAGCGAGCCAGGTTATAAGGTGTCAGGGACGATGTTGGAGTCATAATCTAAATATTACACACAGAGTTCGGGAGAAGAGATAACAACATCTGAGTCATTGAATAGACTAGGCTTGGTGACAACAACGGCCTCCTCTCAGTCCTCTGTATCTGTTTCACTTACCTCAATGTCACTTGCTATAACAGTGCACTGATGTGGACAGAAACGCACTATATCTAAACTAAATACAGTATTATATTACTGAGCAAAATATAAACTGCTTCTTCAACTTCAGCATACTACTGCAATCTATTGGATATTAATGAAAGTTTTTATAAACGAAGCAGTTTTTAAAACTACCCAGTTGATGAATAGAGTAGAGTCTATTTTACGCAACCTAGTAGAGTCTATTGTAACTATTTGAAGGTAAAAGTAAAAGCAGATCGTTTATGCGAGCTGAGCTTGTCATTTTTCTGCTAGGCCTAGCCAATGCATGCAAGCTGAGCTCGTCAGTGATCCGCAATAGATTAAGAAAAGATTATTTAACACATTCTCTGCTGGCCCATAAATTGGATCCTTGCCCCATAGGGAGAGTGTCACAATATATAAACTAATGTGGGAAATAAAATATTTAACACTGATTACAAAAAGAAAAAAGGGTAAGAGCACAAAATAGAGTAAACTTATAACAGCATAACTGTTAATAAGAAAGCATTCAGAAAGCATGAACTGATTGTGCATAGGAAATACAAGGTAAGAAGCAGGACATACGTACTGAATGTGACACAAAAGAATGTCGTCCGCACATCATGATAAAAATGACGCACTTTTGCGACATTCACAGTGAATGTGTTAAGATAATTTTTCTTCAAATTGCAGGTATCAAGGACGTGAAGACAGTTAATGATGCAAACACTCTGGCAGACCTTGGCATGGACTCATTGATGGGGGCTGAGATCAAACAAACACTGGAGAGGAATTACGACTTAGTTCTCAGTGCTCAGGAGATCCGAGGACTTACTTTTGGCAAGTTGGCTGCTCTGGCCTCTGGCGGAGATGGTGGAGAGCCTGCCCCAGCACCAGCGCCCACTTCTACAGAACCTGCAAAAGACGCCACTGCAAGTCCAGTCAAAGACTCATCACAGGTATAATTCAGTAATATTGTAAAATATCTCTTTGTTCCAATTTGTTCTAAAAAAAGAAACATATTTCATTGTTGTTTGATGGCTCAAATATAAGTCTTGTTAATGATAACTACAACATGTGAAAATATGTTGTAGTTTTTGAGGCAAATTGTGGTTAAAAGGGACCATAAGCCAGAACAAAGCCAATTAATTAATTGGATTCTGTGCAGGTTCAGTTCCAAGCACCTGAGCTAGTACCAAAGGAAACATTAGTCCAGCTACCCTCCAAGGCTATCACTGGCACACCTGTCTTTTTGTTCCACCCCATTGAAGGTGTAGTCCATGCCCTTCAACCCTTGGCAGCCCAACTACCCTGCCCAGTCTATGGTCTTCAGTGCACCCCCAACGCCCCATTAGAAACTATCCAGAAACTGGCTGCCTTCTATCTTCAGGTATTTCAATGATTTATAATTTTTACTAAGTAGAACGTTTGATCTATATTTTCTTTTCTTAGTTTTTCAATTAATTTTAAAGAAGTTTTTATTTAGCTAATGATCAATAATAAAATTAATCGAAGATAAAAGAATCATACTTTCTTTTTTAGTGCCAACTTGTAAAATACAAAATCATTAAAAATAATTTTAAGAACATTTCCTACATAAATAGAGCATTATGTAACTATGATTAAAGAACATTATGAAAAATATTTGTCACAAATCCTAAACGCTTTCTAAATATTCTTTAAGAAAGATTTCTACTATTTATATTAAACTGTACTTTTACTTAACCTAAATTTTATCTGAATTTATTGTTCAATCTTACCGTTTTAAACATTTATTTTTGATGAAAAAAGAAATTTACATCAATATTTTAAGAGTCAACTATAATTTACGTATTTTGTTTGATTGATTAAAATATTTTAAAATTCTTTATCAAAATAATAATTCCAAAGATTGTTACAGTTTAGTATTTGTCAATAATAAAAACACTTTTGACTTATTCTTTAATTGACCTGATCGTATCATATGTTTTGTCATTACAGCAGGTCAGGTCAGTCCAGAAGGCTGGTCCTTATATCTCCACTTGCGTCTTTTTAATTGACCTGATCGTATCATATGTTTTTCCATGACAGCAAGTCAGGTCAGTCCAGAAGCCTGGTCCTTATATCTCCACTTGTGTCTTTTTAATTGACCTGATCGTATCATATGTTTTTCCATTACAGCAAGTGAGGTCAGTCCAGAAGGCTGGTCCTTATATCCTATGTGGATATTCCTTTGGTGCATCTGTAGCGTTTGAAATGGCCCTGCAGTTAGAAAAAGCAAAGGAAAAAGTGAAACTGATATTTTTGGATGGCTCACCCACCTACGTAGCTAGTCATACTGGTAACTACAAGGCACGACAGAAACCAGACAACAAAAGTGCCGACGCTGATGCCCTAACATACTTTATCTCACTCTTCAGGGAAGACATTGACTACGTTAAGGTATGTGTACATTGGTAATAACAGTTTTATCTTTATTTAGTAGTATATGTGAGAAGAAATATTTATCAGTAATTGTAGCAACAGGAATATTGATGCATATAAATTAGTTCCTAATGAACGATAGAAAAATGTGGTTTTGTAATGTACCAACATTACTTATACTCACCCATTATGGATAAAAAGCAGTTAACAATAATTTATGGATACATGACAAAGAATACATCCCATTCGTAACATATGTACACAGAGTATATTGCAACAGTATTTTTTTTAATGGAGCAACTATTTCATTTAAATAATTATTATAATGATTCATTTATATACAGGTACAGAAGGAACTCCAGGCATTGACTGGTTGGGAGAACAGGCTGTCACGCGCCACGCAGCTGCTCTCAGGATCTACGCCTTACCCTGCTGAGGAACTGGCAATTGCAGCAGAGTCGTTCTTTAAGAAGTTGGTAGCAGGGGATGCCTACAAACCCTCCGGCACCTATTCTGGACCAGTTACGCTGGTGAAGGCAACTGACAACTACGTATCTCTAGGCAAAGATTATGGTCTCTCCGCGGTAAGTTATACATCATAGTTAACTAAAGATCCTAATGTTCTAAGGATAGAGGGTTCCAAAGAATATATCCATTCAATAATAAGCAAATGTGACTATAGAGAACCTTTTTGAATTGTTATGTATTATTGTATCACCATGTTGATTACATTAAAATGAATGCTACATATGATTTTCTTCAAATTTATTACATATAATTTATCAATTTCTTGGCTATATTTGAATTCCTTGCTGTGATATACAGTTGTTAAATTGTTTTCTGTTCATAAAAATGTATAACTCTGCATTATCAACTATATCCATTATAAGGACAGTGTATTATTATTCCTTTCTCAATGATACAGACTAAATAATTTAATTCATTATTATATCACGCAAGAAACGTCTATGTAAATCCCATCTCTGTTTTAATCTCCTCTATCTATCTTAATTAATCTCTATTTTATGGAAAAGTTACGATAATCAAGGTTTCAGTCACAATTTCTAGAAAAAGTATTCTTAATATCTAAGACGTAAAGTCCAATAGTGAACCAACAGTTTTTGCAACTTCGTCATTAATCTCCGTAACAAGTTCATCTGTCTCAATAGAGGGCTATATTTTTTTGTACATTTTTCTGTCTGGTGAAATAAATGGGACCATTTTCTTACTGACTACAATTCATTATAATAATGTAATGATTCTTCTATCATAATATTCCCTTATAGATTGTACTCAGTTCTCGTCAATTCAGTTTATGATAGATAAAAAAAAAAAAAAAAAAATTGCCACCTAAACATACCACGTGGAAAAAAACCCTTGATTTTATTACTTAAAAATAAATATCCCATGTAACAGGAATATTTGTGCTAGTAATTTGAATAGTCGTTTCAGCATTACTTTACATGGGACTACACTAACACTGTACTGCTGGACTCTAAACGGCTGATAATTAAATACACAAAATATAGCATTTTTTTGGGAAATCTATTTTTCTTTTTAAGTTTTATAATGTAAAACTAGTAATGTTACATGAATAATCAAGTAGAGAGTGATAACACTTTGGATCTGTTTTTAGGTTTGCAGTCAACCAGTTCAGATAGAATCAGTGAAGGGCAACCACAGAGAAATCCTTGTTGGCAGCAGTGCTCAGAAGGTAGCAGAGATCATCTCACAAGTTGTACAACTATAACTCTCGTCACTTTACCCAACCTAGCATTTACTAATTGGTAGTTTCAGCAATGTGATTTTAAGACTGCATTTTACAAAAGGATAGTTTAATCGTAATCTTGTACCAGTTAAACACTAACTGGTATGCTTCAAAAGTTTTTATTCTACTTTAGGTGGTCCACACCTAATTAATTGTTTAAATAATTTTCTAAACTCAAAAAATTCTCGAATCTCATTACAGTAAAACTGTAGCCTTCCTCCTCGATAAAAAAACTGTCCAGTTTTGTTTATTTGTATTTATATATCTGTAAATATTTGTGAGAACAATACATTTGTTTTAGCTGTCGAGCATTATTTTGTATTGCCACTGTACATTATCGCATGCGAGGATCCCGAGCCACTTTACGTTTAATCTTATTTAAGCCATTTTATTCAGTCTCTTATATAAATTTAAAAAGAAATTAACCAAAGTGAGGTTATATTCTTATCAGGGCTTTATACTCTTAATTACATTGTTATTGTGATGTTTTTATAAGAAATTAATTTTTGTAACATCACTTTTATAATGATTTGTTATGTTGTTAATAGTTGATAGCATTTCCTATTATTCATCGTTTATTGTATATAGTTACATTTAAAACGTAGTTTTATTTGTTTTTTATATAGATTGTATCTGTTCATAAAAAATTTATAATTTATTAAGAAATAAAAAACTTTTAAAACGTTAAAAGATATTTTTGTTTCTCCTAAAATTTATTGAAAATATTACTTTACTATGATTATACTGTGGATGTTAGTCTGGAAAACTGCGCTGCTAGGCTTCAGTTTATCTATTGAATTTATCATTAATTGTTTACAATAGTCGATAACAAGTTTCCAGGATCAGACTCTATGACTGTCATTGGTGGAGTGGAACCTTCCTTAATGGACTATGTTAAGTTGTTTTTCGCATGGGGGTTGGAAGATGCAACTACTGGAAGTTTAAGTGGGGAATGGCAAATGATCAGTCATGTGATTTTGGAGCCAAAGTTCAAACTATGGATCACACAGTTAATGAGTGTCCATTGCGTTCTTTTCAGGGGGGATTCGCTGGTCTTCATTAAATCGGAGAAGCAGGTGTTGAATGGTTAAGAAACCTGGATTTAGCTCTGTGACGGGAGATCAATATTAAAATACCAAGACACAAGTACTTTGTACTGTAGATTTTATTTTATTTAGATATTTTTATATGTGAAATATTTTCAATCTTTTATTAGTTTGGTAGCTGGCCTATGAAAGCCATACGAAAAAAAACACCAGTTCCTAGCTAAATTAAAAAAAGCTAAAATTATTTTGCTCAAGTTTTTTTTACTTCAATCTGGTGCCACGAGATGTCAAACTAAGTTAATAACTCCTCATCTATTAAGCTTTAAGTCGATATATTGTAAACTGTTGGTAGAAATAACAGAATAACTATCACCAAACTGAAGTAAAACTTGGTTTAAGAATTTGGTTTTAGTGAGGTAATAAACCAACCGGTAATAATCTACTTGCTGTTTTTATTATTATTCTATTAGAATCTTATGTTTACGATATACAGTAAAAACCGGCAAATCCGAACCCCACCAATCCGAATTTTCGGGTAATCTGAACAAACGGAAACTGAAAATAAAATAAATAAACCATTGAAGACGAAGAACTTGAAACCATGTTTGTTATACAGCGTGAAGTATAACCTGAAAATTGAATAGTGTAGGATTAATTAACTCTCGTACCACACTCCAATGCAAGACCAGTTGCAAAGGTCTTTCAAAAACCAAACTACATTTCAAAGTAAAACTACGTAAATAACAAATCGAACACCGAATTCGATGAAGTGGCCTACTGTAAGGTTAAAATAATACAGTGACTACAGTATTGAACACTTAACACCAATACACTGAATAAAAAATACAATAAACTGTACAGTGGGTTTGCAATTAAACTCAAACAATGGCACTGTCTATGCATCGCATCAGTAGCACGGTAACTAGAACTAGAACTGATGGTACGTATCACGGCGAGGTTGCGCAGTAGACTGTGACATGACATCGTGAAAATCAGCAAATTTAATTATTCTATTTAATATTGGCAACTAAAGCTACCAATCACATAGAAGCTTTAAGCTAAATAGTAGGCAAGCGATTCACCAGTAATCAGCTAGAATTGTAAGCAAAGAATTAGAAAAAGTATTTTTGTGTTTTTTTGTTTATCCATTTCGCTCATGTGACGTCAGGGGTTACGCACATGATACGTACCGTGTTCATTTCTAGGTACTGTAATATGTACCATCAATCTGAGATGGGAGGGTAAGTGATAGTGTTACAGACAGGTGCAGAAATGTATGATCAACTCATTGACACATCCTAACCCCACTACATCGTCATAAAATAAGCTATCAATAAACATAACAACTGCGTTAAACGGTTCTGAGAGTTGTAGGAATGCTTTGAATGATTAGTTACAGTAATTTTCAGATAATCCGAACTTTAAAGAATCCAAACAGGCTGTCCCCCCAATTAGTTCAGATTTGTGGGATTCTACTGTATACAGGGTGTCCCGTAAGTAACCAGTCAAACTTCTGGAGGTCATTCCTTGGGTTAAAACAAACAAAAAATTTCATGTGTACAAATCGTCTATCTCGCTCCATTATCCGGCTATCTGTCTGTATGTGTTTTTTACTAAAAACTTAATATCTCAAAGGTTATTTAAGATAAAACCATGAAAATTGGTATGAATGTTGATCTTTACAGTATGCATGTACTATTTAAATTTCATTTTTTTACAACAATATTTTTCAAAATGGCGGCCATTTTAAATTTTAAAAGCCAAATATCTTAATAACCTTAAATTTTACTAAAAACTTGTAAGTTACAAAAAAGTTTAAGAATTTATTTCTATAAATAATTATATAAAAAGTTTTAAGATTGAACAACTATTAGCTGAGAAATTACAATTTTATCAAATAAAAATATGCTTGATATTAATAAAATTGAAAACTTTAGTGTTCAAATTCGATAAAAATAAAAAATAAGATCTTTAATAGATCTCAAGAAGTGTTTAATGATCAATTTGCAAGTATATTTAAAATGTAAGTAATAGTTTTTATATAAAAGTTTATATTTATATAACTAAACAAATCATATTAAACCTAACCTAAAATTTCGATCTTTGTAAATATGAATATTGTAAACACAGTATAATTTCATAAAACATTGAATCAAGTGCAACATAGAATTACTTCCTAGTACATGAGGGCAACATCTTCTTTGACGACTAAATAATCTACACTCTCAACAACATCCTGACTTCCCTATATTTGTCACTGAATACAAAATGGATGTTATACCTGACCCACTTACATGTATTATTTGTATGCACAAAGTTCTTAGCTCCGACAAAGGACAATGTGAAAGTGTGTGCACTAGGTTGTTTCATGCATCTTGTATAGGCATATCGAATGCTGATTATTCAGAACTTAGCTCCAGAAAAATAAAAAAATGGTTTTGTAACAGAGTGGATTGTATCCTCCCAGGTCAACACCATCTCCTAAATCGATTTGATGATCTTTCTAACAAAATGTCACAGATGCTAGCTATGATGTCAAATCTGACTACTGTACCATCAGATGTCTCGGACATAAAAAATCAACTAAAGGAAGTTAACGAGACATTGACTGCTTTTGAGCCACGCATTGCGGATGTCGAGAATAGAATTGAAGCACTTGAAAAAAAGTTCTCTTCAACTGCAAACGAGAGCGATCAGTCTTGTAATCTTGAAGTGGTGCTGGAGGAGATGATCGACCGTGACAAGCGATCACACAATGTCATAATATACGGGGCTGCTGAGAGTAGTAGCAAATCTACTGAATCAAGGATAAAATTTGATAGCGATCTTGTCTCAACTATGATTGATGCCGTATTTCAAGAAAACCCCGCGAGAAAGTTTAAATGTTATCGTATTGGCAAAAACGCTGGTGATATGCCTAGGCCTCTGAAGATTGTTTTCCAGGACCGCAAAGATGCCTTTTCATTTTTTAATAAGTTTAACATAACTGCTGTCAAGGACATAAAACCTGCTCTTGCTAATGTTACAGCATCAAGAGACAGAACTCCTCGTGAGAGAAAACTGCTTGAAAGTTTAAGAGAAGATTTGAAAACTCGTCTGGCCTCTGGAGAAGTCGATCTAACGATTAGATATATTAATGGTGTCCCCAAAATTATAAAAAACAAGCCAAAAAACGGATAAATTATGATCGCAATGGAATCCATATTTACTTTCAGAATGTCAGAGGGCTACGCCTAAGCTTGATCAAGTAAGAAAAGCTATAACAACCTGTGTATATGATATCCTAGTGTTAGTGGAATCAAATCTAGGTGATGATGTAAATGACTCTGAACTTGCTCTCTCTAACTATACCATTTATAGAAAAGATCGATCTACGCTTACCAGTAAAAAAGTGGGAGGTGGAGGTGGAGTCCTGATTGCGATCAATTCCACTCTAAATTCGAGGCTTATACCCTCTCTTAACGATGAAATAGAGTGCTTGTTTGTCTCACTGAAATTTAATCATACAGTCTGTTTGATTGGAGTAACATATATTCCTCCTCAAATGCCTGCTGCAGTATATGCCAAGTTCAGCGAGTGCCTAGAAGATGTTCTCTCATGTAGTCACAATATTAGCGATTCTATAATATTGGGTGATTTTAACTTGCCTGATGTGATACTGGACTGATCCTGTTCCTGTTTGCCGAGCATCTCAATACCTAATAGACGTTATGAATACTTTCCATTTGGTCCAGTTGAACAAAGTATTGAATGCCAGAGGAGTCCTACTTGACCTTATATTTTCTTCAAAAACTGAAGTAGACGTTACTCCAGCATTGGATCCTATAATACCTCTTGAAGATGCCCATCCTGCTTTATCAGTCACTTTTTCCCTTCCCCATGAGGACAAAGTTACACAAATCAAGATCTCTGATTTTAGACGCTGTGATTTACTTCGAGTCTTCCAGCTTCTTCAGAGTCGGCTGGGTAAGTTCAATTTCATATTACTCAATTACAAGAATTCTCCTCATGGTACATTAACAATATCAGTGAAATTATATTGTCTTGCACCCCCGTGAAAACAGTTGGAACCCAAAGATTTTTGCCTTGGTTTTCGAGGGACTTAAGAGTTTTGATCGTTCAAAAAAAGAAATTCACGCTAAATATAAGAAATATCTGCTCAGGACTGATTACCAAGAATTCCGCCGCATTCGTGCCTTATGTAAGAACCTTACCAATGAATGTTATTCTAGATATATATCTCAAGTTAGTAATACCTTATCCTCCAATCCTAAATCCTTTTGGAGTTTTATCAGAGGTCAACTTTCGAGCACACCTCCTCCTGTTGAAGTCTCTCTCAATGATGTCTCATCTAGTTCACCGACTGAAGCATGTAACCTCTTCGCTAAGTTTTTTGCGTCAGTGTTTAAGAATTCCGCATGTAACTCTCCTGATTACGACTTCAAATCACCATTGACTTTGTCATCATGTCACCTTGATAGTGAAGAAGTAGAGCGTGCACTGACTCAACTTGATCCCCATAAAGGAGCTGGCCCTGATGGTATACCACCTTTAGTACTTCGTGTTTGTAGTTCAATACTTGCCCCCCAATTAACTATATTGTTCAATCAAAGCCTTAGATTGGGAGTATTTCCTGAGATTCTAAAGAGTAGCTTTGTGGTGCCTGTGTATAAATCTGGCCGGAAAGAGGATGTTTCTAACTATCGGCCAATCGCCATACAATGTTCTACTGGCAAAATATTCGAGAGACTTGTGTTGGATAGGATATTCTTTAATCTGAGAAACATAATTGTTCCTGAACAACATGGGTTTATTCCGGGAAGATCTACTCTTACCAATCTCACACTCTTCCAGAGCGACATTCTTGCATCAATGGCTTCTGGTAGGCAGTTGGACTGTATCTATCTCGACTACTCGAAGGCCTTTGACACAGTTAGTCATGTCCACTTAATTGCCAAACTCGAGGGATATGGCATTGTTGGCCCCTTATTGAACTGGTTTAAATCCTATTTAAGTAACAGGATGCTCATTGTTAAATACGCTGGAAGCACCTCAGAGTCATTTGTAGCCTCGTCTGGAGTCCCACAGGGGTCTCATTTGGGACCTGTCCTCTTCAACTTATTTATTAATGATATTGTAGTACAAGATGTTGGCTCCAACTGCTTGATGTTTGCTGATGATCTGAAAATATATAGACCCATCTCCTCACTAGATGACTGCATTCTTCTACAGAACAGTTTGGCCAGGATCGTGGATTGGTGTGACTTAAACCAAATGGCTCTGAACATCAAGAAGTGTGTAGTAGTTTTCTTTGCCAGATGCATTAATCCAATTAAATTTGATTATAAGCTCGGCAGTAGTATTGTCACAAGAAAGACCAGTACCAAGGATCTTGGAATATCACTTTTGGATTACCTGAATCCCTCCTCCCACATAGACAGCATATGCAGCAAGTCCGCTAAAGTCTTGGGTTTCCTCGTTAGAGAGTCTAGAAGTGGTATAAGTATTGACGCTCTTAGATCACTTTACGTTGCTCTGGTCAGACCAATCCTCGAGTACGCCAGTCCAGTTTGGTCACCATTTCAACAGAACCACATTGAAAGGATAGAAAAGCTTCAATCTCGCTTCATTCGTCTGATTGGCCTGAGGATGGGATTCGAGTATCGTCTTGTGCCTATGGACGAGATTGCCAGAGCTCTGAGGTTGCAACCTTTGGAGAAACGCAGGCACTTAGCTGACGTTGTATTCTTATACAAGTTGTTGAATGGCGAAATCGATTGTTCTGCGCTACTTTCAAAAATCGACCTGATGATACCTTGCTCTACTCGAAGACGGCATCTATTCAGTCGTCGTCACTGCAACACCAGTTACATGTTCAACAGTACTTTGCCACGGCTACATTGACTGGGAAACAAAATTTGTGATGAGATAGACATTTTTAACTGTAGCATTACACAATTGAAGAAATCATTTACATTGCTTGATGCTTAACTTAATTTTGCATGATTGTTAATTTGTACATGAAGGTTTGTTTGTTAACTTTGTTTTCAGATAATTATAGGGTGTAGGGTTTAATTTTTCCCAATGCAAGATGTAAATAATTTGATGTTAAATGTTGCTCTATCTATTATTCATGTATTCATGTATTAATATTTATTATCTTTTCGTTATTCATTAATCTTATGTAAATTGTATGATGTTATTTATTATTATTGTAATTTATGTAGAGTTTGCTCTAGCATGGTACTATTTATAAAATAAGATCTAAGTTTAATATATCAAATAAGTTACTTGTTTGCAAATTCCTTATTATTATGTGGTAGCATAAACCATACTTTTGTTGGTTCTGCTTTATTTTTGTTTGATGGCATGGTTTGTTGAGTAATACTCTTAAGTTTGAATTGCAATCTTAATAAGTAGGCTAGTTTTTACATATTGCCTTGTTGTATTTTTTCTCTGCATGATAAATGTAAAAATGGTGATTACTGTTTATAAATAAATAAATAAATAATCAAACATTCTCACTGAAAAAGTTAAGGTTATCATTTTCTTAGAGTTATGCCCTTTACCAGCTTTAACAATTTCCCAAGAGTTTACATTATTACATAGTTTCACAGAAGTTACTCTATTACACATTGTGCACAGTTGTAAATTACAGTTTTTATTATCTTTGTTACACTAACTTTTAGTTCTGCCAATAGAATATCATCATCACTGTCATCTACCATCATAACATGATTTGCCCCTCGTACATCTTACGTAACTTCTATTTTTATCCTAACTACTTTCGTATATAAAGAACGTTTCAAATATGTATCTAAAATATACTGTATATGCTAAGACTGAGATCAATTAGCTTGGTCTGAAGATAATATCCAAAGCTCATGTTCAAATTATATATTTCAGAAGAAAAAAGAAAAACTTTATCATTTTGTATCCATGAAATTAATTAATGAACTTATTACTATTGATACTACTTATTGTTCAAGAGGTATCAGATCGGCATTTGTGAACAATCAGAAATTAAAAAGTATGGAATTAAACAATCTGAAAATATATCATTATTCATTAGTAAGAAACCGATCGTAGAGATATGGGCGAATTAGTGAAGATGAATGATGTAGTCAGTGTTTCTAACTAAGGCGAACAGTTCCTCAGAAAGAGCCATATCTGAACTATAAAATCACCATATTGATATTATGTCTGAATAATTGTACCATTTTTAAGTGGATAATTCAAAGGATTTTTTATTTTATTATTGTAGTACTGTAGTTTATTATAATTTTTCTGTCATGATCTTCATTGTATTATTAATGTATGCATTATGACTTAATACTCATGTGAATTTCTCTTCTTTTGTATCACGATTCTTTTTACACACATGAAACTGGACGGTAGACAAACTTTTACATTAATTTGTGGTTTTTGTTTTTAGATATAAATCCAGTTAGAATTTGGTGTGCACAGAATTAAAAACATGCACAGACCTATAATTGATTAAAAACTTTCATATTTATAGTTGTAAAAATCTATTGTAATGATTATATATTTTCACTTTCTTTTTCACTAAAATTATACGTTTGTTCTTTTTACGATGGTACATAACTATTACTATGTTTCTAGTAGTTAGTTTTTAGTTATTTGAAGAAACCTCTGAATTACGTAATTTGGTTAAACTATTTTGTATGAATATGTAACCAATAATAAATACATATGAACAATTCGTAGCAGAAAGGGAAGTGTTATCAGGATAAATATTTTAAAAACAACTATCTGTACTGAGATAATCTTTTTTCCATGAATAATTGTTGAAAATAAAATGACAAAATTGGTTTGTTTAGTATTTGAAATTACTTAAAATAAAATTACATATAATCATTGTTTTAATTTTTGATTAAACTACTTATTTAAATCCTTTACCACTCGAAACATTAGTCGTGTTACTGGTACGGTATTTGATATGACTGTATATCTGGTATACTTAGAGGAAAACACATATTGGCACTCAGCTAAGCTTAAATCATATTTATCACATATTTAGACTACAAGAAGTATTTGTTTTCCATACTCAAAATTTTTATCGATCTCGGCCAGTTTTATAAAAGTTCTTGTTTATTTATAGTTTCTCTTTAGAATGAAATAACTAAATATCATTCTAATGGGAATTCGATAATTTCCACATCAGTTTTATAACCATATAATATTTAAGAAGAATTGAGATTCCAAATTCGTGCGGTTCGTTGGTTGACAATTCCTGAGATCCATGGCCTCACCTAGAAAATATGAATACACTAGGGGACACCATTGCACGCTTCGCGAGCCAACCTGTCCCTACATGACAAATCATAAATTGGGAATGTAAGCTAGTAAATTATGATTTGTCGAATTCAGATACAGTAAAGTAATTTTTGTTTATAGCAATGACATATATTTATATTTACTATATATTATACTTGTTCTAATGGTTAAAAAAAATCCCACACATTTTAGAAAAATCGTTTAGTTTTTGATGTATTCTAACAGATATTTTTATTTTCAACCACTGGAACCAATGTTGCTCCACACTCAAATACTGAAGCGTGGATATATTTAATAAATATATATTTATTAAATATTTAATAAATATTTATATTTATTAAAAGTTTATACATTAATTAAACTATACTAAGGTTAACAAACACATCATATCCTAATATTCTAAAAACATACATTTTATTTAAAATATTCAACTTAACAACTCTGTGTTTACATTTACAAATACAAGTATTTTAATTTTTAAAGATTTAACTATTTTAATGTAAAGAACTAATTTTATTCATCATTGCTGCCATTCTTTTGCGTTGCATAGAAAATTGTGTTCTTAATTACTAGAGATTACCTAATTGCAATTAAGTATATATATATATATATATATATATATATATATATATATATATATATATATATATATATATATATATATATATATATATATATATATATATATATATATATATATATATAAAAGTGTTCAATTAGTTTGAGGAGTTATATATATCCTCAAAAACATCAATAAAGATAAAAAATGTCAAATCATTTATCTATATTTTAATTTAAATCAATAAGTTATTAATGGAATTAATGTAAGTCTCGTAATGCAAGTTTTCAATACATGGAGGTTATCAATCAAATAAATATTGATTTATAAGTTTCAACTAAATGCAAATTTAAAAAAAGGGTAATGAAGTCCTTATTAGTCTAATCGTTCATTTAAATTTAGTTGAAACCATATAAATAGCTGACACCTTTCTTAATTTTTGTGTGGTAACTTCATCAATAACAACAATTTCCTTAATAAGTATAATATAACAGTAAGCTTCTAATAAGAAATGAATCGTAGGTGACTTTTATTTCTTCCATTTAGAAAAATCTTTAGTAGTTGTGTTGATACTTTCTTATTTACTATACGAGTATATTTCTAAACATATATTTATGTCTAGCGTTTGTTCCTGTCCCTACAATCACTGAGGCCAGAGGCAACCAGGCAGCTACGGACAACAAATACTTCCTGTATCACATTAAGGTAAATTTAATAGATTGCTTTTAATTTTGTAACAAAATTTGTTGAAATGATTCAGGAAATATACATTTTATTCTTTTCGTTGAACCATAACAATATAATTATTTATCTCAGTGTGCATTTATGGATTAATTTTTGTTATTGCCGGAAAACAATTAAAATTATTGTAGCCAGCACAGTTTAAAAAATAAATTATATTTACAAAATTTGAGGAAAAACTTCAACTAAAGCACAGTTAAAATATAGTATTAAAATATCAGTTGAATAAACTTTAGTAGATTACTCTAAAAATGCAAAGATCGTTAATAAAAATATCAAATAATTTGCCTAATCGTAAATAAAATTCTCATACCACGATCAAATTTAATCTAATCAAGTTGTATTAGTGTAACTTGTTATTATATTTGTGTTTAATAGATTTTTCACTAATCTAACTTCTTACGGTTTCAGTTAAATTGATTTCAAGCTCTGGATTTATGTTTCCAAATGGGCCAACAGTACTTTCAACAACCACGCAGAGTACAACCAGTTGGTAAATCTAGTAAGAGAATTTAGGTAAGTGTTTTTAAGAGTTCATTACTGTAATCAGTATTCAAAAGTATTGAGATATTGAACTCTGTAAAAACTCTGCAGTGAATAATATTATTTACGCTATATATATATATATATATATATATATATATATATATATATATATATATATATATGATCAGTTATTTAATATATACAATAAAAAATCTGTTTGATTTATTTTAAAGGAATTATAGCTGAAAATGATATCATCAATAGTTATCATTTTAACAAATATAAACTGTTATATGATTTGGCTTTAATCAACAATACATGTATAGATTTTTTTAATAATGCAAATAACTGTTAAAATTACAGTTATAATTACTTTGGCTTATAGGTACGTAAATTTATAAGGGATCATGCCTATATTTAAACACTGAACTTTGCTGTATGCTGTTTTAACACGTAGATTTTGTAAGCAACATTATCAAGTATTTAATGAGGTATCGTATCACAATAATGCATTTATAGTAAAATTGCACACAATTTCAAATCATATCTGTACTTCACTAATGATATCAACTCTATATAATGCTATAATATATTATTAGAATCCTGACCATTAGACTTGGTAGCGTATTTACATACATCTTTTATGACGAATGGACTACACTTTAGTTTTGAACTGTTACGACTTTTAGATTCTATAAAATACAATAAGTTAAAAGCTCTTGCTACAAGCAAGAAAGAAACAATTGAGTCTGTTTTATTGAACCACATTAAAACTGCTCATTCAAAAGTTATACTAAACAATAGTTCATGTTAGCAACAACGGCCTCTCTGTCTAGGTGACCTCAAAGCCAGCTACTGGACTACTGGTTCAGACCTCGGTGAGAAGGACAATGTCTGGAGTTTGTTTGGCTGACAGCGAATCTAACCATGTTGTCCAGTAGGCAACTGGAGAGATGGACCACTGCATATAACTCTGTGCTGGCAATGAGAACTACATGAATGACAATGGATGCTCTCTACGTAACTACGCCATCTGTGAAGCCGCTCCTTAAAGTTAAAATAATTTTGTAAAATAAAATAAAATTTAAAATAAATAAATGAATAAAAATATGAAATTTTCTTATCTGTCTCTAACACCTTAAATTCATTTTTGTATGTAACCAATTCAATGTTAACTCATTTTTAATGTATTGAATTATAGAAGAAAAATAAAATAACACTTTCTCTAAATTATGTAGATTAGTTATAGAAGTACTATGACCAAAACATTTAAATCATAGTCAAGCAAGTGCTAGTGAAAAACATGATTCGATCTTTGTGGGTTTTCAATCTTTAATATCAGTTAGGTACCTATGTTCCTGTATAAAAAACGAAGTGTCCAATCTTTATGTCTTATGTATACGTATTGTAAATAACACATGAAACCTGCAGCCACGTATTTTCTTGATATATCAAAATGCATTGCGTGATATGCATGATACAATATAATCTTACACTAAAGTCATGTATTCATTTGTTTGTTTTGATGCTCTAAGATTTTTAAATTTACAATTTTGGATTTTTTGGAAAATAATAGCTATCTCAAAACGAACAAAACCATTATAATTACCCCTTGATAAATTATATTCATTATTATTAATGTTAAACAATATGTTCATGGCTGGAAAACCAGAGCATTGGTGGGAAGGGTGTCACAATATTAATTTGTAATTGTTACTCGATTTCACCTTCCGCTTGTGAACTTCTTCCAGCAAAGTTGGAAAACTGAAGCTGTTGTATGTTGATTGCTAATAACCACAACCTGTACCTATCTGAAGAGATCTAAGAGATCGAAATAGCGAATCACAAGCCTATTTGTAAGTCTAGTCGCGTTAGTGCTAGTCCCGAGACAGTACGACTAGACTTACATATAGGCTTGTGTTTCGCTGTTTCAATCTCTTAGATCTCTTCTAACAGGTTGCGGTTATTAGCAATCAACCTACAACAGCTTCAATTTCTCAACTTTTTTGGAAGAAGCTCACAAGCGAAAGGTGAAATTGAGTAACAATTACAAATTAACAAATATGTTCATATTTCTTTATAACTTTACTACAAAGCATGTAAAGTAAAAGAAAATAATTTTTCTTGATTATTAAAAAATACTACTGGGACTAATCTTTATCTGATGGGAATCTTAAAAATCTGATTTATGCAGTAGTTGATTAGTTTTATATAATTAACATATGGATGTTGTCACATCAGATATAGTCAACTCTTAACCTCTTCAGTATGAATTATTTAATATTTTTTTACTCAATTAATTTATTTTGTACACTATAGTGTACATCAACTTAAATATTTTTTTTTTAAAGTTCCAAATGTATGAATGAACCTGAAAACAGTGTTTTTGTACACTAAGGTGTACATAGTAACATGTCTGTATGGTGCTGCGCTCTAGTGGTCAGATTTGAAACTACCAAACCACACTTGCTTTACTGTTTCCAACAATAAGCCAATGAGGTTATGTCAACTGCTGTTTGAAGTTCCTATAATTATTATAAAGGTAAGTCTTCTTGAATTTATACTTATACAATTTAAGTATAAATGTTTCCTAATCATTTAGTATAAAAATCATGTCAGATAACTAATTCCTAACATGTATTTATTTATTGGCATTTTCATGTACACTATACTGTACAACTTTTTTTTTTTTTTACACTTTTATTTCTGGATCAATATTTTACATATTATACACAGATATCGGGTTCGCTCATATATGAGTCACCCTGTAACAAGAATAACAATCAGTAAACAAAAAATATATATAACATATTTAAGTTAAAAAAAAAAAAAAAAAAAAAAAAAAAAAAAAAAAAAAAAAAAAAAAAAAAACAAATAAGTGTTACATAGAGAGGCTATAAATCAGTCTATCATGTCTTGAGGAAGTCTGGCTTTCAAACGCCTGTGCAAAGTAGGTTTCCAATGTGAAAGCTAATAGCTCCTGGAACATTTTCTAAGTTTGCCATGAACTTACGACAACTTCTTTTAATAAAAGCATCAATGGTATCGAGTCCAAATTCTACATGCAGATGAGAGTTACGTATGTACCATGGACTATCAACTGCAATTCTTAAAACTTTGTTTTGGAAAATTTGAATCTTTTTCAGTTTGCCGGAAGAAATGCACATTCCCCAAACTGGACAGGCATACATAATTAACGGCCGAAGAATTGTTTTATATATTAAAAATGTACATTCTGGTTTTAAATATGACTTTCTGTTTATTATAGGAAATAACATGGATAGACGTGCTTGAGTGAGTTTGTTGTTTACGTGAAGATTCCAGTTTAATTTTTTATCGAGGTAGAACCTAAGTATTTTATACTTTGATCATCAAGGTTCCAAGGAATTGAAGTATTTTCAATAGCAACTTCAGGTGGCAAAATATACTTCCTCAAAGAGAAAACCTTTGTTTCACATTTCATTGGATTTAACAATAGTCTCCAGCTTTTAAACCAATTGGTCAGAGATGTAACGCTGAACTGTAAAGAATTTACGGCCTGGTTGATGTCAATGTGCTGGGTAATAAGAACCGTGTCATCAGCATAAAGAGCGATAGTAGCCTGAGGAAGCTCAGGAATATCAGACATGTATAAATTAAAAAGAAGAGGTCCCAGTATTGAGCCTTGAGGAACACCTGCGCCTATTGGACGAACTGAGGAAAGTGTGCAGTTGAGTTTGACACAAAAAGTCCTATCAGACAGAAACGATTGCAACAAAGCTCTCAGATACAAAGGAAGTCCAAACTGATACAATTTATATAACAGGCCACCATGACAAACCTTATCAAATGCACTTGTTATGTCCAAAAATGCTGCCGATGAATGAAGCTTCTTCTCAAATCCTTTACATATGATTTCATTGATTCGTAGAAGTTGATGAGATGTAGAATGCCTTGTACGAAATCCAAACTGATAAGGGGGAATGATATTAGAAGAATCCAAGTATTTTAGCAGTCTCTTCTGTATAATTTTTTTCAAATAATTTTGATATTGATGAAAGGAGACTAATCGGACGGTAACTGCTAGGAAAATGTTTAGGTTTGTTGGGCTTGTGTATAACAATTATTTGAGCAAGTTTCCAGTTTTTGGGAAAGTAACCAACAGAAATACAAGCATTGAAAATAGATGCCAGTATTGAAAGTGCGTTGGTAGAAAAATTCTTCAAAACTATGTTAGGTACCAAGTCATGCCCTGGAGATTTTCTGTTGGGGAGATTTTTAATAATATTTTTAATTTCCGAGGGTGAGGTAAATTTCACAGGCTGCTCTGCACTGCTAGGGGTTGTGGACAAAAAATCCTCAACATTTCTGTTAGTTTCAAAATCATGAACAACATTAGGAATGAATGCATTCTCAAAAAAATCAGCAAACATTACTTTTTTCGGAATCACTTTCAAAAATAAAATTATTTTGTTTTAGTGGAGGCACAATTGTCAGTGATTGTAAAAGCCTCTTTGTTGCTTTCCACATATTAGAATCACCAGGATCAATATCAGAAACGTAAAGTTTGTAAGAATTAATCCTATATTCATCAAGTTCGCTACGTACTTTACGAATTAGTTCATTTAGCTGCATCTTTAAGTGAGGGTACCTGTATCTCTGCCACTGACGTCTCACTCTATTTTTATATCTAATTAATTGCATAATTCTCATGGGAGGATGAAGAAAAGTGTTTCGTGTAGGGGGAAAAGTCCGGATAGTTGCATTCTTGACTGATATTTGTAAACACTGTAAAGTCTTGAACTGCTCTGTCAATGCCATTTACTGAATATAAGTCCGTTGGAACTTTCATGCGATTGTCGAATTCTGCACAGAAGGTATCCCAATCGACTGGACCGTTTATCAGTCTGGGAATTTGCGGAGAAAATATTGGTTGTATGAAAAAACTTACAATAATAGGGAGATGGTCAGAATCAAGTTCGCTGATTACTTGTTGTAGAATAGGAGCTCCAAAGTTTTTATGAAGAGTAATGTCCAATATATCAGGATGGAAATTGTTTTGCCAAGGGTAATGAGTGGGTTCAGACGGAGCTGAAATATTTATATTGGTTTCATTCATAGCACGTAACAAGCGAACCCCATTCGGGTTAGTTACCCTACAACCCCAAAATTGATGTTTACAATTTAAATCTCCTAAGATAACAGTTGGAGTGTCACCATGACTTAGATTTAAAAGATCTTGTTGGTGAAAACGTCGATTGGGTGATTTGTACACAGAAATAACATTACAAGACTGGTCATTTTGCAAATTAATTTTGATACCAACAGCTTCAGCTGAAATAAGATTTGGCAACAGTATATTGTGATGATTAAGGTTTCTTTTTATAAAAATTGCCACTCCTCCAGAAGCATTGGGTGCATTCCTGTCTTCTCTATAAATAAAGTATCCAGGGATTTTAAAGGGCTCATTTATTACAAAGTGCGTCTCAGTGATGCAGGCGACATCGACGTTATGCCGAACCATGAACTCAGAAAAAATATTCTTCTTTCTCTTTAGGCCATCAGCATTCCAGTTTAGGATTGTTAAGTTTTGTATGATGCATGTTCTAGGGTGCATTTTTGAACAGTGAAGTAATAACATTAGATATAATCTTTTTAATGATAGGCATGGCTGACTTAACTAAATCTAATATTAGTTGTTCTATATTAGAGCCACTCTCAAGTACCTCGTTAGCTGCAGTTTCAGTAGTGTCGTTATTAAAAACACTGAAATCAGTTTGGTGATGCAAATTTGTTGACGTCTTCTTAGTTGCTTGAGCGTATGACT
Source organism: Stictocephala bisonia (assembly GCA_035578905.1). Lineage (NCBI taxonomy): Eukaryota > Metazoa > Arthropoda > Insecta > Hemiptera > Membracidae > Stictocephala > Stictocephala bisonia. Next base: position 99,823 of record JAQJVL010000215.1, on the reverse strand, counting down.
TGGAAGTTGCTTGAGGGCGGGCTTGTGAGGTTTTTATTCTAATTCCAGTGTTTTCGGTACTGCGCTTTTCATCAGTGCTCCTAGTAGATGAGTGATGGGTGAGTCCAGTAACGTTGCTTTTAGTCTTTTGCTGTATATCTTTATAGTATTTACAGCCTTTGAAATTGGCCGAATGATTCTCCCCACAGTTTACACATACAGGGGGGTCAGTCTTCTTCTTCGGACAAGCAGAGTAGAGATGTTGGCCAGTACACTTCACACATCTGGGATCGAGCTTGCAAAAATTTTTCGTGTGACCATAACGTTGACATCGAGTACACTGGGGCACATTTGTAGGCTTCCGTTTAGGCTCAACATGAACAACAGAGTAGCACAGTCTATTTAATTCAAATATAGCTTTTCCAGATTCATTGTTTTCTAACGAGACTGCACAAATAGGGAATGGAATTTTTTCCTTGTTAAATAATCTATTTACAGTGAGAACCGGATAGTTGTGAGAGATTAACTCATCCTGAATTTCCTCTGGAGAAAGAGAGCAGGGAACGTTTTTAATTACGACTTCTAATTTCCTGTCTATTTTTGTCTGAAACGTATGGTATTTAACATTTGATTCGTCGTAAAATTGTGTCAGTTTTCTAAAATCATCTATGGTCAGAAGATTAATTTTCAAAGATGAGCCTTTGACTTCAGTGGTAAACTCACAAGTAATTACACTTTTAATATCTTTGACAATTTCCTGATGATTGTTAACATCGTGGACAAAAATAGGTGGAGGTTTAACAATTTTATGCAATTTACTTGTAGCAGTTACATCAGCCATCTCATTTTCATCATTATTAGCAAAAGAGTAGTTGTGGTCTGATAGTGGATTAAATTTGTTTTGATCACACAGCTGATTAGTATCTAAGACATACCTTTTAGGCTGTAGATTTACACAATTGTTGACTGTTTTTCTTTTTCGTGGTCTTAAGAAATCTTGATCAATGTTTTCATTTGATTCTGTAGTGTGGGCGTTAAATCACATGATTTAGGCTTGTTGACAGAAGATTGGGAAGGGAAAATAAACACTGGCTTAGCCATTATTGTTTTTTGGTTATGCTTAGGTAAGCAATGTTTAAACAAAGACCCCTTCGTTATTTTAACAATAACTGGGTGAAATCAACACAAAAACACAAAATAGGTATTCAATATCACTAATATTGCAATTAATAACAAAAAAATAAACTTTTAACACAATTAAAACTCTAAAAAACCGAGCGCGAAAAATAGTTAACTATTACACTTATAATGCATCAGCTGATCTCTACTGTACAACTGAACTGTTGTAGGCTTACACATTATTTTACATTGTTACAACTTATGTTTGTTTATAAACGAACATGGCATAAACACCTATTATAAATATCATGACTTTGATATCTGTTATAGGTGTTAACAAAGATTTATTTTGTAGCTTTTGTAAATCACTATTATGTTTATAGTGTCATTATTTTTTCCTCAGATACTGCAATGGACCGCCTTCAAAAATACAGAAATCAACCAAGATATGAAAGAGTTTGGTATTGGTGCAGCTGTTGTTTTGAAGCTGAGTGACCGAATAAGTAAACCCAGACACAAGCTATATTTTGATAATTACTTTAATTCTTACTTCTTAATTAGTTGCAAATATTAAAGAGTAGGAATAATTTTTCGTCTGGTACTGCAAGAGTAAACGGGTTTTCTCACCCCCCCCTTTCCAGACAATAAGGAAATGACTAAAATGAAAGGGGATATGTTGAAGAGTGTGAAAGTAGAGATGGAGATGTTATGTGTAAGTGGCAACATAAGCGTTCTGTGGTGATGGCGTCTAACTTTTTGTCCATCGGTGAAAGTGATACTGTATAAAGATGGGATGCAGTTCAAAAATGTAAAGTAGATGTTCCGAGGCGTGAGGTAATAAAGCAGTACAACTACTCGATGGGTGATGTTGACCTGTTCAACAGACTCATCAGTTATTACAGAATTAATGTCAGATCACGCAAATGGACATTGAAAATGATATTCCATTTTGTTGATATGGCAGTTATTAACTCATGGATTGAGTACAAAAGGGCCTGTGAAATTTTGAACATTGCAAAAAGAAGACATTATGGATCTCTTCGTTTTTCGTTTGCACTTGGCTAATGCTTTAGTATCTGCTAGAAAGACTAGTGCTACTAAAGAAAGAGGTAGACCATCATCACTTGACCAAAATGACGACAATACAAGAGTACGAAGAGGCCGTAATGAATTTCGACCTATCAATAACGTGAACTATGATTCTGTTGATCATCTTCCGAAACAAGACGTCAAGGCGGAACCAACGAAATGTAAACACTCGGGTTGTGGAAAATTCCGATCACATTGGATTTGCTAAAAATGTTAAGTTCACCTTTCTTTTACTAGAAACAAAAATTGTTTATTCAATTTTCTCAAAATAATAATAATAATAATAAGTTCATATTTGGTTCCTCATGATATGTATTTGGTCTAACTTATTTTCTCTATTGTTCCTCTATCAATCCAAGGGAAGGGGTTGGAGTGATCAGATATTTTGGCAGCTTCTGGTCACACAGCCAGCATAAATACTTCCTGCATAAGACCGATGTCCAAGCACGCTGTGGTGGTCCGTGGTTATGTACACTATGGTACATAATCAACAAGGGGGAAAAAATTATAAAACTTGCAAAATGTTGTCAAGACATGTGTAAGTGAGCATATTTTAATACATTTGTAATATATTCATGGTATTATGTATATTCCAAACTTTACAGAGTAAAAAGTTGATGTACACTATAGTGTACAAAGGACCTGAAGAGGTTAATTTTTGAAGCCATAATGGTTTATTACTTTATATGATAAATAATAAATCAGTTATTAACAATCCCACAATTTCTCCCTCAAACTATTTTAATTCATTTAGCCTTATAACCAATTTCATTGGCGTCTGAAATACAGAAAAATTACAATAGACAATAATATTAAATTGTAGTTATTATTTACAAACAGTCCACCTGTAATAAACTAATACACTGATTTGAAACTTGTATTAACTAATCAAACTAAATTAATAAACGGCAACAATCAATACCGTTTCATAATACAAGTATTATTTTTGTATTCCTAATTATTATTATTAATTTCATATAATCCTTAAAAATTAAATAACTTTAAGATTTATATTTGTTCTCCAAAATTTTATATTTTACATGTTTGTCTAATAGTCACATGGGGAGAGAACTATTCAAAAACAAATACTTACTTTAATTAAATTTACAAAAATTTCCTGAAGCAGCATATTGCGTGTGGCTAGAAATACAAAACAGGTTAACAACTCACAAAATATAAGTACAAAATACAAATGCTATTGTGATCGATTCCGGTAAACCATGCTTACCATCCAGGGCCGGCCTAAGGCGAAAATTGCAAGTGTGCAAGACTCTTATTTTATGCCCTTACTGGGGGGGGGGTCTGGGGTATGGAACCCCCCTCCCCCCCAGGAAAGGTGGTCCGGAAAAGTTTTGAAATTTAAGGTCTAAAAACACATCTTTGTAGACTTTTGTACCTTTTAGAAGATTAAATTTATGTCTCTCAATTTGATTTATTACTGATTGACTTGCTAGGTTTAATGCTCTTCCTTCTATCTTAAACCACTATTATGTTAAATAAACTAATGAAAGCTTCTGGGTCATGTTATAATTATTTTTACTCTTATATTTCAAGTATTCTCAGAATAAATAGCTAATGTGGAAATCACCATCCGCCAGAACTGAGGTAAATTTTCATATCTTATGGGTAAAAGAAAATAAAACAACAGAACATAGTGAACCAATAATTACAGAGATTATCAATGACGCACACACAACAAAAGTTTATTAACTATTAAGATAGCTACATAGTCTCGTTTATTATATATTTATACAAGGGCTTTTCTTGCTTTCATTTCGGAGAGAGAATTAACTAAGTCTAAATAATCAATTGACTGAGACAACTTGCTTTCAATTAATAGAATTGAATGTCTGCTAAGTCTTTTTAAGACAGTGTTAACTTGAGGTAAGTTTTGTCCACTTTAGCTTTGAAAAGCTTCGTTCAGCGGAGGCGACCGACAGGGGCTTTGTGGTTACGATTCGTGATGCATTCCACAGGTTGACATAGGCATCCCTGCTTTCGGTCACTTATAAAAAGTTTAGGATATCCATTGGAGACGTTTGACCTAAAAATAATAAAATTATATCATGAAACTCTTCAAGTGTAATTTTTAGAGAAGATATCATGAAAAAGATTAGAATATTTTGGAGTAAAACTAGAAAAAAGTACAGTCGACATAATTTAATTATATAGTAACATTCTGAGTTTAATTGCAGTTATCTGGTATAAAATAAGGTAAGAAGTGGAATTTGACTGTATATAAACATATCAAGTTTAAATCGTTAATTTAATTTGGTAAAAAACAAACAAACACACAATTATATGTAATTATGTCTGGATACAATATAATCTTACACTAAAGTCATATGTTTGCTTTAAAGCCCTAATGGCCGGTTTCACCAACCTTCGTTAACTCATTTAACGAATGTTAAAGATTTGACGATCGTTAAAATGTTGAAAAGTTGTTTCACGAACGTCCGTCATCACTGATGCTTGTTAAATCATTCGTTAAATTTGATGGTCGATGTTTGGATCTTTAAAGTTTGACGGCTGGTTAATTGTTGGTTTTATGTATTATTTTTGAGGTTATGCGAGTTTGTTATTAAAACGAAATGGCTGAATATTTTGATATGGAGTTAATGTATATAGAATTTCTAGAAAACATAGGACCTGCGCGAGGAATAGTAATGCGTAATAATGATTTTCATAATTTGGATGACTTGAAGTTTGTTATGAGATACAGATTTAGTAAACCAGTAGTGCTAAAGATATTGCAACAGATTGATGCTTTGCTTGAATTCCCTACGAACAGAAACAAACCATTGACACCAGTGCAGCAATTACTTCTCACCCTAAGGTTCTACGCTACAGGATCGTTTCAAATCGTCAGTGGGGACTTGCAAGGAATCTCAAAAGCTACTGTATGTAGATACATAAGAAAAGTGTCTGAGGCGATTGCCTCACTTTCACATCCATACATAAACTTTCCAAGTGAAAATGAACGAGGAAAAGTCACACACGATTTTTATAGAATCGGAGGATTTCCCGGTGTAGTAGGAGCTATTGACTGTAGTCATATCCCCATTAAATCTCCTGGTGGGGATAATGCAGAAACCTTCCGAAACAGGAAAGGGTATTTTTCAATCAACGTGCAAACAGTATGTGATTCTAATCTATTAATTAGAAACATTGTAGCTAGATGGCCAGGGTCTGTACATGACAGTTATGTATTTGATAACTTCGAATTGAGAATGGAGTTTGAAATAGGTGGAATAAGAAACTGTCACTTATTGGGTGACAGTGGCTACAGATTGTCAAGTTATTTATTGACACCTTTTCTAAATCCTGGCAATGAAGGAGAACAAAACTATAACAGAAGTCACATTGCGACTAGGAACACAGTCGAGCGCCAGTATGGTGTATGGAAAAGACGTTTTCCATGCTTGAGTTTAGGATTAAGAACAAAATTACCTACTACTCTCACAATTATAGTATCGACAGCTGTCCTCCATAATATTGCCATTGAGACCAAAGAAGATGAACCACCAGTAGATGTTGCGCTTCACCAGTTCCTAAATGAAAGAAGGCTCGTTCAAGAATATGAAGATGCACCTGTTCCCCAAGTGGCTGCACACAATCATGGGCCTCCAGCCGTACACCGACAAAGATTAGTAGAAGCGCACTTCCTTTGAATCGTTTAAATGTTGAAAATAAATTTAAATGTACCACATATCTTAACAAAGATTTTAATGTGTTTCAGCAATGTTAGTTTATTTTTCATTATACTAAATTAGTTGTAAGCAATAAATATCGCTAAATCTTACAATCTAATTTATAAAGATATAAAATAAACGTACCGCCAGACACGGTCGGGGCCCTTGGCTGCAGTCCCGTATCTCTCTCCGATTTACCAAATATAACCCATCAAACTATTCAACTATGATTCACCACACATAATGAATTAGATTCCCATTTGTTTTTTCATAGATAATACAGTAGTTAAATACTCAGTAGAATACATAAGGAACAAAATAAGCACTTTGATTACATGTAGGGTTAGGTCTGCTGGGCCAGCTAGTATATTTATAAAATGTATGTCAAGTGAAAGTAAAAAAAGAAAATAATAAAAAGAAAAAATGATGAAAAATCTTAATCAGAGTATATTTGTAATTTTATTTATTTAATATTTCTTTGTAATACTGTATTTTTAATCGCAAAGCTTCTTTCTGTAATTCAAATACTTCCATTTTTGATTCATGTTTTCCTTCATTTGCTTTATTTCCAAGTCTATAACGTTTTGTCTTAATTGAGCAAGCTCAGATAATTTTTGCCTTGCTTTCGCTGCTTCACTGTTTTTTACATTTATTAGAGCAGGCCTGTTTCTCGCTCTCCACTTTCCTTTTCCTGAACTGCCTCTACAACTTTTAGGAGTCGAAGTCGACAGAGGGGTTGCAGTGTTCTCTGTGACTGGAGCTGGTACGTCTAATATATGAATAGGAACTGTGCTTTCGTCAACACATATTTTGCCAAGACTTAACGGCGCTTCAAGGGGAATTGAGCTTCCATTCAAATCAAACTGGTACGTGCTTCCAGCACCAGCAGAGTCACGATGTACCACCTAAAACAAGGCCGATTCAGCTATAAATGTTTATAATCATTCAATTCAGCTATAATCATTTATAAATTATTCCAATCTAAAATAATGGTACATAGAAATATAAAGTCATAACTAATACATATAATCAATACTAAATCTTAAGTAAGTGTCCTTTCCGTCATGTTCTTGTTTAACATATTGTATGATGTTTTATGGCAAATGAATTACTGTTTCTATCCTTAAGGCCTATTTGCTATAGCCGTAATTATAGTTCACCGTAGCGACTTCACCTGCATTTACGGAGTACAGTAGGCCTATATTTAAATATAAATATTACAAGTGGTCAGTTTTGCCACGAGAGATTTCTTATCCATTTTAGAGAGTGTTTCTCGATAGTCTTAAATAAATTATAAATGGTATTCATTCTTGTATACTTCATTAGCAGTTCCCGCCAAGCGGCTTTGATAACCGGTGTCCCGACATTTGTTTTTATAAAACTTTTTCAATGTTTAGTTACTCCTTCATGTGTAGTCGTGCTGCATTAAATGTGTTATGTGAATAACAAAGAGCTGTTGTGTGCAGTAACATAGTTTGGTAGAACATTTCACTGAAGCCTAGGTATTGGTAAATCGTATAATACAATAAATATTACTAACTTATTTCTACTGTAAGATATTCTGGTCTTTTAAAGTATCGTAGTTGTATTATTGTTAAATAAAATAAACAAATAAAACGTACCTGGTTTCATGTAGAGACGATCACTATCAAAATCATTCTGAAGAGGGGTAATTTGATATTTAATGATACTGAGCAACTGTGCTTCGGTATCATCTAAAACAGTTGTAACTTGGCTTCCTCCTCCTGTCTTGAACAAATTTATTTTGTCTTCTGTACATTTATTTTTTGCTCTTCTTTTAAAATTATCATAAAAGCTTTTTAGCTGTGTTGTCGTTCTTTTGGTTACGTTGATGTGGCTATTAAATTCTTCCAATATAGCCTCCCATATAATATGTTTTTCTCTCACTGTTACACCATTTGTTTTTTTATTTTCAACAACGTCTTTGTACTTAGAAATCAAATCTACTAAAATAGTTTTTTCGTCTGGTTTAAAGTTAACACCTCGGTTTTTCTTTACTTCATCCATTTTATTTGTACTACGCTACTCGTACCTATATAAATAACCTTCAACACAGACAACCTCGCATTTATCTTTGTATTTATTTCAGTAAACAATGATTTCGTTTAGTCGTCTTCTAAAACATGTGTAACCAATAGGAAACGAGATAGTTCGGTTCACATTGATGCCAATTGGTTAAGTAGTGCTATTCAAATGGAAAGTTAGGTTTGACGCTTGTTAAAGTTGACGAAGTATTTTTTAACGGACGTCAACGTTGGTGAAACAGTTTTCTTTTAAACGAGCCGTCAAAAATTGACGGGCCGTTAATTTAATAATCTTCAAGATCTATTTGACGAAGGTTGGTGAAACCAGCCATAAGACTTTTAAATTTACAGTTTTGAAAAACATAGCTACAAAAACTGTTGGATTGTTTAGAAAATAATGGCTTTCTCAAAATGAACAAAACCCATGATAATTACACTTTCATAAATTATATCCATTATACAAATATTAATGTTAAATAATATGTGCTTATTTCTTTATAACTTTACATCAAAGTGTGTAAACTAAAAGAAAATGATTTATCCTGGTCATTAAAAACAATACTGTGAGTAATGTTGAAACTTTAAAATATGATTTATGAAGTAGTTGATTGGTTTAGTATTGTTAACGTGTGGGTCAGATTTGTCACACCAAATATAGTCAACTCATTTTTAACTGTAAATACCTATCAGTTTATTGCTTTGTTTAATAAAAATTAAAAATAATAATAAATCAATTAATAACAATTCTACCAACACTGTTTCCCCTTAAACTATTTTAATTCAAAGTGTCAGAACATAGGCCTACTTTGAAAATGATAAGGAAGCCCATATGATCTAGCGGCGTTCACAGGATCTAGCGGCAAATGCCGATAATAGTCTGATATTGTGCCATATGTCGAACACACACACACACACACACACACACACACACACACACACACACACACACACACACACACACACACACACACACACACACACACACACACACACACACACACACACACACACACACACACACACACACACACACACACACACACACACACACACACACACACACACACACACACACACACACACACACACACACACACACACACACGCACACACACACGCACGCACGCACGCACGCACGCACGCACGCACGCACGCACGCACGCACGCACGCACGCACGCACGCACGCACGCACGCACGCACGCACGCACGCACGCACGCACGCACGCACGCACGCACGCACGCACGCACGCACGCACGCACGCACGCACGCACGCACGCACGCACGCACGCACGCACGCACGCACGCACGCACGCACGCACGCACGCACGCACGCACGCACGCACGCACGCACGCACGCACGCACGCACGCACGCACGCACGCACGCACGCACGCACGCACGCACGCACGCACGCACGCACGCACGCACGCACGCACGCACGCACGCACGCACGCACGCACGCACGCACGCACGCACGCACGCACGCACGCACGCACGCACGCACGCACGCACGCACGCACGCACGCACGCACACGCGCACGCGCACGCACGCGCACGCGCACACGCACGCGTACACGCACACGCACACGCACACGCACACGCACACGCACGCGCACACGAACGCGCACGCGCACGCGCACGCACACGCACACGCACACGCACGCGCACGCGCACGCGCACACGCACACGCACGCGCACACGCACACGCACGCGCATGCGCACACGCACGCACGCGCACGCGCACTCACACGCACACGCGCACGCGCACTCACACACGCGCGCGCGCGCACACACACACACACACACACACACACACACACACACACACACACACACACACACACACACACACGCACGCACGCGCACGTACACGCAAACAGAACAAAATCAAAATCAACAGAACAAACAGAACAAAGTATACATATAATAGGTTTTGCATATGATTTTAACTTGTAAGCTCCGAAGGAGAATCATTTAATTAATTGCCATTATAGCGACAATGAAGCGCAATGCTCTAGTGTCGTCTGAATCAAAGTGTCCCTCGCTTGATAACATGCCGTTCGCGCCATATCCAAAAAATCTTTCATTATTTTCTTCATTTATTATTTTTAAGTCATATTAGTTCTGACAACGTGGCTTTCGTTTTGGAAATGAAAAATGTCCCGATCTTGTTTCTAACGATTCTACCTGAATCAATAGAAACAAACCAGATTTAGAAACAATTTTTCACTGCATAAATAACAACACCTATGAAAACAATTAATAACCTGGTAACGGTTAATTATTTCATCATGAAATTTCAGTATACTACCCCTAATAGCACTAGTTACAAAATTGGTGAAGAAAAAAAATCTTTAATAGTTTGTTTGAAATTTATTGTATCATAACTAACGTTTAAATCAGACATATGATTGGGAAATTTAGCTAGACTTCAAGGACTAGTCTCTACTGAAGGTCTGTCATGTGACTAATTTTTTTTCAAGAACTTAAAAAAACCTTGGGTAAGCCACCGTAGAGTAAGGAACAGCAACTTGACATAATGTGTAAGTTTGTTAACACTCATCTCGTTCAAAAATATGACATGTAGTTAAAGGTTCTCTACCTTCAGGATGTCTTGAATACTGTACTTACTTTAGATAAGTTGCAATCAGTCCACTTGACAAATGAAAAAAAATCCTTAATAGCTTAAAAATATGATTTACCTCCTAGCACATTTTTATTTTAATGTTTAATAGCTTAAGCAAGAAAATGTTTCATAATTTGTCAATCAGCTATAACCTTTATAATTAAAAAAATCATAAAGAGCTATCATAAATGAATTGCTATATTTAAAATTAAACGATATTTAGATGACAACCTTATGATAAAATACATCCCAGTTGCCTTCTAAAATCTTCTGATTGTGAGTTTATAAAAAATGGTTCGATTCTTTCTAGTTTTGATTGAATAATTATTTTCAGGAAGAAAAGGTAATATTAAATTGTGTTTCGCATTGCCAGCTTTCCACTAAGAATTTTGAAGTTAACCCCCTTATCTTGTACTTCAAAACATTTCATTGTCACAAAATATAATGTTTCTACACGCATAATCATCAAATTGGTTGAAAATTCCTTTTAATATACAATGAAGAAAAAAAATAGGAGGGAGATACACTTAAAAAAAGTTTTATCAGAGAGCCACTCCTTTTTGCACATTTCGTCAGCAATCAATGCTTGTTTATTAAGGCCAACGTTCCAATAATCAGTTTGGTTTTACCAAGAGTTTTTAGCTGGTATTTTCTGTAATTAATTTAGTACCCTTGATGATATAAAAGGTCTTAACTCATCAATCAATGACTAATGACTTTAACCCCGATGCCAAGTATCTTATCACGGGGTTAAAAGGCAGAGGCCGCTAAACGTTTTTATGTTTCTGAATCAGACCTGTTCCGGAATTTCAATAGATAAATTCTAGTTCATGTAGACAGACGGATCACATTTAATTTAATTAATTTTTTCATAGTATATGTTATGCACGTTTAATCAATAATTTACCGCAGAAGTAAGTGCCTAATTATAGAGAGCGTTCCCACGTTGACTTCATCTTTTCATTAATCTTAGAGAAGGTTACTACCTAAAATGGCAACTTCATGTAAATGATTGAAAGACTTTCGGCATACACCTCATTTGTATGTTGGAAACTAAACTGATGTAAACTCTCATTGTATTCATGTTCAAACATGTACGAGCAGCAGGAGCGTGTTCTCAACATGTTCAATGGGCTTGCTCTTTATGCCCACATAGGGGCTGTTCCCAAACAAAAGACATAATTTATTAATGTTAGCAACATAATCAATCTGCACTTATCAATTATTTATGCTTTTGGTAATTATTAGTATTAATTTATTGTTTTTAAAGTGATAAGTGAAATGAACTATGAGTGAATGTACAATAGTAAATGCTTTGGTGTCCAATTTGATAAATACATTTTCTAGAATTTAAAGTGGTCATATCTTTCTAGTTTTTCATAATTTATTATTATACATAGTTGTGATAAGGGACGTCTTGGTTTTGGCCCCCGGCTCCCTTAGCCTGGAGGCAGGTGCAGCGTTCTTGTAATATTCGGGTGCTTTTTGTAGTTTTGTTTTGGTAATGAGATATTAACTCTCCATTTTCAGGATTTGATATTGACATTTTGTTTTTTTTGTCTGTACATTTTGTTATATGGGCTGTACATTTTGTTGTTATGGGTCCAAAAATGACAATACCCAAGGTATGAATATTTTTATGGACCTTAACCTGTTAGAAGAAGTAAATTGTACAAAATTTCTAGGTCTAACTATAGATAAGCAATTAAATTGGAATGAGCATGTTAATCGAGTTCTTTCAAAAGTTTCCTCTGGGCTCTATGCTTTGAGACAGATGGCAACATTTGGCAGTATAGAAACATTTAAACAAGTTTACTATGCATTTGTAGAGTCACACATTTCTTTCGGGTTGCTTTTGTATGGTGAAACATCAAATTTTAATTTCGAAAAAGAAAGCTATTAGAGCAATTTTAAAACTAGGTTATCAAGAATCGGTGAAGGAGCATTTTTACCAATTGGGGTTCTTGACCGTGCATGGCCTTTACATTTATCAATTAATTCTTCATATCAAAAATAATTTAGATAATTTAACTAAATTAGGAACTTCACATAATTATAACACCAGGAATAGACAACTTTTGGCTTTTGATAGACACAGTTCACAATTATATGCCAAAAAACCAAACTATGCTGGAATAAAGTTTTTTAACCACCTGCCGACTGACTTAAAAGAGGAGGGTAACTTAAGTATTTTCAAAAGGAAATTAAAGATTTTTATTTTAGAAAAATCAACTTATTCTCTTGATGAGTTTTTCACATAATTGTGTAATAGTAATACAGTCCCTAATATTATTTTATATTTCATTTAAAATTATGGTATATTTGGTTGACATTTTTCAAATACTATGCTAAATGTTATTTTGAAAGCATCTATTGTTTTTAGTTGTATTTACAGTAGGCTACTATAGTAAGCTTAGAAAGTAGGTAAATTGTTAAATATTGTATTTTCAATAAGCTAGACACCATTCATGTACACTTGTACAAAAATGAGACTGGTTTACAGTAGGCTACTATAGTAAGCTTAGAAAGTAGGTAAATTGTTAAATATTGTATTTTCAATAAGCTAGACACCATTCATGTACACTTGTACAAAAATGAGACTGGTTTACAGTAGGCTACTATAGTAAGCTTAGAAAGTAGGTAAATTGTTAAATATTGTATTTTCAATAAGCTAGACACCTTTCATGTACACTTGTACAAAAATGAGACTGGTTTACAGTAGGCTACTATAGTAAGCTTAGAAAGTAGGTAAATTGTTAAATATTGTATTTTCAATAAGCTAGACACCATTCATGTACACTTGTACAACAATGAGACTGGTTTACAGTAGGCTACTATAGTAAGCTTAGAAAGTAGGTAAATTGTTAAATATTGTATTTTCAATAAGCTAGACACCATTCATGTACACTTGTACAACAATGAGACTGGTTTACAGTAGGCTACTATAGTAAGCTTAGAAAGTAGGTAAATTGTTAAATATTGTATTTTCAATAAGCTAGACACCATTCATGTACACTTGTACAACAATGAGGCTGGTTTACAGTAGGCTACTATAGTAAGCTTAGAAAGTAGGTAAATTGTTAAATATTGTATTTTCAATAAGCTAGACACCTTTCATGTACACTTGTACAAAAATGAATATTTGACTAAGTAGAATATGTAATAGGTTAAGTTTGTAAAAAGTATTATGGCAAGGCACAGGCCATAATATTATTCAGGACTTTCTTTCTTTTATTTTTAATAATAATGTAAGTAAATTTTAGGGAACTTGACAATGAGAGGAGTTTCTCAAATTTCGAAAGGTCGTGTAGTTTTAAAACACTGACTCGTTGGAAAAGTCAAAAAAATTTTAAGAATATAAATCTCCAACGATACAATAAATTTCAAACAAACTATTAGATATTTTTTTCTTGTTCACCAGTTTTGTAACTATTAGGGGTAGTATACTGAAACCGTTACTAGGTTATTAATTGTTTTCATAGGTGTTGGTATTTTTGTAGTAAAAATTGTTTCTAAATCTGGTTTGTCTATATTGATTCAGATAGAATCGTTAGAAACAAGATCGGGACATTTCTCATTTGCAAAACGAAGGCAACATTGTCAGAACTAATAGAACTTAAAAATTATAAATGAAGAAAATAATTGAAAAATGTTTTGGATATGGCGCGGACGGCATGTTATCAAGCGAGGGACACTTTGATTCAGATGACACTAGAGCACTGCACTGCATTGTCGCTATAATGGCAAATAATGAAATAATTCTCCTTCGGAGCTGACATGTTAAAATCGTACGCATAACCTATTATATGTATACTTTGTTCCGTGTGTGTGCGTGCGTGTTCGCGTGCTTGCTTGTGTTCGTGTATGTGGTGTGTGTGTGTGCGTGTATGTGCGTGCGTGCATGTGTGCGTGTGTGCGTGCGTGTGTGTATTCGACTAAAATTGCACGAAAGGCTTACCTGTCATTAAGGTTAGAAGTTGCTTTCAGCAAATGGCACAATTTCAGACTATTATTGGCATTTGCCGCTAGATCCTGTGAACGCCGCTAAATCATATGGGTTTCCTTATCATTTTTTAAGTATGTTGTGACACTTTGAATTAAAATAGTTTAAGGGAAAACAGTGTTGGTAGATTTGTTATTATTATTTTTTAATAAACAAAGCAATAAACCGACAAGGATTTACAGTTAAAAATGAGTTGACTATATTTGGAGTGACAAATCAGACCCACACGTTAATAATACTAAACTAATCAACTACTTCATAAATCATATTTTAAAGTTTCAACATTACTCACAGAATAACCAGGATAAATCATTCCCCTTTAGTTAACACACTTTGATGTTAAGTTGTAAAGAAATATGCACATATTGTTTAACATTAATATTTATATAATGGATATAATTTATGAAAGTGTAATTATCATGGGTTTTGTTTATTTTGAGAAAGCCATTATTTTCTAAATAATCCAACCGTTTTTGTAGCTATGTTTTTTAAAACTGTATAAATTTAAAGGTCTTAGAGCACTAAAGCAAACATATTTATACATGACTTTAGTGTAAGATTATATTGCATCATGTATATGACTTAATGCATTTTGACATATTAAAAATAGGTAGCTGTAGGTTTTACTTGTTATTTGCTATGTACATAAGCCAAAAATATTTAACCAAATCCAATCAGATCAAATCAAATCAAATCAGTTTTTATTGCAGTGGACATTTAACATGTATTGCAAAAGTCAATTTTATTTTAAAAGATATTTTATGTCTAGTTAAAAAATTTGGTTTCACGCACACTACAAAACAATTTCTTGAACATACAACATTTCTGCACATTTATACAATTATACATCCAATTTTCCCACCTCCAGTTCCGGTGTCAGCCTATCCACTGTGTGGTCTCCAAATTATTCGCCAAAAACTCACCCACACTATAAAAAGCATGGTAGGCTAGAAAGCGTTTTAATTGAGTTTTAAACGCCTTCTGCGTTCTGGTGATTTTTATACAATTTGGTAGTTTATTGTAAAGATGGACACCTGCCTCTGAGGGCAAATGCTCGTAAGTAACTGTTCTGTGCTTCCCAGTCCTATAGTTGTCCCTGCCTCTGGTGCCATATTCGTGAATGTCACGTCCCCGAATCAAAGCACACTTAGAAATAAAAAAGTTGTTGTTTCTAGAATATAGAGGCAAGGTAAAGGCAAGATTCTTAATTTTTTGAAGATTGGCTTGCATGATTCTCTGAAATCAACTTTTTCGATTATACGAATCGCTCTTTTTTGTAATCTGAACACTCAAGAGCTGATTACTTGCACCAGCTCCCCACAGCACTATGCCATAGACTAGGTGGGGATAAATTAAACCATAATACGCCGTCTTCAGTACCTGAATAGGGCAGTATTTGGCTAAAGTCCTCAGAACATAGATACCAGATGTTAGTTGGGCACATACCGCATCGATATGGGCATTCCATGTCAAACCTCGATCTATGTGTAATCCAAGGAATTTTGACGTGAACACCTCTTCCAGCATAGTGTCTTCCAACAGTACGCTGGGGACCCATTCTAGGTTCTGAGGAGGTAAGGTAAAATTTATAAAATTTGATTTAGAAGAATTTGTTTTCAAGTTTATGTTTTTAAAATATTGAATGCATTTATTAAATTCTACAAAAGTTTGTTGTTCCACGAGTTCAGGAGCTTTATCTCTAAAACACAGGGTTGTATCGTCTGCATATTGCACGATTTTTCCCTGGCGCAGAGATGCTCCAATGTCGTTGACATAAACTAAAAAAAGGGCTGGACTGAGAATTGATCCCTGAGAGACACCGTAGCACAGGTTGATAACTTCGGATGATTGATTTGCGATTTGTACTAATTGAGCTCTTTGTCTAAGGTATGATCCAAGCCACTTCAAGGGCACACCTCTGATGCCATGAGATTCCAATTTTCTGAGTAGTATCTTATGGTCAACACAGTCAAAAGCTTTTGATAAGTCGAGAAAAACACTGAAGGTGGATTTCCGACATTCTAATCCCTCCACAACCATATCGACCAGACTCACCACTGCGTCTATGGTCGATTTACCCTTTCTGAATCCAAATTGGTACTCAGAGAGCTGGTTGTGTTTATTTAAAAAATTTAGCATTCTAGTTAAAAAAAGTTTTTCAAATATTTTGCTCAAAATTGGCAAAATCGAGACCGGCTGATAGTTATTGATTGAGCAGGGGTCACCCTTTTTAAATATAGGCGTTACCTTAGCTGTTTTAAGGAGCGAGGGAAAGACTCCAGTTTGAAAAGATAAGTTTATCATGTGTGTCAGTGGCCTCAAGATATGCTTGTAGCATTTCTTTAGGAGTGACATTGACAAAATTTAGATCGTTTGAATTTTTGGCTGGGAGCTCTTTAATAATTCTGCTGATTTCTTCCTCATTGGCAAGTTCCAGCACCATCTAAGATGTTGGGCTTTGCCTTTTTGAGGCCTTTGATTCATTCAATGAAGAATAGTGCATATTTTGGCCAGCCACCGAAGCAAAAAAGTTATTAAACTCGTTTGCCAGGATTGAAGCATCACTGACCAACTCATTTCCAATGTTTATCTTTATGCTGATTATTATTGTTGTTAATGATAGACCAAGCTGTTTTAGAAACATTTGTTGAATACAGAAGTGTTTATGTTACCTCATATGCTTTGGCTGCTAGAATTACTTTTCTGTAAATATTTTTATATTGTTTGAAAATTTTTTTAAAATTTTCATCGAGTGTTGTTTTATAGATCTCTGATAGAAACTTTATTATATTCCTTGACACTAGGATCCCTTTTGTGATCCATTTGTTCACTTTATATTTGCTATTGAGTTTATTTTTTTTCATGGGGCAGCAGCTGTTCAGGTGGAAAGTCAAATAGTCATGAAACATTTTGAACTTTTCCTCCACTGGTAAATTTGAGTTTAAGAACAGCCACTCTTCCTTTGAAAGAGAGGCATTGAGAAGGATTATATTTTCCGGCCTTGTGTCTCTTATTATTTTTGTAATTTTTGGCTCCCTTTTAGATTGTGTTCCACTTATAAGGGTCTCTTGGCCGTAGTGGTCAGATATGGCTGTATTGACCACTGACACCACAACATCAGGGAAAAAACCATGTTTTTCACTAGCACTTGCTTGACTACGATTTAAATGTTTCACTCATAATACTTCTATAACTAATCTACATAATTTTAGTTAACGTATTGTTTTATTTTTCTTCTATAATTACTTTTAATTGGCAAGTAATTATACATTAACAACCAGTTAACACTAAGATTGGCTACAAATAAAAATATATTAAAGATGTTAAAGACAATTAAGACAAAATCATATTGTTATTAGTTTATTTATTTTAAATTTTATTATATTTAAAAAATAATTTGATCTTTAAGGAGCTGCTTCACAGATGACGTAGTTAGGTACAGAACACCGGTTGTCATTCATGTAATATTGATACTCAGCACGGAGGTCAATGCAACGTTCCATCTCTCCATTTCCTGTGCTATGAGTGGGTTCTCTAGGCCACCAATTAGTGTAAGTGACAGTTTTGCCGGTTGACAGCCAGACATACTTGTCCTTCTCACCGAGGTCTGAGCCGGCAGTCCAGTAGCTGGCTTTGAGGTCACCTAGACAGAGAGGCCGTCGTTTAGTTGTCAACATAAACTATTATTTGGTATAACTTATGAATGAAAAGTTCTAATGTGGTTTAATAAAATAGACTCAATTATTTTTTCTC
This sequence comes from Stictocephala bisonia, assembly GCA_035578905.1. Lineage (NCBI taxonomy): Eukaryota > Metazoa > Arthropoda > Insecta > Hemiptera > Membracidae > Stictocephala > Stictocephala bisonia. Next base: position 81,516 of record JAQJVL010000215.1, on the reverse strand, counting down.
GCTTGTAACTAGATCTTTTAACTTATTGTATTTTATACGAAGTAACAGTTAGAAGAGTTCAAAACTGAAGTGTAGTCTATTTGTCACAAAACATGTATGTAAATAGGCTACTAAGTCTAATGCTCAGGATTCTAATAATATATTATAGCATTAAATAGATGTTAATGCATTAGTGAAAATTAGGTGAATTTTGAAATTATGTGCAATTTTACTATGTATATTATTGTGGCGCGATCCCTCGTTAAATACTTTGATAATGTTGTTTAAAAACTCAAAATGTTTTTGTTGAAAAAAACAGCATACAGCAAAGTTCAGTGTTTAAATATAAGCATTTACCCGTATAAATTGATACCTATAAGCTAAAGTAATTATAGCTGCAATTTTAAAAGTAATTTGCATTATTAAAAAAAAAAAACCCTATACATGTATTGTTCATTAAAGCTAAATTATAACAGTTAATATTTGTTAAAATGAAACCTATTGAAGACATAATTTTCAGCCATATTTTTTTAAAAATGTAGTTAAATTCTAAAATAAATCCAACATATTGCTTATAAATATAAAATGTGATATTTTATGTTTGAAGTTAGTGATTACAGTGCTTAATTAGAATTGCTAAATAACATATAATTTAATATTTCAATACTTCTTATATTAATTAACACTTAAATATAGCGTACTTTTACATAAAGAACAGATGATTGTAATACTTCAATAAAATGGTATCGACCATAAAATTATATAGTTTAATGGAAACTAATTAATTGTTAATACATCTTCAAATTATATTTTGATATTATTTTTACTAGGTATGATTTCTATTAAGTGCAGTTTATTTTAAAATATATTCAAATGTTTTTACAAATTATGTACTATTTCTTATTTTTAGTTATTTAACAAAGCGAATAAATTAAATAACATATATATAGCGTAAATAACATATTTTTGAAGAGTTCAATATATCAATACTTCTGAATACTGATTTATCAACGAACTCTATAAACAATTACCTCTATTCTTTTCTGTCATTAGATTCACCAACTGGTTGTACTCTGCTTGGTTGTTGAAAGTACCAAGACGTTGGCCCATTTGGAAACACAATTCCAGAGCTTGAAACCAGTTTAACTGAAACAACAAGTAGTTAGATTAGTAAAGAATATACAAAAAACAAGTACAATACCAAATTAAAGTAACACAACTTGATTAGATGAAATCGATCGTGGTTTGAGAATTTAATTTATGATTTGGCTAATTGTTTGTTATTTGTATTAATGATTTATGTATTTTGATAGATTATGTATTTTGTATTATCTACTAAATTTCATTCAATTTATATTCTTATACGATATCAACCTGTGCATTAGTTTAAATAAAAATTAGCAAAGTGTTTCCTCTAATTTTGTAAATATAATTATTTTTTTACAATGCTAGTTGAAAATATTTTAATTGACTATCGGCAATAACAAACTTTAATCCATAAATAGACTCTGCGATAAATTATGTTTCAAGGAATAGAAATGTATATTACCTGAAATATTTTAACAAACTTTGTCACAAAATTAAAAGCAATCTATTAAACTTACCTTAATGTGATACAGGAAGTATTTGTTGTCCGTAGCTGCCTGGGTGCCTCTGGCTTCAGTGATTGTAGGGACAGGAACCAAATCTGAACATAAAATTAAAGAAAGGTGTCAACTATTTATATCAACTGAATTTAATTGAACGATTAGTCTAATAAGGACTTCATTGCAATTCTTTTTACAATTCTCATTTATTTGTAACTTATAAAGTTATTTTCTTGATTTCCTACATATTTTGGAAACTTGCATTAATTCCATTAATACCGTCTTGTTTTTAATTAAAATATAGACAAAATGATTTTATTTTGAACTTTATTGACGTTTTTGAGGCTATATAGAACTCCTCGAACTAAGTGAACATTTATATATATTATTGAATAAAATTAGTTCTTTACATTGAAATAGTTCAATCAATAAAATGAAAATACTTGTATTTGTAAATGTAGACGCTGAGATGTTAAGTTGAGTTTTTTTAATGAAATGTATGTTTTTAGAATATTAGGATATGATGTGTTTGTTAACCTTAGTATAGTTTTAATAATTTCTAAATGTTGATTAAACATAAATATGTACCTTCAGTATTTGAGGGTGGGGCAACGGTTGATCCAGTGGCTGAAAATAAAAATATATGTTAGAATACATAAAAAACTAAAACGGTTATTCTAAAATGTATTGGATATATTATTTGTTTTAAAAAGATTAGAACAAGTAAAATATATAATAATGTATAAATATATAAGTCATTGCTATAAACTAACAATTATTTTACTGTATCTGAATTCGAATAATCATAATTCACTAGCTTAAATAATATCATTACATTCTAAAGGGAAACGTTCTTACACTATAAAAATAAGAACTTATAAAAAAACTTGCTGGGATCATTACAAATTATGAACATGGAAAAAAATACTCCTTGTAGTCTAAATATGGGATAAATATGATTTAAACTTAGCTGGGTGCCAATATGTATTTTCCTCGAAATATACCAGATATACAAACATTTATCAAATACCGTACTAGTAACACAACTAATGTTTTCGAGAGGTAAAGGATTTAAATAAGTATTATAATAAATACTTGAAATGACAATTACATGTGATTTTATTTTAAGTTGTTTCAAATACCAAACAAACCAATTCTGTCATTTTACTTTTAACGGAATAATTTATTGAAAAAATACTAACTCAGTATTGATAGTTGTTTTTAAAATTTTTAACCTAATAACACTTCCCTTTCTGCTACGAATTTTTTATATGAAGTGGTTACTTATTTATACAATATAGTTTAACCAAATTACATAATTTAGAGGTTTCTTCAAATAACTAAAAATGTACTACTACAAACATAGTAATAATTATGAGCCATCGTAAAAAGAAAATATAATTAAAGTGAAAAAGCGATAAAATATTTTACTATTACCATTGCATTTATTCATACAAAATTGTTCAATTAAGGCAAATTACAAATTAAATAATTATATTTTATATGTAGATTCGAAAACAAGGCTCTCGTACTATTTTTTGTACAAAATTGAAGTTAGTAAAAAGTTAGCCTATCCAAAATAATGGCCACGTATAAAAATAATTAAATAGTTTTAAATTTCTTTGTTAAGTTATACCTGCACCTTCTCCCAGAGCTATGCCACTGACGAGACAGCTAAGAAGGACTAAACGGAGCATGGTGAAGGTAGTAGCTTGACGGCTGATTGGATGAAGACTATAACTTGTCCGTCAGCCACAGCCTGTATTTATACACCACTATCTCGACGACACGTATGACCCCTGTGGGCTGGTATTTCCACTCGCTCTATAACTTAATACTTGTGTAATTTAAATTTGTATCTTATAAACTTGTCTTATTTTGTATTACTGTTTATTTTACTTTAAAGATTAAATGCTTAACTTTATAAAGATACAGTTTAATATTTTCAAATATACAGGATTGAGATGAGTGACTGAGTGATTGCTATGATCCTTAACAATATTATTTAGAGGTAAAAAATTCACTCCTTCAAGTTTTAGTTATTCCAAAAAATATAAATGCTAAATGAATGTCAGACAAACATTTATTTTAATTGGTAGTTTTGGTAGAACTAGTTAAAATCTTGGTACGCACAGGATTAAAGAAACCTTCTGCACATTTCAAATTTTCACATATATTGTTCTATACATCTATTATATAAGAACGTGACAGGATTAAATTTTCATAAATTGATTAATGGAATAAAAAAAAAAAGTTTAGCACAGTAAACGGTTGTCGCCAAGTTAAACTATACATAGTATAATCACCGCAAAAAAGGCAAGATTCAGGTCGTTGTTATTAATGTTATTGACTGGTTATAGACATTTTTACAGTATGAATTATTGTATCTGAACGCCAACAACTTATTGAAAAAAAATGAAATATAATATATAAAATTATTATTTTGCCTGTAGCTGGTGTCATTATTAAAAATTTTGTGAGTACATATTTGGTGAAATTTCTTAAAAAAGTTTTTAATCTTATCACATTTGTCCAACATCAGCTCAATTCTATATCTCTTTTGTTTGATGAAATCTATATAAAAACACAGTTAAGCCTGCAATTACAATGACATACAATACTTTTACACCGTAGTGATTTGGTAGCCATTATTGTTTCAGTGAAAAACTCTTAACTTAAAAATATATTATTCCTCCAACCTATTACACAGCAGTAGAATAATAATTGAATAGCAGAATAAAGTATTTAGTTCAATTGTCATTTTTTATTAATTTCAATACATTAGAAATATTTGGAAGCAGTCTTAATTTAATAGAAATAATTGGAACTTGTGGAAATGATGATGATGTTTTAACTCTAGTTCTGATAACGATGAGACTGTAATGTTATCGATCTCCCCTCCGCCTTATATCTGTATCCTATTGACCTCCCCTCCACCTTTTACCTGGATCCTATCGACCTCCCCTCCGCCTTTTACCTGTATCCTATCGACCTCCCCTCCACCTTTTACCCGTATCGTATCGACCTCCCTTCCGCCTTTTACATGTATCCTATCGATCTCCCCTCCGCCTTTTATCTGTATCCTATCGACTACCCTTTTCGTCATCGTAATACATTTATACGTTCAGTTTGTAAAGTGTTTGTGAATTAAATATTTACTAGTACTATGAATTAATACAATTAAAAATTCTTAGTATCTCATATGACTTAATTCAGAATATTTAAATCAAAATAAATCATAGGGATTACCCATTCTAATTTAAGAATTATAATTATTGTTTCTTAAGTTATGTTCACATTTGCCCTGTTTTAAAAAATATTAACCTAATTTTATTTTACCTTAAGACACTAATTATTTAATTATTTGGCTTACCATTATACAATTTTACTAAAAAAATTACATCCAATGAATTTTTTATTTAATTTTGTGTTGTGTGACGTTAACTTATACTTTATTTGTACCAACACGTATTATGCTAATTACAACATTATTTAATATTATCAATAAATTGTTTTTGTGTGCTACAGTTCCTTAAATGCAATAAATAATATTGCCTTGGTAAGTTAAAAAAGTGTTGAACTGAAACGACAAACAGTTTTATTTTACCGTATTCCCAATGGTTAATGTAAAAGACATCTAAATATATATAAAACAGATATTTAAGTAGAATGACGTATGTCGAAATCCCAATATCAAAGTACGTTGTGTTTATCAGAGTTCATTTAACATAAAAAGCATATGTGATTGATAAAGACAATCAATCGGCGATGTGTTTTCTTTAATATTAAATCTAATTAGTTTGTAAGCATATATTTCTATATTTATAAATATAAGGCAAAACCCTGGCTGACTCACTCATCACCAATTCTCCAACTTCCCATGTACATAGAGAGCTGAAATGATTTAGATTGTCTCTTTAGGTCTTAAATAGAACACGCAAAAGTACTGTATTTTCGTATTGATAAAGTACTTCTAAGGGGTAGAAACCACCCCTAAAATATTGCCCCGTAAGGATAACATAGAGTTGATTTTAGTAAATTAAAATAGCTGATTTGTAAATAAATAAACATGTTTATTTTGTATGTTTGACATTATACTATTGATACATTTGTAATATTACACTATGAGATTAATCTTCAGTTATTAAACAAATTTGATATTAAAAAAATAAAAAAAACAAACGACATGAACACGTTTGATATAGGCTAAGTAATACCGTCGCGTATTTATACCAATAAATAGATAGCATCAGTAGGGTATCCTCTGTGTTTCATATAACTTACTTTCAAAGTTGATTTTTAGAGCCTCAAGAATACCTTTATAACAACCCCCTCCCACCCCGCAAGAAGAGTTTAAAGCATGATATTCCCCTGCTCATCCGTTTAAAACAGTAAGAACTTATGATACGACACTAAAAAAGAAATAAACTATTGAACTATATGAAATTAAAACGATTAAAATTTATATAACATGTATTTTTTATTTTAACAGTGACATTTTTACTATCCATTCTTAATTTTTTATTGAAAACAATATAAATAATATCAAAATAAATTCCGCTTACTAAAAACCAAATACCAAGTTACCAAATTTTATATGTTACTTTCGAGAAAAACACACAACTCGTCGAGATTATGATATATTCTTCTTATGTTGAGCTTATTAAACTGTAATGAAGGAGGAAACAAAGAACAATCAAACCTAACATATTCCTTAAAATTAGCACACCAACCATCGTCAGACTCAAATTTCATAAAATAATAAAGAAAAAGATAGAGAAACAAAAGTTTGAAAATAAGAGTTTAAATGACACATACATACGACCACACCCCTCAGCAGTCATTACCGATATAACAGTCATGCCCAATACAAAATTAATGCATAAATGCCATTTTTTAATGGATATGGGAAGTAACGGATAGTAAATAAATAATTAATGACACATACATACGACCATACCCCTCAGCAGTCATTACCGATATAACAATCATGCCCAATACAAAATTAATGCATAAATGCCATTTTTTATGGATATGGGAAGTAACGGATAGTAAATAAATAATTAATGACACTACATACGACCATACCCCTCAGCAGTCATTACCGATATAACAATCATGCCCAATACAAAATTACAACAGTAAGGGATAGTAAATAAATAATTAATGACACTACATACGACCACACCCCTCAGCAGTCATTACTGATATATCAGTCATGCCCAATACAAAATTAATGCATAAATGCCATTTTTTTTATGGATATGGGAAGTAACGGTTAGTAAATAAATAATTAATGACACATACATACGACCATACCCCTCAGCAGTCATTACCGATATAACAATCATGCCCAATACAAAATTACAACAGTAACGGATAGTAAATAAATAATTAATGACACATACATACGACCATACCCCTCAGCAGTCATTACCGATATAACAATCATGCCCAATACAAAATTAATGCATAAATGCCATTTTTTTTTATGGATATGGGATGTAACGGATTGTAAATAAATAATTAATGACACATACATATGACCACACCCCTCAGTAGTTATTATTGATATAATAATCATGTCCAATACAAAATTACAACAGTAAGGGATAGTAAATAAATAATTAATGACACTACATACGACCATACCCCTCAGCAGTCATTACCGGTATAACAATCATGCCTAATACAAAATTAATGCATAAATGCCTTTTTTTTTATGGATATGGGAAGTAACGGATAGTAAATAAATAATTAATGACACTACATATGACCATACCCCTCAGCAGTCATTACCGATATAACAATCATGCCCAATACAAAATTAAAACAGTAACGGATAGTAAATAAATAATTAATGACACTACATACGACCAAACCCCTCAGCAGTCATTACCGATATAACAATCATGCCCAATACAAAATTAAAACAGTAACGGATAGTAAATAAATAATTAATGACACTACATACGGCCACACCCCTCAGCAGTCATTACCGATATAACAATCATGCCCAATACAAAATTAAAACAGTAACGGATAGTAAATAAATAATTAATGACACTACATACGACCACACCCCTCAGCAGTCATTACCGATATAACAATCATGCCCAATACAAAATTACAACAGTAACGGATCGTAAATAAATAATTAATGACACTACATACGACCACACCCCTCAGCAGTCATTGCCGATATATCAATCGTGCCCAATACAAAATTAAAACAGTAACGGATAGTAAATAAATAATTAATGACACTACATACGACCACACCCCTCAGCAGTCATTACCGATATAACAATCATGCCCAATACAAAATTACAACAGTAACGGATAGTAAATAAATAATTAATGACACTACATACGACCATACCCCTCAGCAGTCATTACCGATATAACAATCATGCCCAATACAAAATTACAACAGTAACGGATAGTAAATAAATAATTAATGACACTACATACGACCACACCCCTCAGCAGTCATTAACCGATATAACAATCATGCCCAATACAAAATTACAACAGTAACGGATAGTAAATAAATAATTAATGACACTACATACGACCACACCCCTCAGCAGTCATTACCGATATAACAATCATGCCCAATACAAAATTAAAACAGTAACGGATAGTAAATAAATAATTAATGACACTACATACGACCACACCCCTCAGCAGTCATTACCGATATAATAATCATGCCCAATACAAAATTACAACAGTAACGGATAGTAAATAAATAATTAATGACACTACATACGACCACACCCCTCAGCAGTCATTACCGATATAACAATCATGCCCAATACAAAATTACAACAGTAACGGATAGTAAATAAATAATTAATGACACTACATATGACCACACCCCTCAGCAGTCATTACCGATATAACAATCATGCCCAATACAAAATTAAAACAGTAACGGATAGTAAATAAATAATTAATGACACTACATAAGACCACACCCCTCAGCAGTCATTAACGATATAACAATCATGCCCAACACAAAATTAAAACAGTAACGGATAGTAAATAAATAATTCAATATTAATGATAATGTAACAACCTAATTATTGTAATTATATTAATTATTCAATGAAGCATAACTTGAAGCCTGCCCTAATTATTACATAACAATGAATATAAGGGATCACGTGTAAGGTTATTTGTAGATAAAAATATGGCTAACAAAACTATTTAATAATTTATAAACGTTCTTAGATTGAAAAAAATATATAAAAAAATATAAATGTGTACAAAATAAATACACTGACATAAACAATTACATCCATAACTTATAATAATAACACGTGGAACTAAAGTAATGAAAAGAAGTATTTACGAAATAAGTTTTAAAGGTCAATGTAAAATAATAATTGAAATAAACTCAATAATACAAATATTGTTTTAATTACACCCACTTTTACCTAAACACATTAATACGCATACACACATACACACAAATTGCACAAATAATCTCAATGGGATAATAATAGAACAAAAATACTAATAATTAAATAAACTTATGAAGGAAAGGAAGAATGGCATTCCCTACCTCATCTATACAAAATAGGTGATGTTTGTGTGATTAACAAGCATTTAAAAAGCATTACTGCACTGTCCCACGTTAATTAAAATTAAAGACATTAGGTATTCCAGTTACAAAAACTGGATTTACAAAAACATATACAAAAACCTTAGATTGTAAGGGAGAATTTAGGTAAGTGTGTAAATTAGTCATAAAATGTATGTTTTGAAGAGTAAATATTCACACAACAGCCTAGACCATAGCTTCTGTGTCAGCAGTTTCCGTCACTCGTGAACGTGTTTGGTATTCCCGTTTTTCATATCAGTAATCACTTGCTGACTCATACATGTATAATTATCATCATATATGACTCTCTGATGTCATAAAAATAATATAAGTTAATTGTAGGGCACTTGAAAATGATAGGAGTTTCTCAAATTTCGAAAGGACGTGTAGTTTTAAAACACTGACTCGTTGGAAAAGTCAAAAAAATTTTAAGAATATAAATCTCTATCGATACAATAAATTTCAAACAAACTATTAGATATTTTTTTCTTGTTCACCAGTTTTGTAACTATTAGGGGTAGTATACTGAAACCGTTACTAGGTTATTAGTTGTTTTCATAGGTGTTGGTATTTTTGTAGTGAAAATTGTTTCTAAATCTGGTTTGTCTCTCGATTCGGATAGAATCGTTAGAAACAAGATCGGGACATTTCTCATTTGCAAAACGAAGGCCACGTTGTCAGAACTAACAGAACTTAAAAATTATAAATGAAGAAAATAATTGAAGAATGTTTTGGATATGGCGCGAACGGCATGTTATCAAGCGAGGGACACTATGATTCAGACGACACTAGAGTACTGCGCTGCATTGTCGCTATAATGGCAAATAATTAAATGAGTCTTCTTCGGAGCTGCAAGTAAAAATCGTATGCATAACCTATTATATGTATACTTTATTCTGTGCATGTGCGTGCGTGTTCGCGTGCTTGCGTGTGTGCGTGTATGTGCGTGTGCACGCGTGTGCGTGCGTGCGTGTGTGTATTCGACTAAAATTGCACGAAAGGCTTACCTGTCATGAAGGTTAGAAGTTGCTTTCAGCAAATGGCACAATATCAGACTATTATTGAAATTTGCCACTATATCCTGTGAACGCCGCTAAATCATATGTGTTTCCTTATCATTTTTAAAGTATGTTGTGACACTTTGAATTAAAATAGTTTAAGAGAAAACAGTGTTGGTAGATTTGTTATTATTTTTTACTAAACAAAGCAATGAACCGATAGGGATTTACAGTTAAAAATGAGTTGACTATATTTGGTGTGACAAATCTGACCCACACGTTAATAATACTAAACTAATCAACTACTTCATAAATCATATTTTAAAGTTTCAACATTACTCACAGAATAACCAGGATAAATCATTCCCCTTTAGTTAAGACATTTTGATGTAAAGTTGTAAAGAAATATGCACATATTGTTTACGAATAATATTTGTATAATGGATATAATCGATGAAAGTGTAATTATCATGGGTTTTGTTTATTTTGAGAAAGCCATTATTTTCTAAATAATCCAAACGTTTTTGTAGCTTTGTTATTTAAAACTGTATAAATTTAAAAGTCTTAGAGCTCTGAAGCAAACATATTTATACATGACTTTAGTGTAAGATTATATTGCATCATGTATATGACTTAATGCATTTTGACATATTAAAAATAGGTAGCTGTAGGTTTCACTTGTTATTTGCTATGTACATAAGCCAAAAATATTTAACGAAATCAAATAAATAATCAGTTTTTATTGCAGTGGACATTTAACATGTATTGCAAAAGTCAATTTTATTTTAAAAGATATTTTATGTCTAGTTAACAAATTTTGTTTCCCCCACACTACAAAACAATCTCTCGAACATACAACATTTCTGCACATTTATACAATTATACATCCAATTTTCCCACCTCCAGTTCCGGTGTCAGCCTACCCACTGTGTGGTCTCCAAGTTACTCGCCAAAAACTCACCCACACTATAAAAAGCATGGTAGGCTAGAAAGCGTTTTAATTGAGTTTTAAACGCCTTCTGCGTTCTGGCGATTTTTATACAATTTGGTAGTTTATTGTAAAGATGGACACCTGCCTCTGAGGGCAAATGCTCGTAAGTAACTGTTCTGTGCTTCCCAGTCCTATAGTTGTCCCTGCCTCTGGTGCCATATTCGTGAATGTCACGTCCCCGAATTAAATCACACTTAGAAATAAAAAAAGTTGTTGTTTCTAGAATATGGAGGCAAGGTAAAGGCAAGATTCTTAATTTTTTGAAGATTGGCTTGCATGATTCTCTGAAATCAACTTTTTCGATTATCCGAATCGCTCTTTTTTGTAATCTGAACACTCTCAAGAGCTGATTACTTGCACCAGCTCCCCACAGCACTATGCCATAGACTAGGTGGGGATAAATTAAACCATAATACGCCGTCTTCAATACCTGAATAGGGCAGTATTTGGCTAAAGTCCTCAGAATATAGATACCAGATGTTAGTTTGGCACATACTGCATCAGTATGGGCATTCTATGTCAAACCTCGATCTGTGTGTAATCCAAGGAATTTTGACGTGAACACCTCTTCCAGCATAGTGTCTTCCAACAGTACGCTGGGGACCCATTCTAGGTTCTGAGGAGGTAAGGTAAAATTTATAAAATTTGATTTAGAAGAATTTGTTTTCAAGTTTATGTTTTTAAAATATTGAATGCATTTATTCAATTCTACAAAAGTTTGTTGTTCCACGAGTTCAGGAGCTTTATCTCTAAAACACAGGGTTGTATCGTCTGCATATTGCACGATTTTTCCCTGGCGCAGAGATGCTCCAATGTCGTTGACATAAACTAAAAAAAGGGCTGGACTGAGAATTGATCCCTGAGGGACACCGTAGCACAGGTTGATAACTTCGGATGATTGATTTGCGATTTGTACTAATTGAGCTCTGTGTCTGAGGTATGATCCAAGCCACTCCAAGGGCACACCTCTGATGCCATGAGATTCCAATTTTCTGAGTAGTATCTTATGGTCAACACAGTCAAAAGCTTTTGATAAGTCGAGAAAAACACAGAGGGTGGATTTCCGACATTCTAATCCCTCCATAACCATATCGACTAGACTCACCACTGCGTCTATAGTCGATTTACCCTTTCTGAATCCAAATTGGTACTCAGAGAGCTGGTTGTGTTTATTTAAAAAATTAGGCATTCTAGTTAAAAAAGTTTTTCAAATAATTTGCTCAAAATTGGCAAAATCGAGACCGGCCGATAGTTATTGATTGAGCAGGGGTCACCCTTTTTAAATATAGGCGTTACCTTAGCTGTTTTAAGGAGCGAGGGAAAGACTCCAGTTCGAAAAGATAAGTTTATCAAGTGTGTCAGTGGCCTCAAGATATGCTTGTAGCATTTCTTTAGGAGTGACATTGACAAAATTTAGATAGTTTGAATTTTTGGCTGGGAGCTCTCTAATAATTCTGCTGATTTCTTCCTCATTGGCAAGTTCCAGCACCATCGAAGATGTTGGCTTTGCCTTTTTGAGGGCTTTGATTCATTCAATGAAGAATAGTGCATATTTTGGCCAGCCACCGAAGCAAAAAAGTTATTAAACTCGTTTGCCAGGATTGAAGCATCACTGACCAACTCATTTCCAATGTTTATCTTTATGCTGATTATTATTGTTGTTAATGATAGACCAAGCTGTTTTAGAAACATTTGTTGAATACAGAAGTGTTTATGTTACCTCATATGCTTTGGCTGCTAGAATTACTTTTCTGTAAATATTTTATATTGTTTGAAAAAATTTTAAAATTTTCATCGAGTGTTGTTTTATAGATCTCTGATAGAAACTTTATTCTATTCCTTGACACTAGGATCCCTTTTGTGATCCATTTGTTCACTTTATATTTGCTATTGAGTTTATTTTTTTTCATGGGGCAGCAACTGTTCAGGTGGAAAGTCAAATAGTCATGAAACATTTTGAACTTTTCCTCCACTGGTAAATTTGAGTATAAGAACAGCCACTCTTCCTTTGAAAGAGAGGCATTGAGAAGGATTATATTTTCCGGCCTGGTGTCTCTTATTATTTTTGTAATTTTTGGCTCCCTTTTAGATTGTGTTCCACTTATAAGGGCCTCTTGGCCGTAGTGGTCAGATATGGCTGTATTGACCACAAAATAAGGAAAAAACCATGTTTTTCACTAGCACTTGCTTGACTACGATTTAAATGTTTCGCTCATAATACTTCTATAACTAATCTACATAATTTAGTTAACGTATTGTTTTATTTTTCTTCTATAATTACTTTTAATTGGCAAGTAATCATACATTATCAACCAGTTAACACTAAGATTGGCTACAAATAAAAATATATTAAAGATGTTAAAGACAATTAAGACAAAATCATATTGTTATTAGTTTATTTATTTTAAATTTTATTATATTTAAAAAAATAATTTGATCTTTAAGGAGCTGCTTCACAGATGACGTAGTTAGGTACAGAACACCGGTTGTCATTCATGTAATATTGATACTCAGCACGGAGGTCAATGCAACGTTCCATCTCTCCATTTCCTGTGCTATGAGTGGGTTCTCTAGGCCACCAATTAGTGTAAGTGACAGTTTTGCCGGTTGACAGCCAGACATACTTGTCCTTCTCACCGAGGTCTGAGCCGGCAGTCCAGTAGCTGGCTTTGAGGTCACCTAGACAGAGAGGCCGTCGTTTAGTTGTCAACATAAACTATTATTTGGTATAACTTATGAATGAAAAGTTCCAATGTGGTTTAATAAAATAGACTCAATTATTTTTTCTCGCTTGTAACTAGATCTTTTAACTTATTGTATTTTATACGAAGTAAAAGTGAGAAGAGTTCAAAACTGAAGTGTAGTCTATTGTCACAAAACATGTATGTAAATAGGCTACTAAGTCTAATGCTCAGGATTCTAATAATATATTATAGCATTAAATAGATGTTAATGCCATTAGTGAAAATCAGGTGAAATTTGAAATTATATGCAATTTTACTATGTATATTATTGTATCGCGATCCCTCGTTAAATACTTTGATAGTGTTGTTTAAAAACTCAAAATGTTTTTGTTGAAAAAAACAGCATACAGCAAAGTTCAGTGTTTAAATATAAGCATTATCCGATATAAATTTACGTACCTATAAGCTGAAGTAATTATAGCTGCAATTTTAAAAGTAATTTGCATTATTAAAAAAAACCCTATACATGTATTGTTCATTAAAGCTAAATTATAACAGTTAATGTTTGTTAAAATGAAACCTATTGAAGACATAATTTTCAGCCATATTTTTTTAAAAATGTAGTTAAATTCTAAAATAAATCCAACATATTGTTTATAAATATAAAATGTGATATTTTATGTTTGAAGTTACTGATTACAGGGCTTAATTAGAATTGCTAAATAACATATAATTTAATATTTCAATACTTCTTATATTAATTAACACTTAAATATAGCGTACTTTTACATAAAGAACAGATGATTGTAATACTTCAATAAAATGGTATCGGCCATAAAATTATATAGTTTAATGGAAACTAATTAATTGTTAATACATCTTCAAATTATATTTTGATATTATTTTTACTAGGTATGATTTCTATTAAGTGCAGTTTATTTTAAAATATATTTAAATGTTTTTACAAATTATGTACTATTTCTTATTTTTAGTTATTTAACAAAGCGAATAAATTAAATAACATATATATAGCGTAAACAACATATTTTTGAAGAGTTCAATATATCAATACTTCTGAATACTGATTTATCAACGAACTCTATAAACAATTACCTCTATTCTTTTCTGTCATTAGATTCACCAACTGGTTGTACTCTGCTTGGGTGTTGAAAGTACCAAGACGTTGGCCCATTTGGAAACACAATTCCAGAGCTTGAAACCAGTTTAACTGAAACAACAAGTAGTTAGATTAGTAAAGAATATACAAAAAACAAGTACAATACCAAATTAAAGTAACACAACTTGATTAGATGAAATCGATCGTGGTTTGAGAATTTAATTTATGATTTGGCTAATTGTTTGTTATTTGTATTAATGATTTATGTATTTTGATAGATTATGTATTTTGTATTATGTATTATCTACTAAATTTCATTCAATTGATATTCTCATACGATATTAACCTGTGCATTAGCTTAAATAAAAATTAGCAGCTTAAATAAAAAAAGTACTCTAATATTGTAAAAATTATTTTTTTACAATCCTAGTTGAAAAAATTTTAATTGACTATCGGCAATAACAAACTTTAATCCATAAATACACCCTGCGATAAATTATGTTTCAAGGAATAGAAATGTATATTACCTGAATTATTTTAACAAACTTTAACACAAAATTAAAAGCAATCTATTAAACTTACCTTAATGTGATACAGGAAGTATTTGTTGTCCGTAGCTGCCTGGGTGCCTCTGGCTTCAGTGATTGTAGGGACAGGAACCAAATCTGGATAGAAGTATATGTTAAGAAATATAGAGTAAACAAGACAGTATCAACACAACACTTAAGCATTTTCTAAATGGAACAACTAAGAGTCACTTACGATTAATTTCTTATTCGAAGCTAACTGTTATATTATAATTATTATAGAAATTGTTTTTACTGACGTAAGTTACTGCAAAACTAAAGAAAAGGTGTTATAAGGTTTCAACAGAATTAAATTTAACGATTAGACTAATAAGGACCTCATGGCCATTTTTTTTCAATTTCCATTTTGTTGAATCTTCATTTTCTTGATATATTCATTTTTCAATATTCATTTTCTTATTATCCTCCATATTTTGGAGACTTACATTGATTCGATAAAAAGTTTCTTCATTGAAATTAAAATACTATTTAGAAAAATGATTTTATTTTGATCTTTATTAAAGTTTTCGAGTCTATAACCCCTCGAAATAATTGATCACTTATTTATACACTTAATGGCAATTAAGTACCTATGGTAATAAAAAACATAATTCTCTCTCCAGCACAAAAAATAATAGCAATATAATGATGAATAAAATTAGTGCTTTACATTCAAATAGTTAAATCAATAAAATAAAAATACTTGTATTTGTAAATGTAGACGGTGAGATGTTGAGTTTTTTTGATGAAATGTATGTTTTTAGAGTATTAGGATATGATGTGTTTTTTAACGTTAGTATAGTTTTAATAATTTCTAAATGTTAAACAAACATAAATATTTACCTTCAGTATGTGAGGGTGGGGCAACGGTTGATCCAGTGGCTGAAAATAAAAATATATGTTAGAATACATAAAAAACTAAAAAGGTTATACCAAAATGTGTTCGATATATTATTTGTTTTAAAATGATTAGAACAAGTAAAATATATAATAATGTATAAATATATAAGTCATTGCTATAAACTAACAATTATTTTACTGTATCTGAATTCGAATAATCATAATTCACTAGCTAACATAATATCATTACATTCTAAAGGGAAACGTTCTTACACTATATAAATAAGAACTTTTAAAAAACTTGCTGGGATCATTACAAATTATGAATATGGAAAACAAATACTCCTTGTAGTCTAAATATGTGATAAGTATGATTTAAACTTAGCTGGGTGCCAATATGTGTTTTCCTCGAAATATAACAGATATACAGACATATATCAAATACCGTACCAGTAACACGACTAATGTTTTCGATTGACAAAAGTAGTTTAATCAACACTTAAAATGGCGGTTATTGTAATTTTTTTTAAAGTAATTTCAAACAAACCAATTTTGTAATTTTATTTTCAATTAACAAAATTCATGGAATAAAAATGAACGAAATATATATAGTTGTTTTTAAAAATTTAGCCTGATAACACTCCCCTTTTCTGCTACGGAATGTTCATTAGTGATCAAGTATACATACAAACTAGTTGAACCAAGTTTTCATAATTTTTAGAGTTATCTTCAAATAAATAAAAATTGTTACTACAAAAGTAGTAATAGTTATGTTCCATCGTAAAAAGAACATACAATTAAAGTAAAAAAGCGTAAACTATTTTCCTACTACTATTGATTTTATTCATTCACAGTTGTAGATGTATAATCGAAGCTTTAACCATTAGCATACTATTTTTTATATATATTCGTATACAAAGCCACTGTATATGTTACTATTTTTCATTAAGTACAGAATAAACTTACTGAACACGAAATTGTAGTTAATAAAAAGTTAGCTAGTCCAAAATAAGGATATTTATAAAAATAACTAAATGGTTTATAATTGTTTGCTAAGTAACAATTACCTGCTTCTTCCCCGAGAGCAATGCCACTGACGAGACAGCTAAGAAGGACCAAACGGAGCATGGTGAAGGTAGTACCTTGACAGCTGAGCGGATGAAGACTATAACTTGTCCGTCCGCCCAACCTTTTTTATACCCCAATATCTCGACGAAACTTTTGACCTCTGTGGCCTGGTATTTCCACTTGCATCATGACCTATTAGTTATGTGACATCCATTTGTACAACACAACAACAGTTAAAATATATTAATATGAAGGTTCGGGATGAGGTAAGTTTATAAAGCATTTTCACTATGACTGAAATGTTAAATTCAAATGTGACTTTATTTCTATTTCTCGTCATACAAAAATTAATTAGAAATACTATTTGTATATAATACAAAATAAATAATGCACTAATATGGTTAGGATTAAATTTACGGAAGAAAACTTATGTTTAGACCGAAGTGTAAAAGTGATTAAATCTGTTTTATTTTAAGATATGGTTTATAAAGAATTTAATTAGTAAGTGTACTATCTTCCAGTCCAAGACCTTTGGATAGTAAATAAGGGTAGCTTATAATTAAAATAAGCACACATGTTACTGGTAACATTGACTGCCTGGAGGAACGGTGTTTACATTACGGATTTCAGGAAGAAGCTGAGAAGGTGTCGAGGTGAGGTGAGGGCTGCTGACACAGAACCGATCAGGTGATGGGTAGGCAGCCAATAGCTTTATTGTTTTTAACTGACGTCATATCGCGCCACCACATCACACCACTAAATATAAATACAGACGTGAATATAGTTTAATATTATCAACATAACGATATAAAATTATAATTACATTTGAGAGATAGAACATTGTTAATTGATACAACTAAATATTTAAATATATTATATTAATGTATATCAATACATTACATCCCTCCCTCTCAAACTTACTAGTTCTACTAATTAAAAATAATAACAACATAGTACCATTAAATTTCAATTTAAAAATGACAGTCAATATTCAAAACAATATATTAATTAATCTAATTAATTAGACAAGTTAAATAATGCTGAAAACTACTACAATACTGAATATTTACAAATCCAGTTTTATTATAGGCTTCCTATCCCTGATAGGATAATAATAATAATAACAATAATAATAATAATAATAATAATAATAATAATAATAATAATAATAATAATAATAATAATAATAATAATAATAATAATAATAATAATAATAATAGTAGCAATAATAATAATAATAATAATAATAATAATAATAATTTTTTTTTTTTTCATTTATTTATTTCTTTCTTTGTACAACAGATATTCTACAAGTAGTCTTTTTTATTTATTCCTCTAGCCAATGGCTAATTGAGGAAAAATCTTATTTATAAATACATTTGCTATAATATTTACATCATAAAATACATATTTATCCATTTATTTCTTTCATTGTTACTTTTCAATTAGTACTTATCATTATTCATTTTTGTTTCCTTCTTCTTTATTAACAAACTTGCTAAGTTTCTTAACATTTATACACTCAAAAGATATTAATTAGATAAAAATTAAATCAGACATTCAATACAAAAAATTATATTAATTCAAAACCAATATCTTATTAGATCCAAATACATATAAATATGAAAAGTAATGCAAGATAATATAGCTTAACACATTCAAATAAAACATAACACAATAGAACACAGTATATTATTTATAAATACCTTGACCACTCCAAATATTAGGAATATTAACGAGAGTAAATATATAACTACAATAACAGTAACAACAACAACAAAAACAATAAATCAACTATAAACAATAAATTAATCTTCAGTGGAATATTCATTTACAAACAGTTGCAAAAGTAATTTAGAGCACAACAAAATTCAGGTTCTAATAGTGTAAATGTTTGGACTGTACCAAAGGTCTACTGTAAACGGAACTGACTGTACACTAAAGAGGGGTGAAATCTAAAAAAAACATAACTTGAACGAGTTGCCTTTCTGCACTGTTTTCATATGCAACAGATTATTTAGGGTTATGTTGACAAATAAATGATATGATTCTGATTTATTAAATATGATTGTATTTTCCTATTATTTGTAAAAATGTGTGTCAGTGTATGTGTGATAATCAGTTCTTTGTGTTTGGTGTTTATTGTAATTAACCCATGTGAGTTGGATGTATAACCTAAAAGTCATTTTTGGTGTTGGTTGGTAAGTAAGTATATTGATGATTAGGACTAATATTTTATGTTATGTTTGTAAACTAATGAAATAGTTTTTAAGGTGTGTTTTTAACTGGCTGTAATTGTGTAAATGTTGTAAATCTAGAGGTAATGAGTTAATTAGTGATGGGATTCTAAATTCAAGAGCTAGCCTACCATAATTATTGTAATGCCTTTGCACTTGATATTGTCTATGCCTCAAATTATATTGTACATCACGCTGAATTCTATAATCCTCATTGAAATAATGTTTACTTAGGTCTATGTATCTAGCCAAACAATCAAATTTCATTATTCCTAAAAACTCCAATGGAATACTACAAAATAGTACTTTCAATATCCTTGTTATGACATTTTTAAATTGTATTTTGACATATTCAGGGGCTAAATAGTAAACAGTTATTCCATACTGAAACATACTTTGCACAAGAGAAAAATAAATAAGTCTCTTTGTGCTTACAGAAAAAAGTTGTCCAATCCTCCTACACTTAAACAGTACTATTCTTAGGCAATTTGTTAGATAGGCTATATGTGATTGAAATTTCATATCTGAGTCTAAAATTATTCCAAGATGTTTTATAGTGTTACAAAATGTAATAGATTTACATGAACAAACAGTATTTTGTGTAAAACACCTTGAATTATGGCATAACAGTTCAGCATATTTTTCTATTGGCAAACTAATATTTATTCTAGGATTTCTAAAAATTATACCCTTAGTTTTCTTAGAGTTTAACATAATTGAATTGTTAAAAAAATATTTTATTACCAAATCTAAATCTTTCTGTACTATGGACATACCTCTATTAATATTATTATGAACTAGATACATTATGTTATCATCTGCATATTGTAATATTTTACTATGTATTTTTAAATATGGCAAATCATTCACATATATGTTAAATAGGATCGGTGATATTATACTCCCCTGTATTAAGCCAAATTCCTGATTGTAACTATCACTAACAATATGTCCTACAGAGGTGCATATTTGTCTATTTTTGAAATAATCAGTAAAAAATGACATTAGTTTACCCTTTATTCCTATATTAGATATTTTACTGAGCAAAATTTTGTAATCTACTATATCAAATGCTTTTGTTAGGTCCGTTGCAACAGCTATTACAAATTTATTTTCATGTAATGCCTTATTAATATCATTAGTCAAGTATTCCAAAAGGTCTATTGTAGATTTGCCTTGTACAAAGCCAAATTGACTTTCACTGATTATTTCATTTTCACATAAATATCTAGTTAGTTGGTCATTAACATAATGCTCCAGAATCTTCATTATAATAGATATTGACCCAATAGGCCTATAGCTATTTAAATCATTCTTAGTATTTCCATTCTTAAAAATAGGCCTAACATATGTTATTTTCATTCCAGATGGAATAATACCAGTTTCAAATATTCTTTTTATTAGATGGATGAGAACATGTTTTAAATATAATATATTATTTTGTATATCTTGTGGCCTTATTTTATCATTATTATTATTATTAATAATAATGATTATTATATTATTAATAATAATGATTATTATATTATTAATAATAATAATAATAATAATAATAATAAATGTTTTATTGCATATTTTTACATTTGTATAATGCATCGCAATCGTCATTACTATAAAATATTTAAACTAAGCTAAAATTATTCATCCACGCTTACATCCAGATCCACATTCATACATACAATAAGCATGCATTCACACACCCATTCTTTAAAAAAAAGAAAAAAAAATGTTTCCCACTCAGCCAGTCTACTCTTGCAATTTTACTAGATCTCCCAGTTATGTGCCAAAAACTCGTCCGAACTGTAGAATGCCTCTGCAATCAACACTTGCTTCAGACGAGATTTGAACGCCTTCAGCGTAGGAGCACATTTGATTGAATTTGGCAGCTTGTTGACAAATTGAACACCTGCCTGTGCGGGCAATCGTTCGTAAGCTACCGTCCTGTGTTTCCCCGTTCGGTAGTTACCCCTGCCTCTAGTCTCATAAGAGTGTATGTCGTGTACCCATACACGTACAGTGGTACTGACCCACTCACCCATACACGTACAGTGGTACTGACCCACCCACCCACCCATACACGTACAGTGGTACTGACCCACACACCCACCCATACACGTACAGTGGTACTGACCCGCTCACCCACCCATACACGTACAGTGGTACTGACCCACCCACCCACCCATACATGTACAGTGGTACTGACCCACCCACCCACCCATACACGTACAGTGGTACCACAGGAGTGCCAACACCTCTATTTAGCTGATCAGCTGTTTTGTTATTAATACCCCTAGCAGGTGACATTTGTATTGATCGACTACTTCTTGTAATAGAATGACGTGGAGAACGAGTAGGTGAGCCCATCCCTCTCAAACTGGTTAAACGTACTACGTAGTAGTAGGGCTGGACTGCTCTGGCGTCCTTGGAATCAGCTGTTCCCTAACAATAGGAATACTGGTGTCAACACTACTGTCAATGTTGACTGATATCTGTCACTTCTACATTGTTGTCATTATTCTTATTATTTACATTACTATTCAAACCAATTAATTAACTGATTAATGTTCCTTTACCAAACATAACCTGAATCAAGTTTAATTAGATAGCTAACTTGAGATAATAATTGTTTATGTACAATACCCTGAATCCCCTGAATCTATTTGTTTCTTGACCTGTAATCTCTGACTAAGACATTTTGATCCTGGTACAATGATCTAACTTTACTTCTCCCGGCATTCACTACTTGTTTATCCTGTTTAACCCTAACGTTTTCTGTAATATTAGGTTTAATTAGATCTAGTCTAGTTCTTAGCTGTCTTCCTAACAATAATCTATCTGGAGATTCATTTGTTGTACTATGTACAGTATTTCTGTAGTTAATTAAGAACTTTGAAATAGCTAACTTAAAATCTGTGTTTTCCCTAAGTGCTATCTTCAGTCTTTGTTTGACACTCTTAACTGTATTTTCTGCTTGGCCGTTATTTTGAGGGTAATAAGGTGGACTGAAAGTATGTTTAACTCCATTGTTAGCTAAAAACTGCTGAAATTCCTTTGACTGATATGGAGGTCCATTGTCACTACAAAGTTGTTCTGGAATTCCGTAGCGAGTAAATAAATCTCTTAAATGATCAATTGTTTCCCTTGTATTAGTGCTACTTACTTCTAACACTTCTGGCCATTTAGAACAAGCATCAATTACAATTAAGTACATCTTATTCCTAAAAGGTCCTAAGAAATCAACATGTAAGCGTTGCCAAGGTCTTTGTGGATAATCCCACACATGAAGTTTACTTTTTGATGGTGCTTGGCGCTCTAATAAACATGGTTCACAACTACTTGCAATATTTTCTATATCTTGGTCAATACCTGGCCACCAAATGTATGATATGGCCAGAGATTTCATCTTTACAATTCTTAAGTGTCCTACATGTAACTCATTTAACAAATTACATCTTAAAGAACTAGGAACAATAACTCTATGTCCCCACATAACTATGTTTTGTTCAACTGTAAGCTCGTCTTTCTTACGAAAATAATCAATTAAGTCATCTCGAACATTGTTTACATAAGATGAAGACCAACCATATTTAACATATGCTAATATCTTACCTAAAACTTTATCTTTACTAGTTTCATCTGCTTCATTCTTAAAATTAAGAGGTATAACTTACTACTTTCTACAATATTTTGAAGGTAAGTTCCTGTAACATTATCAATATCTGTACAATCATGGTTATTTACATTGTCATTTAAAGGTAAACGAGACAATCCGTCTGCGCTATTTTCCTTTGACTTAACATACCTTATTTCATAATCATAACCTGCTAAAAACAAGGCATATCTTTGCAACCTACTAGCTGCCATAGCGGGTAGTCCTTTCTTTGGGCCAAAAATACTAGTTAATGGTTTACAATCTATTCTTAGTATAAAATGTCTGCCTCATAAATATTGGTTAAACTTTTTTACACCAAATATTATAGCTAGAGCTTCCTTATCTACCTGACTATAATTACGTTCAGCTTTACTTAGAGATCTACTTCCATAAGCTACAGGATGTTCCCTTCCATCTGAATGTATTTGACTAATGACACATCCAAGACCACAAATACTAGCATCTACAGATAGTATTAGTTTCAATTCTGGATTGTAATGTGCTAATATTTTAGATGAAATCAAGACTTGTTTAATTCTGTCAAAAGCTTCAAGTTCTAATTTGCTAAATTTAAACTCAACACCGTCTTTAAGTAGGTTATAAAGAGGGTGCAGAATGTCTGCTAGGTTCTTTGAACATTTTTCATAGTAATTTATTAAATCCAAGAACCCTTTTAACTCTGAAACATTGTTTGGAAGTGGAGCTTCTACTATAGCTTCCCGCGGTATGTAAACCTCTTTTGTCAATTACAAAACCTAAATATTCCACTGAGTCTTTGAAAAACTCACATTTTTCTTTTCTTACTGTCAAACCATTTTCCTTTAATCTATTTAAAACTAGTTTAAGTCTCTCTAAATGCTCTTTGGTATCATTGCCCGTAACAAGAATATCGTCTAAAAATACTACTACTCCCGGGAGTCCTAATAACATCTTTTCAATAATATTTTGAAATATACCAGGGGCTGATGATACTCCAAAAGGGATTCTTTTGTATACAAACAAACCTTTGTGTGTACTTATAGTCACTAATATACCAGATTCTTCGCTTAACTCAATTTGTTGGTAAGCTTGGATTAAATCCAACTTACTAAATTGTTTACCTTTTTGTAAGCTAACAAACAAATCTTCAATTTTAGGTAAAGGGTACCTATCTACTTTTAAACATGGGTAGAGAGTTACTTTGTAATCACCACAAATACGAACTTGACCGTTCTTTTTTAAGATAGATACAATCGGCGTTCCCCACTCTGAGTATGTTACTGGTGTAATTATTCCCTCTTTAACTAATCGATCTATTTCGGCCTCTACTTTAGGTTTCAGCGTGAAAGGTATTGGTCTAGGCTTAAAGAATTTAGGTGTAATATTATCTTTGAGTTTTAAAGTTACCTTTCCCTTATTATAAGTACCTAATTTGTCACTCATGACTTCAGGAAATTTATTACATATCTGTTTGATTAGATTATTTTCCTCTACTGATTTAGTAACATGGTTTAATGGTATTTTTATTTCTACTTCTAGTGCTTGGATCCAGTCACGACCCATTAACAATGATTTACCACCCTTTTTAATAACATACAAATCTAAATTACGTTCAATACCATTATGTTTGACTTTTACTTTTA